>JBBBDQ010001353.1:4200000-4310000 GCA_037127315.1 Ascarosepion bandense
ATTATTATGGCCGTGGGCAGGTGTTTTGACGCCGGGAAGGCAGGTCAGGACGGAGAACATTTTAGAGTCTTCTTTAAATTTTATCAAGAAACTCTAAATTCATAGTAGTAGTACCAGATCATATGTGACCATAATATTTGAAGCATGGGCAAAGGGAAAACTTATAGGCATGTAAAATAGATTCTAGTGGGAAAACACTTCTAGGAAGGCAAAGGACACCAACCTTTCTAGCAGTAAAGCTAGCAATTGATTCGCTATAATCTTTCTACATCTTGGAAGGCGTAACATGTCCCTGTCCTAGAGGTTAATAGTAGTTCTGCTAATTGAAAGCAAAGTAAGTTCCCTAAAACAACTGAAAGAAATTAAACTGGTTGCCTTTTAAGACATTGGGAAGAATGTAACTGAATTCATCTATAGAACGAGGTACGTTCAAAAAGTTTCGCATGTTCTACTTTAAACTCTAAAATGAAATTAGAACGGTCTTAGATTCTTTAGTATTTTGTTAACCATAATTTATCTTGAAGTGCAGTGGGGAAAATGCTAAAGAATTATGCAGAATTCTAAGATTTTTTAAACAGCACGACACTATAAAATGTCCAGAAGACAAGGTAAAAATATTGTCCAATTCAGTCAGTTGAGTGCCATACGTGATACAAGCTTGGGCGATCATGTCTCGAAAGAGACATGACTGACTGGGCAGAAGATCATCCCGCAGTAGTTTGCCATTGCTTTCTGCGGTAGACTGGTTGCCGACCAAGGCTATAGAACCCAATCTGTCCTGTTATTTAACCCATAACTGGAAGGAATAGGTGGATTAATACCTTTCCCAAGGGTATTTGCGCGTAAGTGAATGCAATGAATTTAGCTTGAATTCGAACTCGGCTCCCCGATTTCTCGTTCTGAGCCGATATCCAATGCACCACAATTTTCTACCAATAATTTTATTTACGAATAATAACCGGCTGAACAAAAGTAGAATGTATATTACTGTCGTAGAATTTCTGTTTTAGTAAGAGAAATTGCTACAAGCATTCATAGAATGTGAGTGTGTGTTTATGGAAAATGCTATACTTGATGCAATATTTAAGAAGATGGACTAGGCGAATTACTTGTAATCTGAGAAAGAAAAAAGTAACCTTAGTAACAGGCCCTGTGGTGGTAGGTTAGACGCTGCTGTGAATGAGGATAAGTTCAAGTAGGTTGATGATTTCATTACAACTGACAGAAGAATTCCTAAATCAAAACATTCTTAAAGTTTTCAAATGAGCCATGGCATTGTCTGCGTCTTTCGTCATTCGCTTGTGGTCTGTGATAAGGGAGTTCCCAGAATTAAGGAATTGAGGACTAAAATTTCCTAAGAATTCTTGGAGTTGCAAAACACAGTTACCTCCTTCCTACGGAACTGCATGGAAAGTGATAACCATCGTGTTTTGGAACCGGAAGTGGCTCGTACTTTCAGAGTGTATGCCAAACCTCACAATTCTCATGAATGCTGGAAAAATACTTCAGTTATAAAGAGGAGAAAATTTTTCAATCATTTTCACCCCAAGCAAGGCGATAATGCCACTAAGACGCAAAGTGATCGTGGCAACAAAAGAGAATGAGGACAATTTAGCGAGAAGAAAGGACAATAAGAGAAGAGTCTTCAGGAACACAGAAGATTATGATTGGCGTTGCATTTATATTTTTGAAGATTGTAGATGGTAGGGAAAACAAGAAACTGGAAGTGAGCTCTACAGAAGAAAGTGCGAGAAAAGAAACTGTTAAAATAGAGAGTTAGAGATATTGTTCTACAGAAGAATATTGAGAATAGCAGGTGCGAAGCAATAATAAATTTTAAGGAAAATGAGAACGAAAAGGACACCATGGCTTATGAAGCGACAATTTAATGAGAAAAGAGGGTTTAGAAAATTTGACACTCATAAGATACATAGATGTTGAGAAGTGCAGAGCATAACAAACACAATGTTTTTTTAAATTGATAAACAGGAAAATTTCACTAGAAACAAAGAGGAGAGTACTGGATAGTATTGCTTTGTGATGTCGGTTCTTCAACATGGCAGTTAATGTTGGACAATATCTTTGAAGATGAAGGAAAAACTTGAAACAGTTGAAATGTGGTTCTACAAAAGGATGCTGCGGATATCATGCACCGAGCATGTGAGCAATGACGAGGTTTTGGAAAGTATGGAAACGAAAAGGAAATTAATACTGAGCATCAGGAAGAGACAGCTAAAGTTCTTGGGATATGCAATGAGGAAGGAGGCTTGGAAAACCTGATACTAACAGGGCAGATAGAAGGAATAAGAGAGAGAGGAAAGCAGCGGATAACATATTTGAAAGACCTGATCAGGTGGATGACGGAACGAGGGCTGCATGTTGCAAAAGTAGAAAGCGTGCTAAGAGCCACCAGGGATAGGGAGATGTGGAAAGCTATGATCGCCTACGTCCTGAAATGACATGGCACATGAAAGAAGATGAAGAAGTCGATCATGGACTGAGAGACAAGGTTAGAACTACAAAGAAGGGGCAGAATTAATAAAAAGAAATATATAATTTATAATATACAGCAAGAGGTTTTAAGTTTGTTGTAAACGACCCGGAAATTTCGCCATCATCACGTTAAAACAGGTTTTCGAATTATTGAGGTCAAAACACCCAAAGCTAAGACTGGGAAAAAGATCAATATTTCTTGATTTTGAAAATCGTTTTTAAGAAAAAAATATTTCTTTACCTCAGGGCTCAGATAAAAGGTCTTGGTGAAAGGTTGCAAGGGACAGAAAATCAGGAAAATTGGAAAAAAAATGTTTATTCGAAAAAGTCAATTTGGTTTATTAACCATTTTTTTCGTCAACATTTGACATCATATTCTCCATCTTGCTTTTGTTGAATTTACCGCCAATGTTCATTCTTCTTTGTTTTCTATTTGCTTATTATTCTTCGTTCGTCTTCTTTAATTCTTCTTTGTTGGTGTTTTTCTTTCCACTTTCTTCTTCTTTTCTTCTTTTTTGTTTTGTTGTTCTCCTTTAATTCTTCGTTGTTGGCGTTTATTCTTTCTACTTCCTTCTTTTTTTCTTCTTTGTTAGTTTTCTTCTTCTTCTTTACTTCTTCTTTGTTGGTATTCTTCTTTCCATATTCTTCTTCTTTTTCTTTCTTCTTCTTCATTGGTGTTCTTTCTACTTCTTTTTCTTCTTTGTTGGTTTTTTTCTTCTTTCTTCTTCGTTGGTGTCCTTTCTAATTTCTTCTTTTTCTTCTTTGTTGGTGTTTTTCTTTTTACTTTTTTTCTTCTTGTTTTTCTTTCTTCTTTGTTGGTTCTGTTCTTCTCTTTTAATTCTTCTTTGATGTTCTTTCTGCTTTCTTCTTCTTTGTTTTTTTTTTTGCTTCTTCTTTCTCCTTCTTTCTCCTTTCTTCTTTGTTGGTTTTTTCTTCTTTCTATTTTCTTCTTCTTTTTCTTTTTCTTCTTCTTTGTCTTTATAAACATTCTTTCTTCATCATTTTCTATTCTTTTTTCTTCTCGTTGAACGTTTGTATTTTTCTTCCTCTTTCCATTCATGTCGTATGAAATTTTCTTTTTAAACCTTTCCCTTCTTGTATATTTTTTCTCCTATTTCTTTAGATTTTCTCTCATTTTAATCAACTTCAAACATGCCCTTCTTCTTCTTCTTCTTCTTCTTCTTCTTCTTCTTCTTCTTCTTCTTCTCTGTTATTTCCTTCTTTTATTCCGTACGTGGGTTTTCCACCACTGAATTTGTGACCACCGAAAACCTTTCCCCTTCATCTATATTTTTCCTTCTACTTCATAATATTTTCTCCCATTTTTAATCAACTTCAAACATGCCCTTCTTCTTCTTCTTCTTCTTCTTCTTCTTCTTCTTCTTCTTCTTCTTCTTCTTCTTCTCTTTTATTTGTTTATTCCGTACGTGGGTTTCACACCATTGAATTTGTGTCCACCTGAAACGGGAAATGGAATGTAAAATGAAAACAATGTGTCATAGCACAAAATAAATAAATAAATAAACCGAGTCAAGGTTACACGTGGATAGAGTGGGAAGGGGTGTTCAGTATCGCTATCTCAAGAGAGAATAGCTTGTAAATATATAATAAGATGAAGAATTGACAGTCGCTTTGAACCAAGCAGAATTTTTACTGTTTTTTACATTAAGTCCAAGACTGTTTGGTTAGGCAAAAGATGGATAAACGCATAATCGCGGTGAAAAATTGGAGTGTTTCGGATTATTCATTTATTTATTTATTTGATCATTTCACCCCAAGCAAGGCGGTACCACCACTAATGTGCACGGGGCTACATAAGAGAGTTAAAGTTTTAGGCAGGAGAAAAACGAACCAGCTACAGGAGGGTGAAACAAAAAGGGTAAGAGAAGAAGGTGAACACAGGAGTGACGACAAGAAAGGAAAAGAACAAGATACATGCAGAAAGAGCTGGAGTTAAGTGGATAAGAGATAGGAATTGACATTGCATTTAAGTTCCTGGATGTTGTAACAAAGCAAATATATGAAAGGGAGTTCCACAGGCAGGCAGCGCGAGAAAAGAAGATGACGGAGTAGAATTGTCGCCAGAATTTGGTTAATCTAACTGTAAATGGGTGGGACCTTGTTGCCAGGCTGGTTACTCGAGTAAATTCTTGTGGAGGAGGCACCAGTGACCTAAGTTCGTCAGAGCAGAAGTTAAGCATTTGGGATTTAAATTGAAGTAAAATAGTTTGAAATCAAAGAGAAAAATGAGGAAATATCTGCTAGATTCTCATACACAAGTAAGCACATAGAGAACCGGCTAAATCACATAGAGATACGCAGATATACACATAGATGCAGATATATCTGTATTAATGGTTGGCAAAACGCATTGGCATGACCAAGGACGCATTTCAAAAGCTAACCAGATTAATAAAAGACAGGCAAATCTCATTGGAAACAAAGAAGAGAATACTGGATGACTATGTTATATTTGTCCTTGTGTGTAAGCAGTGAATGTTGGACGATCTCATCAAGGATGAAGGAGGGACTTGAAGCAGCAATATGTAGTTTTAGCCGTCTCCCCCACTGGAGCGAGATGTGACAAAAAGTCAGTTTTTACGTTCAGGTCACTGGTCAAATATTATCCACCTCCGCTTACGTGTTAACTGGATACCAAAACTGGTCTTAACCCTCTAGGGCCATTCGTATCATATTTGATACAGTATGAAAACAAGCCTTGAAAGAAATATTTTCCTGAAAAATTTTTTAAGAGAAATATTTTATAAATTTCAAATGAAAGCAGTACTGACTGCTCAGTCAATGAATACCAAATGTTTCCTTATAGGGAAATACCAAATGTTTCCTTATAGGGAAATACTGTATCAAATATGATACGAATGGCTCTAGAGGGTTAACTAGTCATTGCTTGTCAAAGCTGGTCAAAAACTAGTTTTAGTTGGTCATTGCTTCAACCCGGCCGGCGGGCAGGAAGAAAGTATCTGGGAACAGATACAACACTCGATATTTATCCTACTCCCTCACTGAAGCGAGTTGTGACACAAGGTCAGTTTTTAACGTACGCTTAGGCCATTGGTCAAAGATTACCCAGCCCCCGCTTTTACAGTAACTGGGTACAAACCTGGTCTTAGCAAGTCGTTGCTTTTCAAAGCTGATCAAAAGCTAATCATTGCTCCCCAGCTGGGAGAAAACCCATAAATAACATAAGGAAGAGACAGATGTGTTTTCTGTGACATGCAATGAAGAAGGAGGTCCTTGAGAATTTAATACTCAAAGTACGGATAGAGGGGAAAGAGAGACAGGGGAAAGCAGCACGGGAAGTTCTTGATAGACCTGAGCAAATGGATGGCAGAAACGGGGTTTGGGAGAGATACCAAGAGGAAGAATTTTGAGAGCGACAATAGCTAAGTGGAAGGCCATGATCACCTACCTCCTGAAGGGACACGACACATGAAGAAGAAGACTCGTTTTCCGAGCATACCTGTGTCCTCAACCCGTTCTTGCTATCTTTCTTCGTTAACTGAGCGAATTCAGCCCGAAGCCAACACCTTTAAACCCCAGATGTACCGAGATCAACTACCTTCAAATATGATTAAAAATATTTTTTTAACCGTTTCACCCCAAGCAAGGCATTAAAGATCCGAGAACGCAACAAGGTTATTGAGTGTAGATGAATATATAAAAAGGTATTATTAATGATTATGAACAATGGAAGAACTGAAATTACAAAGACAGAAAATAACGATTGGCATAGTTTAAATCATTTGAAACCCATGAAATCCCAAGAGAAATGCTTGCTTTTAATCACTTCACTCCAAGCAAGGGAACCAAGCACCTAAGGCGCAAGAATGCTGAAGATTAATGATGAATAGTAAAGAAGGAAGAAGTATATATATATATATATATATATATATATATATATATATATATATATGATTAGTAAGCCATTAGCCGTTCTTTGCTTAGTTGAACAGATCGATCATTTGTGCATCGATCATCATTGGTGTCGGGGGGGGGGGAAATCGTATCGCCATGTAGAAGTTATAGAACTGATCGAATTGTAATGAAAAGAAGAAGGATAAAAGAGAAAGTTGGTTTCTAAGCACCGCTTCGATGTGACACATGGCCGAAAGTATGGAGTGCCCAGTGAGAATCGAACTCAATACTCAGTTGTAATATTTATAGCGAGACAAGCTTTCTAACCATTATACAACGTCAAGGTACCATAAAGTTCGTTGTTTTGCTGTGGATATAGGCCTGGAACGAGAAACCGGAGAACCGATTTCGAATTCCAGTTAAATTTGTTGCATTCACTTACTCGCAAATACCCTTCAGGAAAGTTATTAATTCGTCTCCTCTCCTTCAATCTATGGATTAAATAGCAGGACAGATTGGGTTCTATAATCTTGGTTGATAATCAGTCTACTGAAAAATCTTTTCTGCCCAGTCAATCATGTCTTTTTTGATACATAATCACCCAAGAGTGTATCAAGTATGGCACTTACCTCACTGAAAGTAGCATCTGAAAAAACGAATATTTATTGTACGCAAAAATAAACTAATAAAATACGAATTGGAATTTCTTCCCTGATGTTTTGATATCATCTTTGTCACAATTCACAATATAAACTCAACAAAAGGTAATATTTTACCATTAACTCTCAACATTACCATTAACTCTCTCAACATTACCATTAACTCTCTCAACATTACCATTAACTCTCAACACGCAGACATTGAAAAGGAACGTCAATAACGCAAGTATGGCGGAACCGAGCAGAATAACGCATGAATGGAGATAGTGAGCAGATCTCTTTTTACTCAATAACCAAAAAATACTCATTGTTAAGTCCTAAAAAGACAGAATTCTAGTCAGCTAATTGTTTTATTAAATGAGACAGGGAGCGAAACATAGAGAAGACGCAGAGTCGCATATTTGAAGGGTTCGATGGATGAAGTGTTGTGAAAATTATGCAAAAATGAAAATAACAATGACATCTCATTTTAACAAATATATCTCCCAAAATAACAAAAATATTTTTACATAGTAAATTTATTTCAATCAGTCAGTCAGTCACTGCCATAAGTGGTACACGCTTTGGGCGATCATGTCTCGAAAGAGACATGACTGATTGGGCTGTAGCTTATTCAGCAGTAGGTTGCCATTGCTTTCTGTGGTAGACTGGTTGCCAGCGAAGGCTGTCCTATTATTTAATCCATAACTGGAGGGAAGAGGCAGATTAATACCTTTACCAAGGGTATTTGTGCGTAAGTGAATGCGAAGAATTCAACTGGAATTCGAATTCGGCTCCCTTTGTCGTTCCGAGTCGATATCCACTCACGGCCCCAAAACGACTTCAGAATCTTTCTATGGACGGTTTCCTTGTTTAAGTTGGTGAATGCTGCCACATCTCCTTGTTTTCATTTTGTATTTGGTGTTATAAGCAGTGTTTTTGATCAACTGCGCCCCACATGTAACAGTCAAGGGTGTTGTAGTCTGGGGAGTTAGGTGGCCAAATGTAAGTGATGATGTATTGGTAGAAATTGACTAACAGCTATGACTGGGTTCAGGTGCGGCATAGTGTAAAGTCCGGTTGCCAGATGTTATGGAGAAGTGTGGCCGCAGAAATTGTCTGGGATCACCTGCTTGTGTGGCATGGTGCAGAGTTTTGTTGTTAGACATAAATCTTCTGGCAACCACCCTCTTCAACTAGGGTAGCACTAATTCCTCATGGCACTTGATGTAGATCTCCATGTTGAGTTTGAGGTTTTATCAGGCCCAGAGTTTTGGTATGCCAAATATCTGGGCCTCCTGTTGCCAGATTTAAGGAGTGGTGTGGCTGCTTGTGTGGCATGGTGCAGAGTTTCGTTGCTGTTTCTGGCAGCCACCCTCTTCACCCAGGGTAGCACAACTTCTTCACGGCACTTGTGGTAGGCCTCCAGGTTGAGTCTGAGGTTTTATTAGGCTCAGAGTTTTGATAAACCAAACATCTGAACCTCGAGAGAGCTAACGAAATAAAGCAGTTAAATGTTTCTTAGTTTATGGAATCTCAATAGAAATAAAAATTAAAGAAATGCACAGTGTTTTGCTGTTGTTAATGAAACAGGAATAAAATGTAAAATAAGCGAGATACATTTATACAAAAAAAAGCATGTATTTCTCTCTCACCATTTGACGCAAATCTGAGTTTCATGCAGGAATCGTCAAGAATAAATTAAAAGAATCTATCTCTCAATATATGTAGGGAGTTTGTCAAATTCATTATAAGATAAGTGATAGATAGATAGATAGATAGATAGATAGATAGATAGATAGATAGATAGATATTAAAAGACTGCGATAGATAGATAGATAGATAGATAGATAGATATCAAAAGACTGTGATAGATAGATAGATAGATAGATAGATAGATAGATAGATAGATAGATAGATGTAGGGAGTTTGTCAAATTCATTATAAGATAAGTGATAGATAGATAGATAGATAGATAGATAGATAGATAGATAGATAGATAGATATATGTAGGGAGTTTGTCAAATTCATTATAAGATAAGTGATAGATAGATAGATAGATAGATAGATAGATAGATAGATAGATAGATAGATAGATAGATAGATAGATATAGAAAACATTGATATGGAAATTCTAAGATAAATAAAAAATGTCAAGATAAATAGTTTTGAAAACACTGTGATAAATAGATAGATAGATACATACATACATACATACGTACATACATACATATATACATAGACATACACATACATATATACACACATACATACAAATATTTAAAAAGACTGTGGCAAATAGCTTGCTAGATGGATATAATTATAAATAAAAATACCCTGGATGACTTTTTCCTTGCAGAATAAAATATTTGTATATATATATATATATATATATATATATATATATATATATACACACAAAGATTTTATCTTTTGTTTGAAAATTATTTTTGATCGATACTCGTATTTAAGTAGATTTTCTGTTTATAATCAAACAGTATTATAGATTTATTTCTACCGGCCTGATTATCTCAGTAAAATAATTTCCATTTTTTAAATTATGTTGGAGTATAAGTTATAAATTTTTAGCTCTACTCTATATCAAACACTCTTTATAAAACTAAATGCTTGAACAGTGGGTTTTAATCTATGTGTTTCTTTTTTAACTTTCTCATAATATATATAAGAAATATATAGATAAATCTTGAAGGTTTACGTAGCTATGAATCAATAGGATAGTTAGAAAATAACCGAGAGATAGATATGAGAACGCTGAGATAAATCGATATTTATGAAAATTCCAAGAGAGATAGATAGATACAAAAGTAATAGATATGACAATAAGTATAATGAGCGAGATATGAAATACTTGAGATAGATATGAAAAGAAAGAGAAAGACAGATATGAAAAAAATGAAATAGATATAAACAGACTGAAATAGATAGATAGATAGATAGATAGATAGATAGGTAGATAGATAGATAGATAGATAGATAGATAGATAGATAGATATAGAAAGAACTGATATACAGATAGATATGATAGATAGATAGACAGATAGATAGATAATGAACAGACCATGATAGATAGATAGATAGATAGATAGATAGATAGATAGATAGATAGATAGATAGATAGATATAGAAAGAATGTGATATATAGATATGGAAATTCTAAGATAGATAAGAAAATACTAAGATAAATAGATTTGAAAAGACTTTGATAGATATATAGATAGATAAAGGCGTACATACATACATACATACATACATACATACATACATACATACATACAAAAAAGACTGAGGTAAATAGCTTGCTAGATAGATTTAATTTTAAGTAAATATAAATAAAAATACCCTGGATGATTTTTTTAGCAAAATAAAATCTTTGTTAAGATAGATAGATAGATAGATAGATAGATAATGTAAAACTGAGACAGATATATACGTAACGATTTAAATAGATATATACTCTGGGTGACATTTAATTTTCCCTTGAAATAAAATCTTTGTATATATATATATATATATATATATATATATATATATATATATATATATATAGTGTTGTAACATAAAAATATTACTGAATGATAAATAACCAAAACGAAGGTTAGAAAAGAAATAGTAATTTTTATCATCTCAACCGTTACATCCCATGGTGTATAGGGCAGCATCTTTTTGTTACTTTTTCCGTAACAAACTGTTTTTATCTGACAGGGTTATTAACCCTGCACCCAACCCTGGAGGACCGGTGGAACATTCTGTCCTTACGTTTACAGCACCTGGTATTCCCAAACGGTCACCCACGTAAGTACTGACCAGGCTCGATGTTGCGTTAACTTCGGTGATCGGAGGAGAACCGGTATATTCAACACGATATAGCCGTAGACTAGTGATTCCGTAACATCAACAAAAGACTATACTCGCTAGCAGCGTAAAGTAGATAACCACTGCTGGTGGTGAACAGCTAGACAGCAATAGAGATATTTAGTTGGCTTCCCACTTGAGACACAGTATGACACAAGGCGTTTTTAATGTGGGTAATTCGAGTCCTATAGTTCAAACGAAAATTTCGCTTACTTTAAATGAGACTCTACCCTTCGGCGAAGTCTAGGTTACTTTCTACCCAAAAGCAGAGTGTCCGACAATGTCAAGAAAGTGTTCAAGAGCGTTAATCGCTAGACATCTCTCTAGGTATTTAGCTGCTTCCCCACTTGAAACAAAATGTGTCACAATGTCTTTTTAATGTGGGTAATTCGAGTCCTATAGCTCGAACAAAAATTGAATCTCTAGTTTTTCCCCGATGAGTCTTAACCGTTCGGCTGAGCCTCGGCAGGGTTAGTCTCCACCCGAAGGCAGAGAATCCGACAATGTGAAGAAAGCGTCCGAGCGATATTAACAGCGTCCAGCGTATTCATGTGGATTGAGACATACCCATTCATGTTCATAGGTACGTATATATCAGACAGACAGATAAATAGACAGACAGAGAGACAGACAGATAGATTGATAGATAGATAGATAGATAGATCTGAAAAGATTGCGATAGATAAATCTATCTAATCTAAACTTATTTATAAATGGAACTTTGTGTGTGTGTGTGTGTCTGTGTGTGTGTTTTCGTTACCTATAGACTCCAAAACGGATGAACCGATTTTCTTGAAAATTTACACAGTTGTACTATAAGCGTCTGCGAGTGTTCTTAGCTAGGTTTTGTGTCGAGGTACACCCGATAAATATCGAAAATCGATAATCGAAAAAATCGGGTTATAGAAGGAGTGCTCCGATTTTAATCAAATTTGATACACTCATAGACAAAGACAAGAAACGATATTCAGAAGTTTCAAGTTTGCAGTTCTTACAATAGTGCAGAAATTCGATAATATATATATATATATATATATATATATATATATAAAAGGCAAGATTTTTGTGTGTGTTGCCTGTATGTCCTTTATAAAATCCACAATTTTTATCCGATTCTCACCAAACTTCACACAGATATTCTTTAGGCTGAGTCTGAGCTCTAGGACCATGGATTAGTTTTTTCTTTTTTAATCATCTCACCCCAAGCATGGCATTCCACTGCCACTATTGCGCATGGGGCTACATAGGGGAAGGTAAAGAGAAGGAGTGGTTAGACATAGGGAATGTCAGGAGGAAGGTGACAGATGTGTAAGGATACCGAGGATGAGGGTTGGGCAGATGGGAAGAGTGTTTGATAGAATGGGAGCAGGTTAGTGTGTTAGGAGGTGTCTATTGACCTTACATTTAAACTCCTGGAGATTGTAGCCGTTGGGGAAGCAATCGTTTGGAAGAGAATTCCACAGTCGGGAAGTGCGAGGAAAGAAACTGTTGGAGTAGAAGTTACGGCTGCATTTTATCGGTTTCACTTTCATTACACCCGAGCAACGCCGGGCTATACTGCTAGTACTTACATCAATACATATATGTGTGTATGTATGTTTATTGTAGAACTAAATCACGTAGCCCATGCGAGCAATTGGTTTTTGCCCGATATGATTTCTTTGTAATTGCATTATTAATTATTTCATTGAAATTTACTGAGTTATGTATTCAGATTGCTTAGAAACTTCATTCATACCATCTACGGTTATTACGTTAAGCTAACCAAAACATGTTTCTAATAGAGAAGCAATGTTTTTACAGAAGTGGATTCTTCTTCCTCTATGTGCCATGTCTCTTCAGGACGGAGGCGATCATGACCCTTCACGTTTCACAATCCATGGTGGCTCTTAGCACGCTTTCTCCTGTTATCCCACCTAAACTACGCTCTGTTTCATATGTCGATTGTTTAAGGCCATGATTATTCTCGGGAATGATAGTGGAGTGGTATCCCGATGCTTTTTACACAGTGATTTATCGAGACACCGCCTAGTTAGCTGGTCGTTGACTCCTTCAGAGTTCTTCCGCACTTTTTTAGGTCTTGGTTTACGTCTCACAAGCCCAGGCAGTTGATTTGCCAGTTTAGTCGCCGGCGTTCCGAAAGAAAAAAATAGAAAATTATGCATATCTTTGTTGATCAAGAGGATCTGACTCCACTAGTTGTATTGTGTGTATTTATAGGAACTTGCTAGTTGGGCAGTGGGTAAATACATAATGTGTATTATTAAATTGCAACTTCACTAAGTTCTTATAAACACTTCCATGCAGGGAATCCAGCTTCAATTTAAAGGCTTCAAATGGACATTTCACTTTTCTTCAGTTTCTTTCAACGGTCAAAGCTGGATAGTTAAAGCTTGTCTTCTTTACATAAATTCACAAGAGACAAGGAGAGTGAATTAAAGGGAGTGTAGCAGAGAAGGAGAGAGAGAGAGAGAGAGAGAGAGAGAGAAAGTGCGAGAGGGGAGTTGCTTGCCATAGGCTTTACTGTGTCTAGAATCATCCTTAGAATTTCAAAGGATTTTTTTGTTTAATTGCAATTAACATACTGAATATGCAACTGAACACATTTCTAAGGTTCTTTATTCAGTTTTTCTAGTTAGTAAGTTAATATTGTCGACGAAATTGTAAAGGATGTTTCAAGATAATGGAAGCGCTTTTTACAAAACACTGCAAGCCTACATATGACATTAGTTATAGTAATATATATAGTGTAACTTTGATGAGGAACAAGACCGAATATACGGCGCAGCCATTCTACTCCGTTCCAATTAATCAGTCGAGACAAGTTTGATAACAATTTCACTACATCCAAATGATTTTTGACATTACATATAGCGACTTTGAAAGCGTCAAATGTAGCACGAGATAAAAAGATATGGAGCACCCAGTGAGGATCAAACTCACTCAGTTAAGTGCCATACTTGATAAACATTCGAGCGATCAAAGAGACATGACTGACTGAGTAGAAGATTTCACCGCAGTAGGTTGCCATTACTTTATATGTTAGACTGGTTGCCAACCAAGGCTTTATAAACGAATCTCTCCGGCTTTTTAACCCACAGCTGGAGGGAGAAATAACGAATTAATATTTTTTCTAATGGTATTTGCGCGTAAGTGAATGCAACGAAATCAGTAGAAATTCGAACTCAGTTCTCCGATTTCTCGTTCCGAGCCGATATCCACTGCATCACAACGCATATCGAACTCACTACTCAGTGTTAACTGGCCGAGTGAGACTATTTTGCTAATCATTAGACAATGTCGAAGTTCCCTTTAACATTAATCATAGAAATTCACAAAGCTTAGATGTGACACAATGCTGAAAATATGGAGCACCCAGTGAGGACCGAGCTACTTATTCAGTCGTAATTTGACCAGCGTGACAAATTCGTTAACCATAACACCTTTCGAAGTGGCCTTTTAATAATAATTATAGCGGTTTACTGAGAGTAGTACTGAACTCACTCAGGCAGTCAGTTAAGTGCCATACGTGATAGACGCTTGGGCGATCATGTCTCTTTCGAGACATGACTGACTGGGCAGAAGATTATCCCGGAGTAGTTTGTCATTACTTTCTGCGATAGAATGGTTGCCTGTCAAGTTATAGATCCCAATTTGTCCAATTATTTAACCCATAACTGGAAGGAAAAGACGGATTACTACCTTTCCCAAGGGTATTTGCGCGGAAGTGAATGCAAAGAATTCAACCGGAATTCGAACTCGGCTCCCCGATTTCTTGTTCCGAGCCGATATCCTCAGCACTACAAAGTCGTAAATGTAAGCAAGTCAAGTTTGTTAACCATAACTTCACGATGAAATGTTCATTAAGATTATTTCTATATTAAAAAAAATTATATATATATATATATATATATATATATATATATATATATATTATAGACTTGCTATGTTTCAACTCTCCTGTTTTAGCTTGAGAATTATTGGGGAAATTAATGTCGAAATATTTTATCATTAATAATTATACTGCTCTTTTATTTTTTTTTTTTTTAAGTGGACGCTTCAGAAATATATAATACAGACATATATATCTAATTATTATTTCTTCTTATTTCCATTTTAGTGTTCATTCATTTTTTTTTTTCTAAAAATTCTCCAGCTGCAGAAGATAGTGAGAAAGTTCAGATTCTTTGACTACCAATAATTTCAATGTCCTTAGCACACGAAATACCTCGAATTCCCAAGCCGATTCCAAAAACTTTTTTTTAAAAGTAAATAGATTAATAAATAAAGATATAAGTAAAAGAATAAAAATAAGTTTTAAACTACGTCCCTGAGTTTTTGATTTCTGTATTTGTAAAATCTTAATTAAATTCCTTCTTTGCAAATTAATCCCTATTACTTTGTTTGGTGTGTAGTGAGAGAAAAGAAAAGAACTTTAAATAAAAACCACGCTAACATACTCACATATATATATATATATATATATATATATATATATATATATATATACATATATATCATCTTTAAATTCAGATAACATTTAGGAGGATAGCTATTTAAGCATGTCAGTTTGAGACATGCATTGTCAAACCCATTTAAACATATAATGGAGAAAAATTCTTGTCCCGAATGCAAGGATTACTAAAAGAAGGGGTGAAGAATGTTGATAAGGAAATGGTCAAGCAGAGGAGAAAATAGTAGTAATCTTTCTTTGGTAGTGAAAGACAGGTAATTTGTCTATTTGGCCAGGAGTAGTAGGTAAGAAAAAGCTTCGGATTCGCCAAATGCAAAATCTAACCTTTGTAAGAGTCAAAACATATAATGAATAAATGGAAGGAAGGAATAAGTAATGAAGTTTAAATTTACTCTGGTGACTACACTTGCTAATTAATTCGTTACGTTTATTAAAAAGTACATTTTGATATTGAAATTTTAAAATCCTAATCTTTTCTGCTAAATATTTTCTCTCTTGAACTGACATGTTGAAATAGCTATCCCCACTTAATGCGATTTGAATTTACAGATGAAATAAATGAATATCAGCTCTGTAAATTAAATTTACATTGAGCTATCTGATGGACCGGTTTTAATATTAAAAGCGATATTATTAGGATCCTCTATGATTATTTACCAATTTTCACCTGGATTTATTACTGATATATATATATATATATATATATATATATATATATATATATTAAATGAAAGGAGTTGCTATGTAAGTCACTAATTTGCCTCGGTTTATCAGAGAAATGTACTAAATATATTCCTTCAGTATCAATTGTTATTTCAACTTCCAAAGCCCTTAAATATGAAGAATTTATTTAAGACACAAACCCGTTTGCTCTCATTTATTACTCTTAACTGATTGATCGATTGACAGTTATTGACTGACATGTTTGTTATTTCCATAGCCACGGTGAGTTAGATTGTCTTTATTGCCAGAAGGAAGCATCTGAATTTTACAATGGGCAACACTGAGCCTCTCCATGTTGAATCCATATCTCGGCTGAAGCAAATGTTTGCCCGCAGAACGAACTGAACACAAAACGGATATCTATAAAAATGCATAAACGCTGCACGGATGAAACGATTATTTTCTCTAGGATTATGTGAAAGATTTCTGATGATATATTGCAAAAGATCATTGAAAGTTTCCCTGAACTTAATTTAGTCCTTATGAACTCAATTAAACAGAGCCCCTAACAAACTTTCGAAACGATTATGTGTTTTTAAGGATGGGGTCGACATGAACTTGCAGTAATAAAACACACACACACACACACACACACACACACACATATATATATATATATATATATATATATATATATATATATATAATTATAGCTATATCAGACTGTGAATATCTATCTACCTATCTATCTCGGCCTTTGCATGTATATATATATATATATATATATATATATATATATATAATTATAGCTATATCAGACTGTGGATATCTATCTACCTATCTATCTCGGCCTTTGCATATATATATATATATATATATATATGGCTATTGAGCGTTTATAATACACGCTAAAAAGTGTATAATAATACACGCTAAAAAGTCTGCCCTCTTCTACCGAGTGCCCTTGGCCCAGAGGGATAATCGCCGACTGACGCCAATTCGGTTGGGTTTCAATGTCAATATATATATATATATATATCATCCGCAGACAGATCTGTTTCGCTGTATCACAGCTCATCAGTACGGTTATACACCGATTGCCTTTTAACCCAGCATTGAAACCCAACTGAATTGACGTCAGTCGGTGATTCTACCTCTGGGCTATGGGCGTGTATATATATATATATATATATATATATATAATTGAGTATATATATATATATATTTATATATATATATATATATATATATATATATATATATATACTCAATTACAATAAGGCAGCGCTAATAATTACAGACTAAATATCCGACAAAACAATGTTAACTTAATAGTAACTTAAATCGTCAAATAACCCAAAGAGGATTACCTTGTAGCTTAAATAATGAGGAAGAAAAAAAAGAAAAGAAACAAACCGCGCACAAGAACAATACGTCTAGTGCTCGTCTGAAAGAAAAAAAACTAAGACGAGACCTTAACAGTAAAGTGCTCTATACGGAAGTACGAAAGTAGAGCAATATATATATATATATATATATATATATAGTCCTTATACCCTCGTGTATATATATATATATATATATACAAGAGGGTCATTCAATATATAAGGTGAATTTTTCGGTATAAGGACTTCTAATACAGAGAGAAGCTTACTTTTGTTTTATTTTTCAACGTAGTCTCCCAGCAGTATCACACACTTTTCCCATTTGTGCATAAGCTTACGTATTCCCTCAGCGTAAAAATCTTTGGACTGATGTCTCAGTCAATCTCTCACAGCACCTTTGACTTCATCGTCACTTTCAAACTTTGTGCCTCTCGTGAACGCTTTCAAGGGACCAAAAAGGTAAAAGTTTGATGGGGCAAGGTCTGGGCTGTAAGGAGGACGAGGGAGCAGTTCCCAGCCCAGCTTGTTGATGGTCTGCACCGTTTGGGCTGCTGTGTGAGGCCTTGCGTTGTCTTTGAGTAAGCAAGGTCATTGTGGACAATTTTGTGTGCTGTCCCAACAGATAGGCTCAAAGTCCTTGCAATGTCATCCACTGTCACCCTTCTTTCAGACTGAATGAGATCATTCACTGATTTGATCACCTCAGGGGACCTCGCTTCTGTAGGCCCTCCAGTCCGGTCTTCATCCTCAACACTGCTCCGTCTTTCTTTAAACAATTTAGCCCACTCGTCGTCATTTTTTTTGGGGGGGCTGAAACATGTCGCACCATACACAGTTGACATTCTTCTATAAATTTCAACTGGTTTGCACCCTTCAGCAACCAAAACTTGATAACTGACCTCTGTTCAATCCTGGAGCATGCTTCTTGGTCGGCCATCTTTGTTAATATCCAAAACTCTCAACGTTTTTTTTTTTCAATCTGCAAAAAAATTGAATCCCTTTGAAAAAGAAGTAAAGGAAAAAAATTTTAAAAATAGTAAGCTTCTATCTGTATTAGAAGTCCTTATACTGAAAAATTCACCTTATTTATTAAATGAGCCTCGTATATACAGGTTTGTTTAAATCCCGAAAAAAAACAATATTGGTTACAAAGTCACGATATTTGGTTAACTTGCTATTTATCCTATAGAAACTCAATTAATAGTATATGCACAACCAATACAACAAAATACGAGAAAACAAATAAAATACTTAAAACTACCAGAAAGTTATATGATACAAAATTATTAAAATCAACTAAAAATAAGTAAACTGAATAATTTTTTTAAAAAAATTATTAGAAAAAAAAAACAAGCAGCAGAAATAAAATGTCAATAAATTTAGGAAAACAGATATATTTAAAAATTAAAGCAAAGAATAACACGATAGATAATGTGCGATGGCTAAATCTTCCTCTAAATTACGCAAAAATGAAAATAACACTGGCATCTCATTTTAACAGATATTTACCAAAACTCTACAAAAATATCTTAAGTTCTAAATTTATTCAATAAAACCGACATTGGCTTCAGCAACGATCTCCGGAAGAGTTCAGAATTTCCTGCATCTCTTTTAAACGGTTTTCTTGTTTAAGCTGATGAATGTTGTCATATTCCTTGCCTTCTGTTCATTTAGGTGTAATAAGGAATTTTGTTGGTCTCTCTCACCCAAATGTGTCCCACACATAACAATCAA
Source organism: Ascarosepion bandense (assembly GCA_037127315.1). Classification (NCBI taxonomy): domain Eukaryota; kingdom Metazoa; phylum Mollusca; class Cephalopoda; order Sepiida; family Sepiidae; genus Ascarosepion; species Ascarosepion bandense. Next base: position 4,219,137 of record JBBBDQ010001353.1, read on the forward strand.
GTGTATTGCAGTCCGGAGAGTTAGATGACAAGATGTAAGGGGTGATGTGGCATTAGAAATTATCTGACAGCGATGACTTGGGTTCAAGTGCTTGTGTAGCATAGTGTAGAGTACTGTTGTCACACACAGATCTTTCAAATAGAATCTTTAGTCTGAGCATTATTACATACTGAAGTCACTGGATGCCGGCCTCCATGTTGAGTGTAAAGTCCTGTGGAAAGAGAAATGGAGGCATAACGTTGTCATCAGCTGATCCCTGCAAACACCTTCGTAATCTCCGTTAAACTCATCCAACATTTTCTGATTTCTCTGTCTTGTCCTCATAACGACACGCAAACAATCTGAAATATTTCATTTGGAGATTCGGCACGAATATCAAGCAGTGCAACATGTCGTTCTAATATTTCTAGGGGAGTGAACTGCGTCATGGTGCTCTTTGTCTCACAGACTGCTAAAATGTGGTTTTAGAGAAGAATGCTGCAGATATCGTTGGCTGAGCATGCAAGCAACAATGAGGTGTTGGAAAGAATGGCAACAAAGAGGAAATTGATACTGAGCATCAGGAAGAGACAACTGAATTTCCTGGGACACGCAATGAGGAAGGAGAGCCTGGAGACCCTGATACTGACTGGCGAGATAGAAGGAAAGAGAGACAGAGGAAGACAGCGGATAACATATTTGCAGGGCCTGATCAGGAGGTTGACGGAACGAGGTTTGACAGGAGTAACGGAAACAAACATACTAGGAGCCACAAGGGATAGGGAGACGTGGAGAACCATGATCGCCTACGTCCTGAAAGGACAGGGCACATAGAAGAAGAAGAAGAAGAAGAAGAAGAAGAAGCTGCGGATATCATTGACCGAGCATGAGATGAGGTGTTGGAAAGAATGGAAACGAAAAGGAAATTAATAGTGAGCGTCAGGAATAGACAACTGAAGTTCCTGGGACATGCAATGAGGAAGGAGGGCTTGGAGAATCTGATACTAATAGGCCAGATAGAAGGAAAAAGAGACAGAGGAAAACAGCAGATAACATATTTGAAGGGCCTGAGCAGGTGGATGACAGAACGGTGGCTGTGAAACGTTACAGGAGAAAGCGTGCTAAGAGCCACCAGGAACAGAGAGACGTAAAAGGCCATGATCGCCTACGACCTGAAAGGTCAAGGAACATAGAACAAGAAGACCCTGCTATATTTTGCAGTCGACAAATTGAAATAAACAACTCGCATACGCGAAATTTAAAACGTAAAATGGCAATAAGTTATACATTGACACCCTGTATTGACTAGTGAAGAAGTTCTATTTGCAAAATCGGACAGGATACATTTGACGCATACAACTACCAGCTAGGGGAATAAAAAATAGGGAAGCATCAATGGTAAAAATAATTCAAAGAATTATAAAGAGAGACGAAGGAGAAATTAGTGTAAAAGATGACGAATACGATGATGATGACGACGACAACTATGTCGTGGGAAAGAAGACGAGAATAAAGGATTTTTTTTATAAGCGTTTCACCCCGAGAAAGGCATGTCACTGCCACTACTGCGCAGGAGGCTACATAGAGTGGAGAAAGGATGATTAAATATAGGAAATGTCAGAGGGTGGGTGATAGGCGGGTAGGGATACCGAGAATGGTTAAATATAGGAAATGTCAGAGGGTGGGTGATAGGCGGGTAAGGATACCGAGAATGAGGGTTGGGTAGATGAGAGTGTTCTGAGAATAATTGGGAGTTAGTGTGATAGGAGGTGTCTATTGACCCTACATTTAAACACCTGGAGATTGTAGCTTTTGGGAAAGCAGACTTGTGGAAGGGAGTTCCACAGGCGGGAAGCGCGAGAAAAGAAGCTGTTGGAGTAGAATTTACGGTTACATCTTATCTGTTTAACTGTAAAAGGGTGGAACCTAGTTGCTAATCTAGAATCTCGTGTAAATTCGTGCTTAGGCGGCACCAGTGATCTAAGCTCATCGGAGCAGAAGCCATGAAAGTACTTGTAGAAGAGGCACAGGGAAGCCACATCACGCCGGTGAGAGAGAGGTTGCAGCCGGTCTGCCAAGTCAGTATCAACCACGTTACAGATCCTCCTTTGTATTTTGTCAATAAGCCCAAAGGAGTGCAGCAGGGGCACCCGACCAGATATGGCAGCAATATTCAATACACGGGCGGATGGTAGATTTGTATATGTGCAGAATAGATTCAGGTGGGAAAAACTTCCGAGCCCTGCACAGAGAGCCGACTTTCATAGCAGCAGATTTGGCAATGGATTCGATATAGTCATTCCATTTGAGGTCCGCCGAAAGTGTAAGGCCAAGGATGCCGAATATAAAAAATAAATAAATAAACGACAGTCCACCAACTGACTCGTAAAGTCGCAGTAATCAAAAGATGAAATGAAGTAACATCAACTCAAATGACGCGTAAATAGGCGACATTCAGACAGCAGGAAAGGAAAACAACACATACACTCAGTTAAGTGTCATACGTGATACCCTCTTGGGCGATCATGTCACGAAAGAGATATGACTGACTGGGCAGAAGATCATCCCGCAGTAGGTTGCCATTTCTTTCTGCGGTAGACTGGTTGCCGACCAAGGCTATAGAACCCAATCTGTCCTGCTATTTAACCCATAACTACCGGCAATAATTATTAGGCCACCCCAGTGTTTTAAAAGAATGACGAATTTCATACTAATTTTTAATATTTATTGCCAAGTGAATAATTGTAAATGAAAATAAAATCGGTTATTTTGTTAATACTACACAAAAACATGTGCATCAAATATTTTTATAAATATTTAATAATTACTTATATTGAAGTTTCCTCAATAAAAGAATGAAGAACATTTCGGGTAATTCGAACAAGCTTATCTTTGCCTTGCAAAATTTTGCAAAGTAATAATAAAAAAATAACCATTCCAATACATAATTTCTTTTTAAAAAAATGGGTTAGTCAAATAATTATTGCCGGTTGTGTATATTGGAACAACAATTTATCAGCTAGCAAATATTAATTTATAATCGCTTAGGGAGCTATTAAATAATAAAACAATGGATGTAAAGTAAAGTAAACCTCCATAAACAGAAAAGTGCCAATCGATAACAATTGCATACGCACACACACACACACACACACACACACACACACACACACACACACACACATATATATATATATATATATATATATATATATATTAAACTGCTCAGCATCTTCAACGCCTAAGAAGTAAATATATATATTTGATATATATGTTTCGATATATGTATCTAGGTGTATGTAGGCATATGTATCTATGTGTATGTAGGCATATGTATTTATATATATATATATATATATATATATATATGTATGTATGAAACTGCTCAGCATCTTCAACGCCTAAGAAGTATATATATATATATATATATATATATATATATATATATATGTATGACTATATATATATGTGTGTGTTTATATATATATAACTATGTATTATTTATATGTATGTCTGGGTACATATACAAGTATATATATATATAGATATATATATATATGTGTGTGCATATATGTATGTGCATATATATAGGTATATATATATATACATATATATATATATATATATACATACGTATGTGTATATATATGCTTGTATATATATGCACGCGTATATACATCTATATGCGTGCATATATATTTGTATATGTGTGTATCCATGTGTATATATATATATACGCGTGTATGCGTGTACATATATATATATATATATATATATATATATATATATATTATTTAATAATTTATATTGATCAGGAACTGTGTTTCTGATGAATGAAAATTCGTAAAGAAATAGATAATAATTAAAGAATGTTCATAGCTTAATTAGGTTTCATTTGAATACATTTCTACATGGATAAATAATCTAAAACGAATGTAAAATTTATTAATAAAATCGAAAATTCCAAAACTCAATAACATTAACTATAAACGCTATTTACGTATACATATATATATGTAAATACATATATATGTGTGTATGCGTATATATATGTGTGTGTATATATATGTATATATACATGTGTGTATATGTGTGTGTATATATGTGTGTGTATGCGTATATATATGTGTGTGTATATATATGTATATATACATGTGTGTATATGTGTGTGTATATATGTGTGTGTATGCGTATATATATGTGTGTGTATATATATGTATATATACATGTGTGTATATGTGTGTGTATATATGTGTGTGTATGCGTATATATATGTGTGTGTATATATATGTATATATACATGTGTGTATATGTGTGTGTATATATGTGTGTGTATGCGTATATATATGTGTGTGTATATATATGTATATATACATGTGTGTATATGTGTGTGTATATATGTGTGTGTATGCGTATATATATGTGTGTGTATATATATGTATATATACATGTGTAAATACATATGTATATTTGTATATGTATGTCTATGTGTTTATATATACATAAGAATATATTTACATGTGTATATACAAGTGTGTGCACATTTGTATATATATATAGAAATGTAGATGTACGTCTGTGTATATGCGTATGTATAAATCTGTGTATATGTATATAGACATGTATATGAATATATATAATCTTATACATATATACAATGTGTTATACAAACACATGCGCACAAACACATATATATAAATATATATATATATATATATATATATATATATATAAAATTACTAAAAATAAAATCTTTTCCATAATTATTTTAATTCTTTAGCTGTATCCGTTATTTTATATCAAAACTGTATTCAGTATCTGTAATTTCTTAAATATTTGAGAAAATTACATGAAATTATTTACTTCCAATAAATTGTAAATATTTCTAATAAATCGTTAGATGATTCTTTTTGCGAGTCTGTAATTGTTCAAGTTTAATCTACTCAGTCAAATATGTATATATATATATATTTATCAACACTTCAGAGCAGATAGTAAATGGTAAGTAATTTTTTATTGCTATAATCGACGCCTAAATTTATATAAAATAAAGTTAACCGGCCAATCAGTTATACTTTTATTTGTCAAATAAAAAAACGGTTAAATATTGGAAGTTTTTGAGTACTGAAGGAATATGGAGTACATCTAATGAGGTCCAAATATTTCCAACCATATATATATATATATATATATATATATATATATATATATATATATATATATATTTATTTGAAGTTTAATATTTTATCATTTATATATATTACAATAGTAATTAAATGTAAAATTAATTTTGTTATTGCTGGCATTTTTTCATTATTATTAATATTATGATTGTTGTTCTTGTTGTTGTAAGTTCATCTTTTTCTTCTTTTTCCTTGTTATTCTTTGCTTCTTTCCTTCTTTCTTCTCATCGTCGTTGTCGTCTTTCTCCTCTGATGTCATATTTTCATTTAACCCTTTTTTTATTCCTATTCTTTCTTTTTTGTCTTTTCTTTCCTAATCTCAAATGTGTGAAAAATTTTCAGGCCAAAGCAGATGTTGTGGGGGAGGACCCAGTCAGAAGAATGGTGAAAACATCGTCGCAACCCCCCCGCGACCCACAAGCCTGCCATTATCGTCGCTACCACGGTAACCAGTAACAACAAATTGAGAGAGTCAAAGTCAATCCCCAAAGCCTCCCGTTTTTTGTTTTTTTTTTTGTGCAAACGTACGAATCGCTGAAAAACAAGTAAACAATTTTACCGATATTTTTAAGATATTTACTTTGACTGAAAGATTTGTAATAACGATACCGATTCTATTGTGTCATTTATGCTTCCATCAAATAGGCAGCCTTTTTTTTATCCTGTCACTAATAATGTGCAGTCCGTAATGTCTAGCGGAAGTGCTACTACTCTTGGGAAATATATACCCTTGGGTGGCAACCGGTTTAGAAAGAAAACTTTGAATTCAAAACCTCCAAATATGAGTAACTAGCAGTATAGCCCGGCGTTGCTCGAGTGTAATGAAAGCTTTAAAACTAATCCATGGTCCTGGAGCTCAGACTCTTTGGACGTTGGAAAAAAAGACTAAAAAGCAATAGTTGTTTCCAGTTAAAGCAAAACTGTAGACTGAAAGAAAAATGAATGGATATAAGTCAAATTTTGATTCCCTGGTATTTTTATCAAATAAGTTTTTTTCGTCGTAGACTGAATTTTGAAGGCTGAATAAATCCTCTGAGTAAATGATATCATGGCTGAAACTAAAAACTACAATTATACCTACTTAGAGCCAAACCCGGAGCAAAAACTAAAATAAAAGGGCTGAAAAAAATACAGACATACAGGCAGATAAACAGACACACACACAAAAATATTGCCTTTTATATATATATATATTATCGAATTTCTGCACTATTGTAAGAACTGCAACCTTGAAACTTCTCAATATCGTTTCTTATGTCTTTGTCTAGGAGTATCAAATTTGATTAAAATCGGAGCTCTCCTTCTATAACCCGATTTTTTCGATTATCGACTTTCGATATTTATCGGGTGTACCTCGACACAAAACCTAGCTAAGAACACTCGCAGATGCTTATAGTACAACTGTGTAAATTTTCAAGAAAATCGGTTCAGCCGTTTCGGAGTCTATAGGTAACGGACACACACACACACACATACATACACACACAAAGTTCCATTTATAATTAAGTTTAGAGTTTAGTCTAATCTCTGTTGGCAACCAGACTAGATGGACAACTCTAAATACAAATTAGCAGCCAGCGTCCCTAAGTCAGTCCTATTTTATATCCAATTGCCTTCTGGCAACTCCAGTTGTATTAGTGTTATAGGGAAACACACTATTCCTCAGATAATTGACTGTCCCTCCTATATTAATAAAAGTTAACAGGAAGTTAACGGGAGAAGTCCTTGAGAAGTTCTTGGGAAATTCATAGAAGTTCTTTAGAGTTCTATTGGAGTTCAGTAGAAGTACTAGTCAGTTGATATAGTCGGCAGTTATCCGAATACTAAGGAGTCAGCTTTCAGTAGAATATTACCAAGTTCCTAACATTTTGGGTGCGTTAAGTCGATTAGCAACCGACATAGCACTTTTATAACCTTCAGTGCGAAAACGAATCCACAACAATTAGTCTGTGCCTTTCCCTCGGTCAGCATCGGTGGAGAGAAGAGACACACTGTAGAAGCAATTACCGATATTTCATAGAATATCTTCAGGCGTGGATCCATGGTCTCTTGAGTGCGAAAGATGTCATACAATAATATGCATGTCGCGTAAGTCATTGGCGGAGGAATCGTCGAATCGAGTTCAAATTCCAGCCTAGTCATTTACTTTAGCTTCCACATAAACGCCTTTGGGAAAGACATGAATATGTCTTTCTTCTCCTCAGTTATTGATTAAGTAACAGGGCAGACTGGGTAATCTTGCCTTGACTGGTCGCCAAACTGGAACAAGGTGTAGAGCAGATTGAAAACTGTAAATGCGATGAGAGAAAAAAAGTCCAATTTTATTCCCACAGATTAGATACTTCGTAGATGAGAACAACAAACGGATGCTGTGGAGGGCTATTATCACCTATGTCTTGAAATTATATAACATTTATCAAGAGCAGATGCAATTTAAACAACATTAAATCCGAGGCTTAGTGAATTGAATTCTCGTCTCACCTTTACTCTTTCTTTCTTTCTTTCTTTCTTTCTTTCTTTCTTTCTGTCTTTTTTTCTTTTCTTCCCTCCTTTCTTTATTATATTATTTAAACTCCCCTCTCTTTATGTGAATACCTGAGAGAAATAATGGGAGATTTTTACCGAGAGGAACTGTTTTTGTGAAGCAACGTTTATTGAAATAAACCTGTAAAATATTTTTCTGGTGTAAAAGTCGGAGCTTAGAATCCATGGCAAGGTTAACATTTTTAGATTTTATACACTCTGTTTCGTTCTCCGTCCCATTCTCGCTCTTCTTCATTATATATATATATTCATTACCTTCTCTTACGTACAAATAACCTTTTAAAAAAGGTATGAATCCAGGTTTTCTTTCCCAGCTGCTATGAAAAAATAGCAGGTCAGATTGGATCCTAGACCCTTGATTCTCTGAATTCAAAAACCAGTGGAAGGTCGATTTAGAACCTTAGCAGTGGTTGTCTGTATTCGGCTTTTTCAAAAAGTGTCGTCAGTTCGGTCTTCACCATAAAAGTCAAATCGATTGCGCGGGTGGGCTAGCTGTTTTGTTTTAGTAACTGAGCTACTGGACTCTAAAAATATGTCAAATATCACCGAGACAGTCCCCCTTATATATATATATATATATATATATATATATATATATATATATATATATTCCATTTTTAAACGAGTTATTTTGCTACCCAGGTTTCTACCATGAGTAGTGTCTTCAGGCGATTTTTAATAAATAAAAAATAGATAAGTTATAAGTTATTAAAAGTTATAAGTTATAACTTATTAAAAATCGCCTGAAGACACCACACATGGTAGAAACCTGGATAGTGAAATAACACGTATAAAATTGGAAAATATTCAAAAGTTCTACAATATAATTGTATCCAACACTTTTTAATACAAATTTGTACTGGTCTAACCCTATTATGACAAAAAGAAAGTTTTAAACTATCAATATATATATATATATATATATATATATATATATATATATATATATATATATTGTTAAATATAACAGACAATGAATGTCTATTGTGTTCAATCATGAGCCGTCCTAAACATCGTATTTTGGCTTTAATTTCAGATGAAAATAAAGACAAAAATTGTCCAACATTTGGATATTTTTATTATGCCGGTTCTAAGCTTTCGGCTCACATGAGCCACCTTCAGAGAGGTCACAAAGACGTTAACATAAAGATATCCACCATCAAAGATGATATTATCTTGTGTTGACATAAAACATTGTTAAGCGACTGAATAGCAGACGTAATTCGGTTCGACGACGTCAGACCGCGTGAGAGAGCGAAATGTTAACAGAACCATATGTCTAAATGCAATGTAATGTGTTGTGACCAGATTGAAATGGGATTAAGTGTGGGTAGCTTAGAACCAGCATTATAAACATATATCCAAATGTTGGAGAATTTTTGTCTTTATTTTCACCTGAAATTAAAGCCAAATACGATGCTTAGAACGGCTCATGATCAAACATAATAGATATTCATTGTCTGCTGTTATATTTAACAATATATGTATCGAAAATTATCTGCTGCCTCGATACACTATATATATATATATATATATATATATATATATATATATATATACTGTTAAATATAAGAGACAATGAATGCATATTATGCTTAATCATGAACCGTTCTAAACGTCGTATTTTGGCTTTAATTTCAATTGAAAATAAAGACAAAAATTCTCCAACATTTGGATAATTTTTTATTAAGTTCTAAACATTCGGCTTAGAACCAACTTAAAAGTCTTTTAGAAATGACAAGTATAAGCCAGAAAGTGAAAAACAATAATTTTGGCCCGGGGAGTAGAATGAAAGTGTAGGATCTGTTCTCAGGTACTAATATAGTTTACAATATTTACATTATTCGGACTATTGTCCTCATCACTGTTACCATTTGTACGACGTTTTGGCTGTTGTACGCTTCGGCCTTCTTCAGGTGCGAGGAAGGCCGGCGCGTACAGTGGCCAAAACATCGTATAATTAGTAACAAAGATGAGGACAATAACCCGAATAATGTAAATACCGTAAATAATACCTCATCTCAGAAATATAGACAAAATATAGTTTGACCACCCGATGACAGGTACTACACTTCTTATTTACTTGCCTCCTTGTGCTGGCGGGATGTGGCACAAGGCTAGTTTAATGTAGTGAGATCGAGCGCGTGCACCTGGTTCAGGTCCAAAAATTGTCCAACGTCGTGCAAAGATTTGAGTACGGCCGTAGGCACCTGTTCTTCGAAACTGGACACTACTCAAAAGTCTTTTTAGTTGTTCTCTACCATGACACACAGACACAACTTATTTACGCTCCGTCCGAAAACTGAAGCATAATCGAGAGATAAGACCTGTTTGGTCCACATGTAGGCAGATGCTACACTTTGATCCTAGCAGGATGGCCAGAGGGTAGAGAAAAGCGTAACTCGTATAACATTCGCTGTTTGGTCAGTGAATACCGAATGCCTCCTTATAACAGGACTGATAAAATTACTATTACCCTACAAGTTGAAAGTTATCAACTATGAAGACATATAAGGGAATAAAAACCATAAAAATAAAACGAGTAACCGAATTAAATTAACCACAGAAAAGAAATTGAGTTTTGTTAAAACTAGGGAGTTCTTGGGTTTTGCAGAAAAAAGTGCTGAAAATTTTACAAGAATTACTTTCACTCAATCTTTAGTGATTGCAAGTAAACACCGATGCATGAAAGTATTAATAATTATCACTAGGTTGTGGCTGTATTTCGTCGAATTATTCTTTCCCTGTTGAGTGAAGAATTTTAATGATGCACCACTCTATATTACCTTGCTGATTAAAGAGTCACCTTTGCATATAAATCATATATTTAAGGAGTTGACTAGAAATTTCCGCCGTTATCTCGACTGGGAGTTACAATTACGCCAAACAAGACAAAATTCTCGGTGTAAAATTCAAAATGGCGTCCAAATGGCGCCAAATGGCTACTTATTTATTTTCATTCATTTAATTATTTTTTCTAGGCGAGTGCAGAGAAACATCCTATATTTAATGATATTAATGGGAATGATGATGTGCAGTTAGCGTAAGGGTTACAGACGTTTCAATTGGAATCAGCGAACCGAGGTCGATTATCCAGTTGTGTTCACTTTTAGCACATACGTGAATCTATCGTTTTTCCCTTTAGATATGGGTTAAACAGCAGTGTAAATTCTGCTTTCTAGCCTTTTGTTGTAGCCAGTTGAGGAGAAAGAAAAGTTTATATTCGAAGCTGTAGAGACGGCAAGAAGAAATGGCATCGTTATCTTCAATGCAATTGGCTTATAATATAGAATAGGTCTCTATAGGAGCCATGGTTGCCAATGAACCTTCCCGACATAGCACTTATAATAGATAAATGTAGAGTGAATGTAAGGTAATGATTATGATGGAATACAGAAACTAAGTTCTAATTCAAGGTGAGATCTTTATTATCACTAATGTCAGCAACAAAGGCCCAATTTTACAAGTCCCTGAATCCGATATATTTAATAAATATAGGGACAAAGAAGTATAATTACCTGCATGTATTAGGAATTTAGCCTAAACAAAGGCCTAATTCCACAAGTCCCTGAATCCGATATATTTAATAAATATAGGGACAAAGAAGTATAATTACCTGCATGTATTAGGAATTTAGCCTAAACAAAGGCCTAATTCCACAAGTCCCTGAATGCGATATATTTAATAAATATAGGGACAAAGAAGTATAATTACCTGCATGTATTAGGAATTTAGCCTAAACAAAGGCCTAATTCCACAAGTCCCTGAATCCGATATATTTAATAAATATAGGGACAAAGAAGTATAATTACCTGCATGTATTAGGAATTTAGCCTAAACAAAGGCCTAATTCCACAAGTCCCTGAATCCGATATATTTAATAAATATAGGGACAAAGAAGTATAATTACCTGCATGTATTAGGAATTTAGCCTAAACAAAGGCCTAATTCCACAAGTCCCTGAATCCGATATATTTAATAAATATAGGGACAAAGAAGTATAATTACCTGCATGTATTAGGAATTTAGCCTAAACAAAGGCCTAATTCCACAAGTCCCTGAATCCGATATATTTAATAAATATAGGGACAAAGAAGTATAATTACCTGATGATTGAATTTACCTTAAAGGAATTTAAGTCCCTAAACAAAGGCCTAATTACCTACAAGTTTCCCTGGAATTCCGAATATATTTAATAAATATAGGGACAAAGAAGTATAATTACCTGCATGTATTAGGAATTTAGCCTAAACAAAGGCCTAATTCCACAAGTCCCTGAATCCGATATATTTAATAAATATAGGGACAAAGAAGTATAATTACCTGCATGTATTAGGAATTTAGCCTAAACAAAGGCCTAATTCCACAAGTCCCTGAATCCGATATATTTAATAAATATAGGGACAAAGAAGTATAATTACCTGCATGTATTAGGAATTTAGCCTAAACAAAGGCCTAATTCCACAAGTCCCTGAATCCGATATATTTAATAAATATAGGGACAAAGAAGTATAATTACCTGCATGTATTAGGAATTTAGCCTAAACAAAGGCCTAATTCCACAAGTCCCTGAATCCGATATATTTAATAAATATAGGGACAAAGAAGTATAATTACCTGCATGTATTAGGAATTTAGCCTAAACAAAGGCCTAATTCCACAAGTCCCTGAATCCGATATATTTAATAAATATAGGGACAAAGAAGTATAATTACCTGCATGTATTAGGAATTTAGCCTAAACAAAGGCCTAATTCCACAAGTCCCTGAATCCGATATATTTAATAAATATAGGGGCAAAGAAGTATAATTACCTGCATGTATTATGAATTTAGCCTAAACAAAGGCCTAATTCCACAAGTCCCTGAATTCGATATATTTAATAAATATAGGGACAAAGAAGTATAATTACCTGCATGTATTAGGAATTTAGCCTAAACAAAGGCCTAATTCCACAAGTCCCTGAATCCGATATATTTAATAAATATAGGGACAAAGAAGTATAATTACCTGCATGTATTAGGAATTTAGCCTAAACAAAGGCCTAATTCCACAAGTCCCTGAATCCGATATATTTAATAAATATAGGGGCAAAGAAGTATAATTACCTGCATGTTTTAGGCCCTTAGCCAACCAATTTCATCTTTCTGCAGTGGTTGCCTGTCTCCCTGTTCGCATTGATGCTCTTGGGAAAGGCATGATACAATACTTTCTCCATATATCTATGGGTTAAATAGCAGGGTTTTCAAAGTTTGGGTGACAACTAATCTAGACGGTCTACTATGAATTTATAAATGTACCAAAAGTAACAAAAGTTCACAAATAATAAAAAAATAAACATGTGGAGAGCTGTTACCCTTTAGGATTTGAAGAGATATAGCATTTTAAAAAAGGAATTATTAAAACCTGTGTTATTATAACCTAAGTGTTATCTATTTAATTATAAAACCAAATTGAAATAATGAAGCTTAATTCTGACTAAGGCTGTGTATGTGTTTAGAAAGGCATGAAACCAGCACTTAGGCCCTTGAAAAATGCAAAAATCTATCTCTTCCTGTAATCTGCATTTCTACTACGCGTACAATTTATACGGTTAGGATTATAAGTGCAGAAAGTTGTCGATTTGATTTCAGATTACTGATTATTATTTGCTTTATTTGCTTTTTAACAAATGCTTTCATAGGGAAGGAGTCCAGTTTTATCTCCCCAGCTATGTGTTAAATAACATGGTAAACTGGGATCTCTAACCTTGAGAAAACAAGCAGAATGAAAGAAGGAAAATTATGAATACAAAAGTTTGAGAATATAATGTCAATCGTTACCTAATGAATTTGTTTTCGTTTTATTTAAAATTGTTCTCATTCCTTAATAATATACTTTTCTCGTCTTCTTTCACAGTCAGTAGCCCCTTGAATCTTTATGGCGTATTTGAGGTAAAATTTTTTTTTTTTTTTTGAGAGTGACAGGAAACTATAATTTCTAACACGCTACATTGTCCCAAGAATCATGGCAATTCGCAATTAATAAAGAAAAGAAAGTGTGGAGAGCCGTGTCTGTTTTTACTGAGAGAACTTGGCATTAAGCAAAAAGATTATTTTTTGAGAGCAACGGGAAACTATAATTTCTAACACGCTACATTGTCCCAAGAATCATGGCAATTCGCAATTAATAAAGAAAAGAAAGTGTGGAGAGCCGTGTCTGTTTTACGTACTGAGAGAACTTGGCATTAAGCAAAAAGATTATTTTTTGAGAGCAACGGGAAACTATAATTTCTAACACGCTACATTGTCCCAAGAATCATGGCAATTCGCAATTAATAAAGAAAAGAAAGTGTGGAGAGCCGTGTCTGTTTTACGTACTGAGAGAACTTGGCATTAAGCAAAAAGATTATTTTTTGAGAGCAACGGGAAACTATAATTTCTAACACGCTACATTGTCCCAAGAATCATGGCAATTTGCAAGCAATAAAGAAAAGAAAGTTGTGGAGAGCCGTGTTTGTTTTACATACTAAGAGAAGCTGGCATTAAACACAAAGGTTATTTGATGCTAGCATAACTGACACATTATTTAGGCCTTCTAAAACGATAGCACTTTGAAAATATTATCTCAAGAATCTCTTTTATTTGTTATTACTGTTGTTGCTGATCTCTCGTTCTGTTTTTTGTTTTTTTTTTCTTCATCTTTGCTTTTTATTCTTCTGGTTTCTTAAACTTTGAACAGCAAACAATTGTCTGCGCATAAAACTTGTTATCTTTGATAATTAATTAATTGACAGGTTGATTTTTTTTTGTCTGCACTCCCTCCAGAGATAATCTGCCGATATTCAACATTGCAGATGACTTGTGTTGCAAATTGTTGTATAATGCCTGATTTTCACACATTTATTTCTACAGGGTAGAAGAAATAATAATAATAATAATAATAAAGAACCCCACTTTTTTAGCCAGAAGATGTATTCAAGGAGCAAATAGCCAATTTTTTAAAAGAAGCAAGCCACTTTTAAGAGGGAAAATGGCTTTAACCCCCACCTTCTTTTTTTTTCCTTGCAACATAATGATATATATATATATTTTGTCGTAGTGTTTATTTTATTTTTATTTTTATTTTTAACTTTAAGAATGATTATATGGTTGGGTGAAATCTTCATTTGCACCTGTTTTTGCTAATTTTATATGCATAGATATATAACCATTAGGAAAATATTTATAAGTAAATAAAAAAAGATAGCAAAAAAAAAAATTAATGTACATTTACATTCTTTCTTTGAATTGTTTATTTTAGACCTTCTTTAACTTTTTATTCTCTTTGGTTTGTAATTATTTTTGTTCGAAATTATTTATGATTTGTTTTAATTATTATTATTAATAATAATAATAATAACTTGAGGAAAATATTCTTTAAATAAAGATTTCTCAAACAGCTCTAGCCGTAGTTATAATAAAGGAAAGGATAGGTTTTTAAAAATATTTTTATTTATTTAAAATAATTAAACCAAGTATGAAATAACAGTCATTAAAACATACACACTACTGGGGCACACTATATATATATATATATATATATATATATTAATATTTCTATGTATATATATGTGTGTGTGTATTGTACATATTTATGTACATGTATATGTATATTGATATATGTATATGTTTATATATATGTATACATGTATATGTACAAATTAAGACAGACATGTTATTCCATGGTTAAGCGGAAGTTTAGGCCTATATCAGACGAACCATCATCAGCTTCCGTTTATATATATATATATATATATATGTACATGTATGTATGCATATATATAGATATACATATATATACACACATACACACACACATATATATATATGTGATTGAAAAGTAACTCCCCATTTTAAAATACATTTCTTACATGAAATCGAAATCAAGCGATTTTATCTAAAATTCGATATAGGAAGAAAATTTCGCTACCAGCTTCTCGAGGCCTCCAGGAATTGTGTTAACTGCTTTCACCTGGAACTCTTGTAGTATGGAAGACATAAATTCTTTTATTCGGCCTTCAAGTTCTTCCAAAATCTTGGTTTGGTATAGCCGTCATTCTTTTTTATTTATTTTTTTACCAACCCCTAAAACACAAAGTCAGAGGTAGTTAAATCAGGACTCCTGGCTGGCCACTCATACATAAAATAGGTACTTACTTTTCATAAATCACTATATATATATATAAAATGTGTGTGTACAGCATATGCTTAGGTAGTAAGGATGTTATATTGAAATCGACGGACTATTTTAATTTTTTACTCTTTTCTCGTACATCTATGAAAATGTCATGAATAAAATGTTCAAAGTTCATTAAAGTTTGCCTGGTTTTGGAACATTTGTAATTATGAAATGACATCTTATTTGAGCCCAATTTACGCTGGTTTTAAATCTGGATAATCCCTCTCCAGTGGGATTATCATTTGCTGCTTTCTGAAATCAATCGTGTATTCTGTATTGTAAAGACTCTATCAGCATCCCATAATCTCATCTTTCTACTATTTTTGTTGACTGAAATTTGAAGTCAAAATTATCTTTCTCCTCGACTGGCTACCAACCACGGATGTTTGATCATAGGAGAAAGCACTTTCAAAATTGTTTAATATTCTTAACAATTACTAATATAATTGCGCTTAAACATTGTCAAACTACATGACATCTAAATGAATAATATTTTTAAAATACACTCACACAAACACACACACACACACATATATATATATATATATATATATATATATATATATATATAATCACAAAGAGTTTGTTAGTTTAACTGAACAGATTCTTGCCGACTTTGAAGTTTCCTGAGGACATCGTTTTGATATTTTCTATTGCCACTGAGAATGTCATAACGGTGCCCACACAAACCGGCATGAACCTGCTCAGTTAAATGACAAATTCTTTGTGCTTATGAATGTCCTAGCTTCACCTCGACATCGAGCAATTTACGATAAAATAACCTGCTTGCGAAAATATATTTTATCAATAAAACCACTGAAAAAAAAAACTTTGGCACTAAACATTATCACAATTCAACAATACACATACACACACACATATGTGTGTGTGTGTGCGTGTGTGTGTAAGGCAAAGTCTTTCTCCTCCAGTCCAGTTACGTAACCAGTCTCTTATAGCAAGGTTTGAGTTAGCTATTAATAAACAATCGGTCTAAGCTGAGCAATCCTAAAATTAAAGGGTGTGCATAAAGCCGGTGTGCACTTTAAAAAATTTATAACTTTATTTGCATTCGTGATGATAATAATCTGTAATATGTTATAAAGTTTGATATAGTTAGTTTTAAATATAGTTATTGAATAATTCTTTACCGCAAAATTTACAACAATTTCAAGATAAGTAAAAAAATTTGAAATTCAAAATCGTATTACCCTTTGTATTGCTAATGATGGAGGACATGTGGAAACCTAATTAATATTTGAATAAAGCCTTAAAAATATAGATTTACTTCTTTCTAATCCTTTTTACAAATTATTTCTATCGCAAATACAAATAGATTGTAATTTTTTAAAGTGCACACGAATTTAGGGACACCGTGTATATGAATATGAGCATGCCTCAACATTTCTACGAGGAGACTAATGTTTAAGAATTTAGAATTAACTATATTAATGAAAACTCATTGGGTCTTCTGCGTATCTCTATATACTAAGTTCAGTTTCGCATCCAAAACGTAAACAACACACTACACACACACACACACACACACACACACATACGTATATGCACCCATTTCATAAAATTAATCCTAATCCAGTCATTTCTTTCTAATCGCACAATTAAGGTTGTATTGAACGGACATGCCTCCCAGTGCTATCACACGAACGAGGATGTCCCTCAAGGCTCTATTCTAGGTCCTACAATTTTTTCATTATCTACATGAACGATCTCCCCGATGCAATAAGATCTCAAGTAGGCATATACGCTGACGACTCACTCTCGCCTCGATCAAAAATCTGCCGAGGCTGACAAAACAAACCTCGTCGCTGTGCTTGAAAATGACCTTCAATCCGTGGTGAGAGTAGGGCAAGAATTGGCTCGTGAATTTTAATGCTTCTAAAACGAAGCTGCTATCTATTAACCATCACAGACAATCGCTCCTACACCCCTCCATTAGTATAGATCAGGCTAGTCTCCCTGAAAGTAAAACACTGCGCCTCCTCGGGTTAACTCTCACAACAGACCTCTAGTGGAATGACTATACAGAATCTATAGCTAAATCCGCTGCTAAGAAGGTCGGTTCTCTGTGCAGGGCCAAGAAGTTTTTCCCGGCCGAAACAATCCTGCACATATACAAATCTACCATACGCACGTGCATTGGATATTGCTGGCATAACTGGTCGGGTGCTCCTGCTATCCACCTAGGTGTCCTTGACAAAATTCAGCGGAGAATTTGAAATGTGATCGATCTCGAATTGGCAGCTCTGATACAGTCATTTTCTCACCGGCGCAGTGTGGCTTCCCTGTGTCTCTACTTCAAGTACTTTCACGGCTTCTGCTCTGATTAACTTAGCTCACTGGTGTCTTTTATATACGAATGTATTCGTGCAACAAGATTAGCAACTAGGTCCCACCCTTTTACTGTGAAGCCAATAAGATGTAAATGCAAATTCTACTCCATCAGCTTCTTTTTTCGCACTTCCCGCCTGTGGAATTCCCTTCCATTTACTTGCTTCTCCGACAGCTACAATCTCCAAGAATTTAAATGTACACGAGATACTAGATTAGCAACTAGGTCCCACCCTTTTACAGTTAAACAAATAAGATGTAACCGTAAATTCTACTCCAACAGCTTCTTTTCTCGTGCTTCCCGCCTGTGGAACTCCCTTCCACAAGTCTGCTTTCCCGACAGTTACAATCTCCAGGTGTTTAAATGTAGGGTCAATAGACACCTCTTATCACACTAACTCCCAATTATTCTTAGAACACTCTCATCTACCCAACCCTCATTCTCGGTATCCCTACCCGCCTATCACCCACCCTCTGACATTTCCTATATTTAATCATCCTTTCTCCACTCTATGTAGCCCCCTGCGCAGTAGTGGCAGTGACATACCTTGCTCGGGGTGAAACGCTTATAAAAAAAAAAATAGTCATCTCCTATCTCACTTTTGTGGACCCAGAATTGTGGTCCGGAAGAAAACTCGAACTCGGGAATTAGTGAAATAAATATATTAAAAGGAAAACAAATACAAGTGTATTACAAGTCAGTTTGATTGCCAAGTATTAGACCGGGCTGACTCAACCTAACTCAATCTCCACCCCCACCCCACCCCGAGAGGCATATTCTCCCGCTATTCATAATAATAGGAAGAGTTCATTAGAGTCCAAAAAGGGTAGGTCCCATAACACTCACTAAATTGCATATTCTCTCTCATTCTCCCATCTCATTTCTGCAGTATTCTCATCCCTCTCCTACCCGCTTCCTGATACCCCCTTTATTCTGTCACTCTTTCTCATAACTTTCCTCCTATGTAGCCCCCTGCACAACAGTGGCAGTATATTACCTTGCTTGGGGCGATACGATGACAAAAAAAGTTAAAATTAAAACCAGTTCTCGATATAAGATTCATTTGTATTTAAGACGTGTGTATTTACATCGATATTTTAACGATTCCACAACAAAAAATGTAGTAAGGTAATAAATACCTGTTTCTATTACAGTGATAATCTGTGGAGATGATCAAAAATAGTGAACTTTGAACATTTTCTTTATTTAAAATTTACCAAATGCAAACGAAATTAAATAAACAGAAAATTGTTGGTCGAATTCAATTAAACATATTTGAATATATATATATATATATATATATATATATATATATATATGTGCGTGTGTGTGTATATATATATATGTATATGTACATATGAATGTATATATATGTATATATATTTATATATATGTATTACGTTTTACAAAATTTATTATAATTTCAAAACCGATTTTTATTTATTTAGTTATTATTATTATTATTATTATTATTATTATTATTATTATTATTATTATTCATTTTTATCATAATTCGATTTCTGCTATGGTCACACGACCTACCAAGTCTGCGGAAAAACCTAAGACAGGTAGTGGTGTGTTGCTATGGCTACATTTCATTTGTTGTTTTTTTTGTTTTTATTATTATTATTATTATTATTATTATTGATTTCCACTAAAATGCCCGTTTTAACCGTTTCATAATTTAAGGTTTTACATTGGTAATATTTTTCATCATGAACATTTCTGATATAGAAATTAATTTTTCCAATATTGATGAAAAATGTTACCTAATTGGGTATTATTATTATTATTATTATTATTATTATTATTATTATTATTATTATTAGGAAAATAGGAAAATGCCTATTTTTCTATAAACAGCACTTTAATATTCTACGGCAAAAAAAAAAAATGATGAGACTAAATAACGTTAAAGAACAATTTCATTATTCTGTTTTATTTGCTATGTTTTTACAATTTTTTTGTTTTGTTTTAGTGGTAAATTTTGTTGCTCTCCCCCCTGGCTTGTCTCTTTGCTCGAGCCTGCGTGTTTTTGATATTTAAACGTTTAGTTAAAACGATTATTTTTTGTTTTTTAATTGCTTTAATGCTTGTTTTAATGCCTTGTTTTTTGTGTTTTTTCTTTTTGTTTGTTTGTTTGTTTGTTTGTTTGTTTGTTTGCTTCTTTGGCTTTTGTAACATATTTTTGTGCTTTTCTTTTTTTATTTACTTTTGTATTTAACACAAGAATTTTAACAAAAGAACTCTCCTTTTTATTTTACTTTTTTGACAGTTTCGTTTAATTTTAGAAAGAAAAATAATATTTTGGGGTGAAAATATTTAACATGTTAAATATCATAAGGAATGAATATTTTTTTAAACTTAATTTTTTTAAATTTCATTTAATTCGGAAAATATTTTTTTATATATAGATATATCCCTGACAAAAAATTTAACACAAAAATACATAAAAAAAAGTATGAAAGCAAATATATTTTTTATATTCTCATTATATTTTAAGACATTGTGTAAAAACAATCAATATCTCTACAAATTTCTGTATATATTTTTGTTGTTTGCAAATATATATATTGCTTGCATGTTTTCGAAGCAAATGCATTTTCGATTTTAGCCTATGCATAAATTTCTATTTTTAGGCTTTTTTTTAAATTATCGTTTTTTTCTTACATTTTCTTCTTTCTTTTATCGAATTTCGTTTATTAATTATTTCATTTTATTATTTCATTTTCAATCTTTCTTTTATACTTATAAAAAATATAATAAGGTCGACCAACATTCTTTTGATGCTAGTATATGTTATCTTCATTCCTTCAACTACATCAGTTGAGGCAAAATTATTATCAGATAATCTGTACACTTATTCCGTATCGCCATCCAGCATATCCTTGCAAATATAATCTTCACTCCGTAACTAATTAAGTTACTAACAATTATTACATATATATATATATATATATATATATATATATATATATATATATATATATATATATATATAATAAATGTTCTGATAGACTTAAACCATTTGTAATTTGCATTCTGGTGAGATGGGTGTCACAAACTCACCTGACAAAACAAATTATAGT
This sequence comes from Ascarosepion bandense, assembly GCA_037127315.1. Classification (NCBI taxonomy): domain Eukaryota; kingdom Metazoa; phylum Mollusca; class Cephalopoda; order Sepiida; family Sepiidae; genus Ascarosepion; species Ascarosepion bandense. Next base: position 4,240,477 of record JBBBDQ010001353.1, read on the forward strand.
ATATAGCCGTCATAGTTGATGCGTTGAGTTTTATATTTATTTTTTTTATTTTTGAATAACCTATTGCTCTAGATAGTACGCATTGAGTTTCTTCTATAGATATTTTCTCTTTAATGTCATATTGAATAGATCTATTTGGATTATCTTCTCGTTCAAGGATTTAACATCATCAATTATATATATATATATATATATATATATATGATAATTAGAAAGTAAGTCATAGTACTTATAATTCATTAACGATAATTTTTGTGAAAAATGGATATGAGTGGAAAGTGCTGAGAATGAGGTTTTATTTAAAATTAGATACGGGCTCAAAATTTCGCTACCAGCTTCTCCATCCACACAGAAATTGTGTTAATTGATTTGATCAGGAACTCTTGTCGAATGGAAGACATAACTTCTTGTATTCTCCCTGAACGTTTTGTCAAATCTTCGTTTGGCACAGTAGACTTGTGTCTTTAATCCCCGTCCCCCCAAAAATGTCAAATGACTCACATTTGGGCGGTCATTCATAAAATAAGGAGCTACTTTCAAACAATCGATAGATAGATAGATAGATAGATAGATAGATAGATAGATAGATAGATAGATAGATAGATAATGAACAGGACGAGATAGATAGATAGATAGATAGATAGATAGATAGATAGATAGATAGATAGATAGATAGATAATCGAAATTATGCAAATATATCAACTTCACTGTGTCGTTATGAAATGAGTTTATTTTTGTTACTATCTCAATAGTACACACATGCATGTATGTATGTATATGTGCATTCATGTTTATACATATATGTATATAACCACACACACACACACACACACACACATATATATATATATATATATATATATATATATATACACACACACGTCAATAAGTATATTTGGACTAAATGGTATGGTACGTATACATGCATCTTCACTGCCATACACACGCACTCGCACACACACACACACGCACACACACACACACATACATATATATATGTGAAATGTATATAAATATAACTATATATATATATATATATATATATATATATGCAATTTGTTATATATATATTCTATCATTTATACATTATATATGCGTGGTACTTATTTGAAAGCGATCAATGTCAGTGATAGAACTAACATATTCGATTAAATAGGTGTGAGTTTCTGACTATTTGAATACACCAATCAAATGCGTCTGTATGTACATAACGGCACACATATACATACATAATGCCAAACTCTATACAGTTCACATATAGTTATATTAAGATATAAGCACAGGCTAACACATTCAGAACAACCTATATAATAGAAGTTAAATACCACAACAAACTATTTGAAAAAGAGATCACCAAGTTCTAAAAAAACTATGAGCAAGGGAACGGGAAACAATATCAACTCGGAAGCAATGACATCACCGCCAAATTAAAACGAGGCAACAAAATCAAGCAACTAGCGAAAACAGAAAGATTCAGCAAAAGTACCACAAAAAACTAACATTAGAAAAATAAGTAAGCGAAGGAGTAGAAATATGTGCTCAAAATTAAAAAGCAGTTTAAACAATACAAACAAAAACCATAAAAGAAAACTGCTCCTTAGATATAAGAAACTTGTATCCATCCATCAATTACCATGCACTGAGCAAAGCACTAGATTAACCAAACAATACAAAAATGTTTCAGACGATGACTTAAACATTATCAAAGACTGCAGAAAGTCAATACTAGACCACAACGACAAAATATGGACGAAAAGCGAAATAATTATAATAGCAACAATGTAAATAACAATAACATAGTTGATATGACAATGGGCAGTTACGATGGCGTATATAAGTACACGCATAGGCATATATATAAACAAATTAACAAATATCATTAACAAAAAATAGGTTTATATAGGAATTGTAGCCAAATAATCATAAGAAGCTGTAATAGCAGAACTTCGAAAACAAATTGTCGAACAAACAGCACATTAAGATTTACATAAAATCTTATGTAAAAATAATACATTTCCTATACATAACATTCAATTTATACAACAACAAATACAAACCATACAGAAAAACAAACAGTAAGCCTATATACATTAAAAATTACAACTGATCTTCTAACATATTCAGACACATGCCAATATCCTTCAGCAAAAATTAACCAATTAAGCAATATAAAATATTTAAAGAGAAGAAAAATTATACGAATCAGCACTATGAAATGTCGGTTACTTGAACAAACTAGAATGCACAAAAGAAAACAAGCTATACAAAAACAAACAAAAAACATAATCTGTTTCAACACACCCTACTATAATGCAATAAAAACAAAAATATGAAAATATTCTGAAAAACATTTTCTGAAAAACATTTTTCCAAACATAGCAAACTATAAATAATTATCAGTCAAATCCCTTACAAATACTTGCTTGGCATAGAGAAAATAATAACCAAATACAACAAAATTTACTCACCAAAACCAGTAACAACTGCAACAATATAACCCAACAAAACAGCATCAATAAATGCAATTGTCGAAACAAAAACAACTCTCCTATTAGCAACAACTGCCTCACCAACAGTATAATATATAAAGCTACCATAAATACTATTAACACAGAAGAAAAAAATTCAAAGGGGCCACAGAAATAATCTTAAAGAAAGAGTTTACAATCACAAAAAACGTCATTCAAAAGAGAAAGATACATAAGAACACAACATTATCATATTATAGATAGAGCCAAAAGAAAATAATATCACCACCAATATTAAATGGGAAATCATAAAAAGAGCTGCACCACATAATAGCAATAGCAGATATTGAAAACTATGTTTCAAGAAAAATTTAGCAATAGTCACCCATAAAAACCAAAGCATCTACTAAACAAGAAAAATGAAATAATGTAGAGATGTCGACACTCAACTAAATACTTTTCTACTTAAATATTAACACTATACATCTTTATATATAAAACATAAATACCAACAATGATAAAATAATTAAAAAAATGAAAACAAGAGACAAAGCCGCACACAGAGAATGCAAAAAAAAAAAAATATCAACTAATCTCTCACCAAAAATGCAGCAACTTACATTAAAAACATTAGAATGCACAATTAACACCCTAAATCATGCGGGTATGGGTACGAATGTATGACCACACGTACGCAAGCAGACGACACAAACACTCAGACATGTGAGCGCAGACATACATACACACATGCAAAAACACACGCACAGACATACAAACCTTCAACAGGTACAACTGAAGTCAATACACCACAAATTTATCAACGAAAAGAAAGCAGTCCTTAAAAATCAGCAGAATACGAGAAGATAATGGAAGAACGTCGAAAAAAGGGAATAAATTAATAAATAAATAATAAAGAGAAGAAAGATAATAAACATATACATATATATATATATAAACATATACCATGGAATTCACCAAAAGTTAAAATAATCGCACACTTACGAAGTTACACACAAACGTTATAAATAATCAAATGAAATTGTTTTATCAATAATATCAAATAATCAAAGGAAATTGGTATATAATTTTTTTATATATAAAAAAATTTCATAATAAATAAAGAGACATTAGAAATATAGGATAATGATAGCAGGAAGTAAATTAGAATAAAAAATAGGAATGTTATTTATAAATTAAAGGTTTTGAAAAAATTAGAAATAAATACATGCTGATAAGTAGACTAAATTTACTCAAAAGCCCCCTTACGTTTGAACATAATATAAATGTTCCTTCCTTTCTTCATCCCTTTCCTGTTTTTTATATGAAGAGGTCAAAATATGGAGAAAGCAAAAAGGACATATTTGGTACTAGACGAGACATCAAAGGAAATCCGATGTAGGGAGAAGCAATAGAAATCAGTTCGGTAACAGTATATATACACAAATACTGAAAAATATCAGTAGAAAAAATGAACAGACCCTAATTTTTATTCGGTGCGGAAACTTCAAAGTCGGCAAGACGGAGGTGACGCCGATCAATTAAATGGCAATATATATATATATATATATATATATATATATGTAAATTTAAACTTATCGCTATACTCGTTTCGAATATACGCGTGAATATACGCGTGAATATACGCGGAAGAAAAAAATGGTAATAAAAAAGAAAGAGCTAAGCACTTGAACATCAGTCAAAGTACGTAACCCAAACAAAAAAACCCGAGACGAGTAAGCAAAAGCAAAAAAGTGGCGCTCAATACACAAGAGAGCAAACAAAGAAAGTAACTAACCTAAAGATCCAACGAACCTACCAAAGTCTCACCTAACCGGATCTTCAGGGAAGGTTAGTTAAAGAGGTTAAAAGATGGCGACAAGATATAAGGAACTCAGTAACCCACGTGAACGAAAAAAAGACACCAAACACAAAGTTGGGAGTAACAGCATTTTATTAAAAAAAAAATCAAACCTTGTGTCTTTTTTCGTTCACGTGGCTTACTGAGTTCCTTATATCTTGTCGCCATCTTTTAACCTCTTTAGCCAACCTTCCCTGAAGATCCGGGTAGGTGAAACTTTGGTAGGTTCGTTGGCTCTTTAGGTTAGTTACTTTATATATATATATATATATATATATATATATATATATATATAAAGAATTATTTTTTAATACAATATCTTTTTCTTACTACAAAACCTTTTAGTCGATAAAGGTATTTTTGCTCACATTTATTTGTCCTGAAAAGTAAAAATTATAAGACTGTGTGGCCAAGTTCACTGTGTTGTCTGGCTCACATTCTACATCCCATTTACAGGCATTGGAGTCGATAGATACATACATACATACACACACACACACACACACACATACACACACACACACATATATATATATATATATATATATATATATATATATATAAAGTACTGTGCAAAACTATTAGGACAAGAACTATTTTATCTTTTAATTAAAGTAATTTCATTTGATTTACTCAACAAATGCTTTAACAAAGAAATAAATATTGTTGCAAAATAAATTTAATATTTAGTATAATTGATCACAGCCTTCATTCTGTTAGTCACTGACATCACAAGTTTCTTAAATGTATCTACTGGCATCACCTACCAAGCAGCTTTTATTTGTTACCAAAGTGTGTCTTGCGAAGTAACATTATATTTATCATTTTTTTATACAAAATATCCCATAGATGTTCAATAGGACTGAGATCAGGAATTTGTGGGAGACAATTCAAATTTCGAAGCTGCCTTTCATCTTCCTTTTTAGTTAAATAATTCTTACAAAGGTTTGGCTTTTCACCCTGTATTTGAATTTCAGTGAAGTTTTTAGGGAAATCACGCCTGTCATAATACTTTTGCACACTACCGGTAGTGTACAAAAATGTTAGGGTAGGGGTTATTTAAACTTTATTTTGATGCCTCATAAAAGATAAAATAGTTCTTGTCCTAATACTTTTGCACAGTACTATATATATATATATATATATATATATATATATATATACGTATATTTTGGCAGCATCTTTTCTTTTAAACACGTTGTATTAAACGATAAAACAACTTAGTCATGCAGATTTTCTTTTGTATTTTCTCGTATTTTCTAATGAGTCTTTTTATTTCCGAATTATATTTATGCAAATATTGTCCATAGGTTAAACGAGTACTTTCGAACATCATCGTTCATCATCAGGGTAAAGTTTATAGTTTACAGTTTTTAAACATCAACAATTGTCTTGTAGCAGAAAACGTGTTACGACCTATTGAAGAGCTAAATAAACGTTAAGAAATCTTTTTTAAATTCAAAGGAAGCAATAATGTAATCACGTGCAAGCGTGAAAATATGTGATCACGTAGGGGCGGGAGTTATCAGATAATATGGAATATTTAGAGTTGATAAAGGTTTTTAAATACCGTAAAAAATACATTAGGGAATTTAAAATTCAAGGGTAGTAATGATGTGAATTATCTAATTACGCAGATGCAAGAATTATTTACCTTAATTATATTTCAAATGTGCAATCTAAATACATTGAAGGATGTGTCCAGAAACTTGTTAAGCTAAGCGATTGATTAGAGGTTTATGACTTCTGATATGTAGTCACTCTAAAATTTTAAAGCGTCTAATGTCTGTGTGATCAGTAATTTTAGTATTGTCTTTGTGGCGCAGTGGATATCAGCTCTGAACGAGAAATCGGGGAACCGAGTTCGAATTCCAGTTGAATTCTTTGCATTCACTTACGCGCAAATATCCTTGGGAAAGGTATTAATCCGTCTCTTCCCTCCAGTTATGGGTTAAATAATAGGACAGATTGGGTTCTATAGCCTTGGTCGGCAACCAGTCTACTGCAGAAAGCAATGGCAACCTACTGCGGGATAATCTTCTGCACAGTCAGTCATGTCTCTTTCGATACATGATCGCCCAAGCGTGTATCGCGCATGGCACTTAACTGACTGACTATAAGAATTTTACGAATGTCGGAATGCAGAAGAGAAACAGTATGCGACATAAGATGTTGTGTAATGGCGCTAGAATCATTTAAATGTTAATCTTCTAGAGAGCCCGGTAGTCGTAGTTTTTGGCTTCGAACACTTTGCCGAAGGATATATATATATATATATATATATATATATATATATATATATATATATATATATCCTTCGGCAAAGTGTTCGAAGCCATTATCAACACCGAGGTCATTCAGCATCTCAAGGCCCACGGGCTCCTCTCAGACAAACAGTATGGCTTCCGCTTCACCAGGTCTACTGCTGATATGCTAACGACCATCACCGAGTACATATATCAGGCACTCGATAGGAATGGTGAAGCCCGAACTGTTGTCTTGGATATCGCTAAAGCGTTCGACAGAGTTTGGCATGCTGGCCTTCTATGCAAACTTCGGAGCTATGGTATAGCTGGACAATTGTTTGAACTAACCCAGTCACTCCTATCTAACCGCACATTGGAAGTGGTATTAAACGGACATGCCTCCCAGAACTAACATACGAACGCGAGTGTCCCTCAAGGCTCTATCCTAGGCCCTACGCTCTTTCTGATCTACATTAATGATCTCCCTGATACCATAAGATTCCAAGTAGATATGTACGCCGATGACACCACAGTTTATTCTCGCCTAGACCAAAAATCTGGTGCGGGCGACAAAGCTAACCTTGCAGCCGAGCTTGAAAAGGACCTCCAATCCGTAGTAGACTGGGGTAAGAAATGGCTCGTAAATTTTAATGCTTCTAAAACGAAGCTACTATCAATTAATCATTATAGACAATCGCACCTACCTCCTATTAGCAAGGACCAGGCTTGCCTCCCAGAGAGTAAAACACTACGCCTCCTTGGTCTCACACTCTCAGCGGACCTCAAGTGAAATGACTATATCGAATCCATTGCTAAATCCGCTGCTATGAAAGTCGGTTCTCTGTGCAGGACCCGGAGGTTTTTTCCGTCTGAATATATCCTGCACATTTATAAATCTACCATCCGCCCGTGCATTGAATACTGTTGCCATATCTGGTCGGGTACTCCTGCTATTCTCCTTGGGCTTCTCGACAAGGTACAGCGGAGGGTCTGTAATGTGATCGATACTGACTTGGCAGACCGCCTGCAGTCTCTCTCTCACCGGCTCGACGTGGCTTCCCTGTGTCTATTCTATAAATACTTTCACGGCTTCTGCTCCGATGAACTTAGATCACTGGTGCCCCCTAGGTTCGAATTTGCACGAGATACTAGATTAACAACTAGATCCCACCCTTTTACAGTGAAACCGATAAAATGCAACCGCAACTTCTACTCCAACAGTTTCTTTTCTCGCACTTCCCGACTGTGGAATTCTCTTCCACATGACTGCTTCCCCGACGGCTGCAAACTCCAGAAGTTTAAATGTAAGGTCAATGGACACCTCCTAACAAACTAACTTCCATTCTTTCAAACACACTAACTTCCATTCTTTCAAACACTCTTCCCACCCACCCAACTATCTATCACCCTTCCTTCTGACATTTTCTATATCTAACCACTCTTTCAATTTACCTCCCCGTATGTAGCCCCATGCGCAATAGTGGCAGTGGAATGCCTTGCTTGGGGTGAAATGATTAAAAAAAAACATATATATATATATATATCAACAAAGCGCATATCGGTGAAGGCGTGGAAGATTCATTATATACGTTTCATGCCTAGTTTTAAGCTCCTGCTAATGTAAAAAAAGGATTATTTACATATGCATATTGGATCATTGCAAATGTTCCTGACCGATTTTTATTTTTTAATTTTTCTGTCAGGCACTGACTTTTGTAATGATCTGATATTTAAAAGTAATATATGCATGTATAATTAGTGAATGTACACACTATCTCTCTTCCCCACTCTCGCTTCCATCCCTCTCTCCCTCTCTCTCTCTCTCTCTCTCTCTCTCTCTCTCTCTCTCTAACATACATAGAAGTGACACTCAAGCATATAGGTTTATATAAATACTTAAATATAAAATCATCGCGACATCTCGCTACATTTCAACGATTTAATCGGAAATGTGTTCTACAGACCTATTTTCCCACATATACACTTGTATTAAATAACATTACCATCCAACATACACCCAAACAGACAAGCGTTTATGCATAATCACACACATGCACTATCAAACATTTTACCGTATAAAATATTCCTCACACCTATATTGGCTTTTATGCACGTGACATGTGTATTCATACTCAGACACATATATACACATATATTAACATCACCGCACAACATGCAGTTAAACAAAAAAGTGTCTAAGTACAAACATACACAGAAACTATTATAAAGTTTACGATCTAAAATATCCCACAAATATATATTTAAGCATAAAAAATATGTATCGCTTTAATACATGTGACTCATATCTTAGCGATAAGAACTAACCCCAAAACCACAACAAATATTTGCTGTTTTTTCAATTGTTTTCTGAAAAAGATTTAATAAAAATGGAACATGTTAGATAAGTTACAGTTCCTATTTGTTGTTTTATTATTCTAATATATATATATATATATATATATAGTACAGAAAAAGAACATATCTGTAAGTACAGAAATAGAACATCCCTATCGAAATATCATTGGTATCTAAAGGAAATAAAATAGAGAACACATACATTAAAGTGGAAAATTCTAAAAAAATGTAAGTCTTAGACGACACATGCTCGCTGTGGCTATAAGAAAACTGTATATTATTACATCACTTAAGAATAAAAATCTCTTAATTAAGCGCAATGAAATAAATGTCATATGTAGAAACTGCAAAATATTCACATTAAAATATGGATAAAAAAAATCATATTACATAATAATTGGCAAGATATTAAAATAAAATAAGGAAATTGGTATATAATTTTTTTATATATAAAAAAATTTCATAATAAATAAATAGACATTAGAAATATAGGATAATGATAGCAGGAAGTAAATTAGAATAAAAAATAGGAATGTTATTTATAAATTAAAGGATTTGAAAAAATTAAAAATAAATACATGCTGATAAGTAGACTAAATTTACTGAAAAGCACCCTTAAGTTTGAACATAATATAAATGTTCCTTCCTTTCTTCATCCCTTTCCTGTTTTTTATATGAAGAGGTCAAAATATGGAGAAAGCAAAAAGGACATATTTGGTACTAGACGAGACATCAAAGGAAATCCGATATAGGGAGAAGCAATGAAAAAAAAAAGAAAAAAGAAAAAGAAAAAAGGAAAATAAAATTAGGTTAAAAGTAGGCTGACACTCTGACCGCTAAGGAGAAAAAAGAAAAAAAGAAAGGAGAAAAAAAGGAAAAAAGAAAGGAAAAAAGTAATTATGTAGAAACTACTGGCCAAAATTCAAAGTGAATCTTTACTCTGATTAATTAAAAGGAACACATGCATATTAATTTTATATCTTCCCACATACATAAATGGCAAACCGATTGTTTTTTTTTTGTATTTAAATGTAAATCATTTTCACAACCAACATGCAACATTGCCTGATGACGAGATTCTATCTCGAAACATAGAAATTTCCGTGTCACAATGTACATTTAATTCATATTTATATGTGTATTGTCTTGAGCACTGTCTATAAAATAAATGACAGGGAACTCAAAACCGTAAAGCACTGGCTCCTCCTCACCTGGATTTACACACACACACACCCACACATACATATATATATATATATATATATATATATATATATTAGGGATTTCCTGTTGAAATGATCATTCAGCGCTTTTGAACTTTCAAAATTTATTTTGATTTTATACATAAGAATGTGAAATAGTTTGTATGAAATTAATTCAAAGTAATTGCTTTTTGTTTCGGGTCAACCTAACATGAGTTTTAGGTTTTTGTAGATATTAATGCGTGTCCAAGTGTTAAATATAATCCAAATATGCCATCGAAAATTTTTTAAAAGTTTTTTTTTTTTGTTTTTTTTCGTTCGTTTTTCGAAAATATCCTTTTAACGCTATCATTTCAATGCTGGATGGAGATACTGAAGTTTGGTGTAATAACATAACTGTTCTTTCTTTTTTAAGGTTAAATTTTCTCTTTTTTTTTTCTCTCTCTCTCTTTCTTTTGTTTCCTGCGTCATACACTTCCTATCATCATATTTTTTATGGTAATCAGAAATATTTATAATCTTTATTCATTCTCGCCTCGTATGTGTCCGACCAGGGGTTATAAAGGCACTCTTTTTTTCGCACAGCTTCTTAGAAAGAGATTCTAAATAAAATGAAAAAAATGTAAAAAGATAAAAAAAGTTTAAAACACAAAAATCAAATAAAGAAAAATTACGTAATTTCCTGATTTTCTTTAAAAAAAAATAAGTTCAATTTTATTAATATTTTTTTACCACGACTCAAATTTAGACCTAAGATAATCAATATTTATGGACTGGAAGGTCGGAAAAAAATTAAATTCTTATACTTTCTCTCTCAGTTACAAAATGCCTTTTACATTTATTAAATCTGATATATTGCATTTCAATATATATATATATATTATATCTATTAAATCTGATATATTGCATTTCAATATATATATATATATATATATATATATATATATATATATATATATATATACAGGAGCTGATAAGTGATTAAAAACCAAATGTGTGTTTTCTAAGAACACTCAGAGTAATTTTACCGGGTTGACAGTTCTATGATTTTGAGAAGCTGAATTTAGATGGGGAGACATCTAGCAACGCAGTGATATGTCTTGCATAAATCATGTTTCTATGGGAGATGCGTGCCATATCCTGGCCATCGTCAATCACAGTTTAACTTTTGAAGATGGCAGAACTGTGTAACCAGTAAAGTTACTCTAAGTAATTATTGACGTAAAAAAAAATCTAATTGCATTCAACTACTTTTTCGTATATTTTACTCGTCTGACATCTATAAAAAAGTCTTACTTTCTTTCACACACACACACACACACACACACACACACACATATATATATATATATATATAAGTGGGCACTGACGTCAACACCAAGCAGGGACATACCGATTCATGCCTCAACGCAAAGTTCAGGCGGAAAGAATGCGTTGAAGCATGAAACAGACTGTCGTCTCTTGGTGTTGACATTAATGTCGACTTTTATATTTGCATAAGCTCTATGTCTCATATGGATCACTTGTATCCATAGATATAGTATGCCATAAAAGTATATTTTCATTATATATATATATATATATATATATATATATATATATATATATATATATATATATATATAAGTGGGCACTGACGTCAACACCAAGCAGGGACATATCGATTCATGCCTCAACGCAAAGTTCAGGCCTAAAGAATGCATTGAAGCATGAAACAGACTGTCGCCTCTTGGTGTTGACGTCAATGTCCACTTTTATATTTGCATACGCTCTATGTCTCATATTGATCACTTTTATTCATAGATATAGCATGCCATAAAAGTATATTTTCATTATAATCATATACATATATATATATATATATATATATATATATATATATATATACTATCACTACAGAATAGTGTTTCTTTGGATACGGAATATTATTCCGTCCATAACTACCCTATACTTATAGATAGATAGATAGATAGATAGATAGATAGATAGATAGATAGATAGATAGATAGATAGATATTGTGCAGCAATATCTCTTTTATACAGGTTTCATTGAAAATGACAGACAAGGTATTATCCAGTTTTCTATATACTTTACGTGTGTTCTTATGCTTATTTTCTTATCAGGACTCAAATTATAAACTATCCACCGGTTCACACTCCACCCACGTCTATTGAACAGGTGAAGAGGCTCATCCGTTGTTCCCTGTTTAAGATGTGGTTTCCGGCTTTCTCTTTTCCAATCTTTTACTCTTTTTCAATCTTTTACTCTTATTTTTTTTCAATTTGAGTAGATAGATCTATCTATCGCCCGGTTCACACTCCACCCACATCTATTGAGCAGGTGAAGAGGCTCATCCCTTGTTCCCTGTTTAGGATGTGTTTTCCGGCTTTCTCTTTTCCAATCTTTTCACTCTTATGTAGCCCCCTGCGCATCAGTGGCATTACCCCCTTGCTCGTGTTGATATGATAAAAAATATGGGAATTGTCTAAATATAATTTTTGTCGAGTGATTTTAATTGTACTTTTAGCCATTATCAAGAAGAATTTTGTTTTACGTGTAATTATTACATGTAGATTTTATGTATATTATAATACCTTGTCTGTCATTTTCTATGAAGCATGCATATGCATATGCACATATATATATATATCTCTCTCTCTGTGTGTGTGTGTGTGTGTGTGTGTGTGTGTGTGTGTGTGTTTGAATTTTAAGAAGGAAAATAGCTTTCTCAAGTCCACTGATTGTTGAATCTTTCCGTTAGTAATGACTGCTTCCTTCCTAATGATTCTATTTGAAGTAATTTAGAACTTCAATATCTTGATTACGCAATTATTTTATTTACGAATTATATCTACGACCATTTGTGTTGTTGCAGTTGTTGAAAGTTTCAAAAGTGATGTGACAAGTCTTCGGCCAAATCGCTCTTCTGAGAATCTGAACAATTGTTAGGATTTTCAACAAAATATATCGCTCTGAGCCGGACTAATGAATTTTCCGTCTTCTTTTCGTAACCATTACGGAAAGATCATTTACTTTCTTAATAATTGTAAAGTGAGTGGCCATCGTCAAATATAAATGAATAAATGGTAGATCCGCTCAACAAATAGATTTGTTAAAACATGCAATAAAAAAAAATACAGTAAAATATTCGTAAAATAAGAACTGGGTTTTGACACATCAGAGCAAATTCGGATAAGCGAACGTAGCTTTGTGACGTCAAGACAAAACACCAAGAACCGGATAATTTTAGTGGCTAGGAATAAATCCCAGCATGCACCTGTGTGTTTCTGCCAATGAATTGGAAAGAGAAAAGTATTTTGTAATCATTCCCTGTTGGGATGTTTTGTACGTTCCCTGGGAATATGTGGTATATGTCGGATGGTAATGGACAAATAGGGCGTGATTATGATTAGCTAAATTTAGGGTAGTTAGTGTAGACGAGCCCCACTCAAACTCCCATTCGACTGCCGTGCCGCAGTTGTTATTTTATAGCAATAAATCAACATTCCCTATTGGGATTGAAACCAACAATAACAATATAAAATCGATACTCAGTTTTATAGCCAGGAAAAATCTTCACATAAAAATGGCGCAGGTGTGATGAAAATTGCCTACTCTAACACCACAATTTTGAAAAATAGACAATTGACAGATTTTATTTATCTGTGCACTCCAGAAAAAAAATCAACCTTGTTGTATCGCCGATGTGGCTGTACGATACCAGATGATGTGTGCCGAATGTTGTATCGCCGATGTGGCTGTGCGATACCAGATGATGTGTGCCGAATGTTGTATCGCCGATGTGGCTGTGCGATACCAGATGATGTGTGCCGAATGTTGTATCGCCGATGTGGCTGTGCGATACCAGATGATGTGTGCCGAATGTTGTATCGCCGATGTGGCTGTACGATACCAGATGATGTGTGCCGAATGTTGTATCGCCGATGTGGCTGTACGATACCAGATGATGTGTGCCGAATGTTGTATCGCCGATGTGGCTGTGCGATACCAGATGATGTGTGCCGAATGTTGTATCGCCGATGTGGCTGTACGATACCAGATGATGTGTGCCGAATGTTGTATCGCCGATGTGGCTGTGCGATACCAGATGATGTGTGCCGAATGTTGTATCGCCGATGTGGCTGTACGATACCAGATGATGTGTGCCGAATGTTGTATCGCCGATGTGGCTGTGCGATACCAGATGATGTGTGCCGAATGTTGTATCGCCGATGTGGCTGTGCGATACCAGATGATGTGTGCCGAATGTTGTATCGCCGATGTGGCTGTACGATACCAGATGATGTGTGCCGAATGTTGTATCGCCGATGTGGCTGTGCGATACCAGATGATGTGTGCCGAATTATCTACAGCGCAATATCCGTGCTAATGGATATTAGGTATAAACAAGAGCCACAGATGAAACAGAACAACAAAAATTAGAAAGAAGGGAGAGGTTGAGTTTGTTATATTCGCAGAGAGCACAGTCGAATAATAATCATCAATGACACTCCGAGTTGTTTAGACCTCTCCACGTGAACAGAAACCCAAGGTAGATGCTACTTAAGGCCAATGAGCGTGAGTAAACCGAACCCGTAAGCTCGGATAAAAATTCTTGTCTGTTTTTCCCTAGACGAGACTCTAAACTTCGGCAGAGCCTCGTCTGGGCTCCTCTTCGTCCGAAGGCAGAAAGTCCGACAAATTGAACTTCTGTCGCACGCACTCTATCCCCTCAGAATGTTAATGACACTCCGAACTCCTGACTGCTATTAATTTTTTTTATATAGCTATTTTGGTCCACAGACTATTCCATCAATGAGAGCGCTGGAGGGGTGTCAGCTGCTCTATAACAATCCCCATCAGTGTTTTGAACTGCTAACAACAGGCCTTTCTCCAAAACAGGTTGCCAACCAGAGTGCCCCGTCTATCTATTCTGATATTAGCACATAGCTGGGAAATTAAGGGATGCATTCATATCTTTTCCACCAGTAACGCAGTGGTTTCGTCTGAAATGTGAACTAGACATATCTCTATCATACTTAATTGCATAACTGAGAGAGAATAAAAGCAACAGCCACATACCTTGAGAACATGTTGAAGAAAATGCCGTTGCCACATGACAAAAGCACGTCAATTAAAACAGAAAACCTAAATATATATAAAAAGCAAGCCAGCAGTATGTGCGTTGTGGTGCAGTGGATATCGGCTCGGAACGAGAAATCGGGGAGTCGAGTTCGAATTCCAGTTGAAGTCATTGCATTCACTTACGCGCAAATACCCTTGGGAAAGGTATTAATCCGTCTCTTCCCTCCAGTTATGGGTTAAATAACAGGACAGATTGGGTTCTATAGCCTTGGCTGGCAACCAGTCTACCACAGAAAGCAATGGCAACCTACTGCGGGATAAAATTCTGCCCAGTCAGTCATGTCTCTTTCGAGACATGATCGCCCAAGCGTGTTTCACGTGTGGCACTTAACTGACTGACGCTCGATAGCGAAAATATTCTACTTGATTCCATTTATAAATAATTGTAAGTGAAAGCAAAACCTAAAATATGTGAAACAAGACAGACAGTCACTACAGTTAAACTTAAACCAAATAAGTATTTTGATATTACCTCCATTTTCTTTCATTTACGTCTCTTATTTCTGTAGTATCTATGTTTTCTTGATTGTTTTTTACGGGTTATCAACTAGTTTCTTGTTATTTAAAGCCAGAAAATATTTTAGATTGTAAGAATAGTTTTTAGATCATAAAACTCGTAATTAGGCCATAACTGATGGATGACGTAAATATAACATACCCAGCGGAGATTGGAACGCGGAATATTTATGTATGATGGTTCTGCTGGGCCCGACGAAAGTCGCAGGTATTTTTAAATATATTAAATTTTCAGAATACCAATAATAATAATAATAATAATAATGCACTTATTTGTATCCCCCACATTCTCAGGAATATTTTATCAATCTGACAGCTTATCGGCCTACAGAATTTATACGTACATTATTATTCATAGAATCCTACTTGTTTTACAATGATTTCTTTACAATCATTTTTAAGATGATTCTGCTGAATTTTCTGCCTGTCACAAAATAGAAGTTTTCAGAAACCCCATTTAATCTGTTTACACATTTCTTAATGAAGGTTTAATTCAGTATACACAATCGTCAATACGTGCTGTACGTGACATACGCTTTGGGCGATCATGTGTCAAAAGAGACATGACTAACTGGGCAGATAATTATCCCGCAGTAGCTTGTCATTGCTTTCTGCGGTAAACTTATTGTCAGCCAAGGCTAAAGAAGCCAATCTGTCTTATTATTTAACCCCTAACTGGAGGGAAGAGACGGATTAATACCTTTCCCAAGGAACTCAACTGGAATTCGAACTCGGCTCCCCGATTTGTCGTTCCGAGCCGATATCCACTGCCCCACCGACGCATAATCGACACACAATCATACTACATCATAAAATGAGGAAAACTGATCCTAGAAATTTCAGCTCTAACCAGCTGCTTCAACAATCATAAGCTGTTGATTTGAAGTCTTTTCTATTATCACTTTGTACCAGGCCCAATAGCCACTCAAAGTAGGAGGATACACAGTAAAAGTCAAGAGGCAGAGCTTAATGTTAGTTTTACAAATTTTTAGCATTAAGAGCGCTCATAAATATATTTCAATATACGTGTTCTGAATTCTTAAGATTTTGTAAAACTAACAATATTTTAATTATGTATATAAATAGTTACTGCAAAATAAATCTAAAATAAAAACATGGATGGGGATTGTTATCAGAGGACGAAATTCGTCAACCAAGAAAAGATTTCTTTTTGTCTTCATTCATATTGTTTTTGAAAAATGGTGCAAATTAATTGAAACAACGAATAATGTCTACTTATGATCTTTCACCTGAGCACGTATCCGTCGTCTCTTGGCGTTGCCCTTCTCTTCCGACTGCATTTTCCTTTACGTTTTGACCGGATGGATTCGGTTTATTCCTTCGCCTTGATTACACGACTGACAGTTGAAAGGCTGGCACCAACAATATCCACGATCTTTCAGTAAGGCTTGCCAATGTGTTCGTGCAGCGTTATAATTTTCGTTTGAAGTAACGTGGGACAATTAACCGACAATTGCGACAATAGAGTTTGGGCGTAATAAAAATTTGACATAATCACGGATGACGCAGTATTTTTCAGTGCGAAACAGATTTCCTCACACAACCCGAAAATAAATTTATATTACTGCGCATCACTGAAAATGACTGGTGAAAGAAAAACTAAAGCAGTTGTTTCAATTAATATATATATATATATATATATATATATTATTTAAGCATATATTGTTAATATAACAGAAAATGAATAAATGAATGTCTTTAAGAGCTGATAGCGATTAATCAGTGTGTGATGACCATCGTAATAAATTTGAAATAGTACATCAAATGTCTTGGAAACCTGTGGAATTCCATACCGCATGCTTGCTTCCCCGACGGCTACAACTTCCAGGAATTTAAATGTAAGGTCAATAGACACCTCCTAACACACTAACTCACACCCACTCTCTCCAACTCTCTCCCTATGTACATCCTAAGTCGTCTATTACTCTCCTTCTGACATTTCCTATACCCAATCGCTCTATGTAATCCTCTGCGCTATAGTGGCAGTGGAATGCCTTGCTTGGGGTGAGACGATAAAAAATAAAATAAAATAAAATAAAATGTACACATTTCTGTCTTAAATGACTAAGATAAATCTGCTTTCAGGTTAAACGGTTTTTTTATTATCATTTTAAATTGTTTTACTAATGAAACATCGAATGGAAATATCGCGAAGAGCTTTCTCTTCAGTGATCGCATATATTGTGAGTGTCAATGCTGAGAGTTAGTCACAATCAGTTCTGACAGGGCAGAGCTTGGTCAATAATAAATGCAAGAAACAGTCAATTCTGGGGGCGGAGCACTCTCAATTCTGAGCCTATGAAATTCTGACCGTAGGGTGCTGTTGAATCTGAAGATAGGGCGCTGTCAATTCTGAGGGAGCGGCACAGTCAATTCTCAGGGCAGGGAACTCTCAATTCAGAAGGCAAGGAAAAGTCAATTCTGGTGCCTGGGTACAGTCAATTTATGACGGCATAGTGTAATCAATTATATCAAACAGTCAGTTCTGAGGGCAGGGCACCGTCGATTCTGAGGATTCTGCTGTCAATTCTGGTTCCGGGGTACAGTCATTTATGACGGAAGGATGTAATCAATTATGAGGGGAGGACACAGTTAATTCTAAGGGCTGAAAACAAGGAGCTGTCAATTTTGTTGCCTGGGTATAGTCAATTATGACGGCTGGGCACCGTCAGTTCTGAAGGCATAGCACAGTCAATTTTTATTGCACTGCAAAAAAAAGGGGGGGGGGTGCAGGAACCAGAATTTTGTCTTAGAAACGATTGCATTTCCCACAAGGTGTAAAGGTGAAAATTGTCGGCTTAACGATGTCAAATGCGGTTTTGTATTTTTTCATTCCTTCACTGTTTAAAATCTATCTAAACTTATTTATAAATGGAACTTTGTCTCTGTGTGTGTATAAGTGTGTGTGTGTGTCCGTTACCTATAGACCCCGAAACGGCTGAACCGATTTTCTTGAAAATTTGCACAGTTGTACTATAAGCGTCTGCGAGTGTTCTTAGGTAGACTCTGTTTCGAGGTACCCCCGATAAACATCGAAAATCGATTGTCGAAAAAATTGGGTTATAGAAGGAGTGGTCTGATTTTATAAAGAATCGATATTCAAAAGTTTCAAGGTTACAGTTCTTACAATAGTGCAGAAAATCGGTAATATATATATATATATATATATATATATATATATAAAAGGCAAGATGTTTGTGTGCGTGTCTGTTTATCTGCCTGTATGTCTGTATTTTTTCACTCCTTTATTTTAGTTTTTGCTTCGGGTTTGGTTCTAAGTAGGTATAATTGTAGTTCTTAGTCTCAGCCATGATACCATTTACTCAGAGGACTTATTTAGCCTCCAAAATTCAGTTTCCGACGAAAAAAAACATAATTATATCGATACCAGGAATTCAAAATTTGACTTACATCCATTCATTTTTTTTCAGTCTACGGTTTCGCTTTAACTGGAAACAGCTATTGCTTTTTAGTCTTTCGTGCCAACGTCCAAAGAGTCTGAACTCCATGGCCATGGATTAGTTTTAAAGCTTTCATTACACCTGAGCAACGCCGAGCTATACTGCTAGTAAATTATACTTGCATTAAGAAAACGTCGTGTTTAGACAATGATTTACCTTTAAATTCTTGTAGTAATTTTTAGCAAACATTCTGCATGCTGTGCATGGCAAACGAGAAATATACGAATTGTATTCGTGGCCAGGAAATTAATGCAAATGTTACTAACCACATTGCCTTATTTTATAAGAAATTAAAGCAGACTGCTCATGATCTTACTGTAGCAATAATTGAAAATAATCTTGATATAGAAACGCATCGAAAATCAGAGATTAATTTTTTCCGGTTCGAATTACTGCGAAATCTTTTGACAAAATAGGGTTAATTTGCATTTTATTTCTGAGATGAGTAATTTTCAATAATCTTGGAGTTATTTCGAACTTTTGTTCTCATCTTGGTTGATATAGGTGTTATAATAGACACAACGTTTTGATCAAGTACCCTCCGGTTATCATCAGGTGTCCAATTGGTTTCACCGGATATTTCGCAATAATCAACGAGATAATCCACATCAGCCAATTTATAGACACCTGATGATGACGGTACTTGGTTGAAACGTTGTGTCTATTATAACACCTCTATCAACCAAGATGAGAACAAAATTTCGAAATAATTCCCAGATTATAGAATAGGGTTACTTTTAAAAAAATGGTAAATGCGCTGCTGCCTTAAATTGCATTTCCCAAGAGAAAGATGTTATTATTCTTTATCAGAATCTAATGTAAATATTTATAATAGAATTTAAAAAAAAGATATTATTGAAAATATAAATGTAATGCGAATTTTAGTATAAAACGCATTAAAAATTTTAAAATTGTGATTATCGGTATTGTTGTGACGTGGCTCGTGACATCCCGTCGCCCGGATGTATAAAAGACAATGTGCGTTTACCACAGAGAGTTGTCATGATCAGGGTTTTCGTGAAGTAACACCTACTACTGCGAGAGGCTGTAAATATTGTATATACCTCTTGGTTGTAACACTCTGGAAATAAAGTAGTTTATCTATATTTCACTGTGTATCTCTTCATTCCACGATAGAACAAGTAGTCAGTAACTAATGCTACAGTCACTGACAGAAGAGATCTCTTATATGGTTCATGTTAATATAATGCTCATTATTTAACATAGAAATGCATTACAGCCATTTTTATTATAGCAATGCGTTTTAAATAATGCTCAATAATAATATTAGCCACTTATTTATAAGGAAACAAACAGTAGGCAGTGACCGAGTATCTAGTACTATTGTTGGTTTAAACTTATAAAATCTTTCTCTTTAAATAATTTTTCGACTATAGTTTCTCAAGTTAGGTTACAATATTGATGCGGATTTCTTTTCTAACCTTTTGTTTAAAGCAGTGTGGAACGTCAACATCTTCATGACGTCATCATTTTTTCTTCGATATGAGGACAAAACTGGAAGCAGCGGAAATGTGGTTCTATATCGTGGACTGAGCATGCAAGCAACGATGAGGTGTTGGAAAGAATGGCAACCAAAAGTAAATTGATACTGAGCATCAGGAAGAGACAACTGAAGTTCCTGGGACACGCAACGAGGAAAGAGAGCTTGGAGAACCTGATACTGACTGGCCAGATAGAAGGAAAGGGAGACAGAGGAAGGCAGCGGATAGCATATTTGCAGGGGCTGATCAGGTGGATGACAGAACGGGGGTTGCCAGGAGTAACAGGAGCAAACATACTAAGAGCCACAAGGGATAGGGAGACGTGGAAAACCATGATCGTCTACATCCTGAAGAACATAGAAGAAGAAGAAGAAGAAGAAGAAGATCCACGTTAGTTTTTGCTGCTGTTGCAATTGCTCAAGTGGTGCGGCTTCTGTGGTTTGAGACACTACGATGTTTTTGGGTTCTGTAGCGCCAAACCACGCGGTACAAAGCAGGGAGGTTTTCGCTATGACATACGTTCACTCGTACACATTTCTTTTTAGCCATCGATTTGAGGAACCATTCGGTTACAGGTTGGCGTTTATGAATGAGTTTGGAGACATGCACGGAATTCATGTGAAACTTTTGACCTAACCAGACTTGTTATCGTTTTTGCTTTTAGTTACATGTGAGATATTCTTAGATATTTGACCGTAGAAATACATTATTAATGATTGAAAATACAACTGCATTCGAGAGCAGTATAAAGATATGAAAAAAAGGTATGTGCATGTTATTGCGAGGCTGCTAAAGAACGGCCTTGTTCGCTTTTCAGTGCATCAATGCATGCCTATTGATTGTTAATGAATTAGAATACTGTTTTACTGAAATCTGGTTTCGATTAGGACTTGCTGGGTTTATCATTTTTGGAACAAATAGACGCACATTTTAGCACAGATTAAGATTGTAAATTCGTGTT
Source organism: Ascarosepion bandense (assembly GCA_037127315.1). Taxonomy (NCBI): domain Eukaryota; kingdom Metazoa; phylum Mollusca; class Cephalopoda; order Sepiida; family Sepiidae; genus Ascarosepion; species Ascarosepion bandense. The sequence goes on from JBBBDQ010001353.1 coordinate 4,262,214, forward strand.
TGTTTATCTCCCTTTGGTGTAATATGATGAATCATTTTTTAGAGAAACAAAAGAATATATAGTAATTCTTAATGTATAATCGAACTTCTTAGCGACAGGGGTTTTCTGTTCGTATCTTTTGGTAGTATTATTATAGTCTACGTGCGAGCAAAAAAAAAAGGGATTATTGTAATAGCAACGTCAATTTTCATGCAGATTTATGACAGTTATTTTTCACAAAAAACGCTAATCATAAATAAACCAAGATAAAATTTGTATCTATAATAATAATTATAACAATGAAAGATATGAAGTATAGTTCGAAAATATCGAGCAGATATCTCAAAAAGCAAAAAACGGTAAAATTTACCAAATCCTTCAAATGATCTAATCCTGGATTGGAAGGTTTCAAAAATACACCAGCGATGTCCTTCATGACAATGGAGTAGTAAATAAAAGCGCTGTTTAATTAAGTTTTTTAATCGCCATGTGTTCAATCTATGGTGGTGAAATCCCTATACAGAGTTATGAAAAAGAAACAACATCACAGGGGCCAAAATATAGACAATAATCAACGTATCACATATATCAAACAAAAAAATTAATGAACACCTGAAGATGGCCAGAGGGTAATTGGCCGAAAAGTTCTGATTATAATAACATCTATAGCAACCAATGATTATATTCAGTCAGTCTGTAAGTGTCATACGTGACACACGCTTGGGCGATCATGTCTCGAAACAGACATGACTGATTGGGCTGAAGATTATCCGGCAGTAGTTTGCCGTTCCTTTCTGCGGCAGACTGGTTGCTAGCCAAGGCTATAGAACCCAATCTGTCCTGTTATTTAACCTCATAACTGAAGGAAAGAGACGGATTAATACCTTTACCAAGGGTATTTGTGCGTAAGTGAATGCAAGGAATTCAACTGGAATTCGAACTCGGCTTCCCGATTTGTTATTCCGTGTACATATCCACTGCACCACAACGTACAACATATTAGATTAATAATTAGAAATAGTCAAAGTATATCATTATTTCTCATCTCAAAATAATGATTTGGTTTGGTTGTTTTGTTGTTATGGCATATCAACACCTCGGCGGGTCATTTATTGCCAACTAAATTTTATTTATTTATTGCTGGTAATACCTTTTTCTTTCAACAATTTATTGTTGTTTTTATATAAGTTTTGTGTCTAGTAATACTTTTTTCTTTTTTGAGTATCAAGATTCATTGGGATTTGTTTTTAAGGGCAGGGTCCCTAAGTCCTACCTTGTTATTTAATCCATAACTGGAGGGAAGGGACAGATTAATACCTTTCCCAAGGGTACCAATACTTAAGTGAATGCAGGGTATTCAACTGGAATTCGAACTCGGCTCACCGATTTCTCTTTCAGAGCCGATATCCACTGCACCACAACGCACATCCGTCACTACACGCTTACAGCACCTAGTATTCCCAAGCGGTCACCCATCTAAGTACTGACTTGGCTCAGCGCTGCTTAACTTCGGTGTTCGAGCGAGAGCCGGTGTAGTCAACGTGATATGGCCGTAAGCCTAAAAATAATGAACATGTTAAAAAGGCCACAGTAATTTGTTGAATTGTGTTATCAATTAAAAATCATTTTTTTAAAATTTTGTAGGGCTTCGTGTTAATGTTTACATTTTCTCCTTCTTTGTAAAGGCGTAGCAAGGTCGTATTAACTGGGTAGTCATACCCAGGCACAGAAATGAAGGTAGCAAATTTTTCTCAGGCGGGAAAAGTTAATCTGTTAATCTCATGTCGCTACGGAGAATCATTAATGTGATCGATACCGACTTGGCAGACCGCCTGCAGTCACTCTCTCACCGGCGTGACGTTGCTTCTCTCTTCTATAAATACTTTCACGGCTTGTGCCTCGATGAACTTAGATCACTGGTGCCCTCTAGGTACGAATTTGCACGAGATACTAGATTAGCAACTAGGTCCCACCCTTTTACAGTGAAACCGATAAAATGTAACCGCTCCAACAGCTTCTTTTCTCGCACTTCCCGCCTGTGGAATTCCCTTCCACATACTTGCTTCCCCGATAGCTACAATCTCCAGGAGTTTAAATGTAAGGTCAATAGACACCTCCTAACACACTAACTCGCATTATTCTCTCAAACACTCTTCCCATCTATATCCCTACCCGTCTATCACCCTCCTTCTGACATTTCCTGTATCTAACCACTCTTTCTCGCCATTTTCCTCTACGTAACCCCCTGCGCAATAGTGGCAGTGGAATGCCTTGCTTGGGGTGAAATGATTAAAAAAATGAATACAAATGATATATAAAAATATATGCTCATTTTAGGTGGGCATGTAAACGTTTGTAAATCTAGATCTCTTCTGTCTGTTTTATAAGTCATTGAGGTACCAGAAATAAATGTCTTTTCAAATGAGTTCCAGCACTCTGAACTCGTGATATTGATTTACTTTAGCTGTTAGTTTGAAAAATAACATTATGTGATGGTATGAATTGTGAAACGATTACTTATCATATAGGCTCCATTCCTTAAGTAAATATTGGGTCTCAAACTCACACCCGACCTCAAGTGGGGCTCCTATAAACGACCCATCGCTAAAAATATAGAAAAATGATCGATTCCCTCGACTGTTCCAGTAAGTATCTGACAACTCATATTATCCTCTGTTTTTTTAGAGCGAGATCAGGCTAAAAATAAAGTCAGTCAGTTAAGGGCCATTCGTGAAACACGCTTGGGCGATCATGTCTCAAAAGAGACATGACCGACTGGGCAGATTTTCTTGCAGTCGGTTGTCATTATATTCTGTAAACTTGTTGCCAACCAAGTTTATGGAACCCAATCTGCCATACTATTTAACCCATAGTTGGATGGAAAAGCGGTGAATTTATACTTTTCCCAAAGGTATTCAAGTGGAATTCGAACTCGGATCTTCGATTTCTCCTTCTTCTCCTCTGTTTAAAGTGGCAACCGGTTCTTCGTTACTGTGATTCAGAGCGTAGTAAGACATAAAACATATAGTTACACATTTCAGGGTGAACTAAGATGAGAAATCCTAAATCATCATCTAGAGTTTAGAAACCTGGCTTCGGTCCTACTTTGTTGTCTGACAGAGTGTAAGAATTTTATTTATTTTTTTAGCTAAATTTATGAGTAATTTTAACGTTTTTTGGGTAAATTTGTTAAATCTATGAGTAATTTTAACGTTTTTGGGGGTAAATTTGCTAAATTTATGAATAATTTTGCTATTTTGGGGTAAATTTGCTAAATTTATTAGTAATTTTGACGTTTTGTGGGGTAAATTTTCTAAATTTATGGGTAATTTTGACGTTTTTTGGGATAAATTTGCTAAATTTATGAGTAATTTTGACGTTTTGGGGGTAAATTTGCTAAATTTATGAGTAATTTTGACGTTTTTTGGGTAAATTTGCTAAATTTATGAGTAATTTTGACGTTTTTTTATGAAAAGAAATTCTTTTTCAAATATGCAAACGATTATGAAACAAATCGATAAACGGATTATCCGAGTCAAAGGATTTGAATAACTCAATGCTAGAAAAAATGCTTCAAACGAGAATATGCCGAAAAGTCCTCTGTCTGACCAAGAAGGGTTTCTAAAAGAAAATCTGATGTTTCGGTATTTTATCAGATTTTGTGAAGTAGGCCAGATCCAGAATTTAGTGCAATAAAGTATATATATATATATATATATATATATATATATGGTGAGTAAATAAAAGTCAAAATCGAGTAACACTTATACGTTGGATTTCGTTCTTCTAAAGGACATCTTTGGAGTAAATAATATTTTTACTCTAAAAAGGAGATAAATACGTCACCCGACACTTTGAATGATTAAATATATTACACCCGACAAAATTTTTCCCTCAGACAGAACGGCGAAAGCCCATTGTTGTTCTATCGCTATTTCCATGGCAAATGTTCAGATAAATTACATTCTCCAGTTCAGACCTTTACAGCTAAAATCAATTATGCAATGTACACATGATATAATCCTCCAGATTTCCTTCATATTCTGTTAATAAAAAGGAAGTTTCACTTTTTGAACAGACACCCGAGAGTATGCTTTCTCGATCACTACAATCCCTCCTCTTATGTTCATATAACATTCTCATTCAGCAACACCCTACCACGAGTGCCTCTTGGGTCTTGCATATTTAGTGGAAAAAAGAACGAATTAAAGATATGTAGTTGGAGAGAATGAAATTTGACAAATACATTGAGAAAAACGTCGAAGCTGCAAAGACGGTTAGCATTCGGTTTAAGTTTAAAATTTATACCGTGAAATGGGTCTAGATGCACGACCTAGCCGATCTCATTCCTCATTAATTAATTATTATTTATACTGAAGAAGTCGCTTGGGAAGACGAAATGCACCAAATAAAATTATTTTTCATTTCAGTCATTCAGTCTGTTATATACAGTTAATATATCATGATTATCCGTTGGCTCCTTGACGTTGTGTAATGGTTAGTCAACTTGTCATGCTAGATAAAATATAACCGAGTAGTGAGTCCGACTTTCGACTATGTGCCACACATAAGTTATGCTTGGAAAATCATTTGGGAGCCTCAAAGTGATGTAATGGTTAGCTAGCTTGTCTCTCTCGAACAACTACGACTTTCGACCTTGTGCCACGTCCAAGCTACGCTTAGAAAATTCCCCGTAGTATATCGACGTGGTTAGCAAGTTTGTATTGTCAGATCAAATACGACTGAGTAGTGAGTTCGATTCTAACCGCGTGATCCACACCTTCGGTCTGGTGCCAGGTCTACGCTTAGAAAAAATCACCCGGAGTAATTCGATGTAGTTAATTTGTATTACTAGATGAATTTCGACTCAGTATTGAATTAGATCCTCACTTGGCATTCCATATTTTCGGCCTTGTTTCACATCTAAGCTTAGCTTAGGGATTCTAAGGGCAACTCATCGTGATGTAATAGTTAACAAGTTTGCTGTGCTAGAATCATTACAGCTCATTTCCTAAGATTTCAGTTATGTGTCAAATCCTTCTTTGAAATTTGGAATTCAAAGATAACGTCCGCTGTTTGTCTCCGTCTCTCTCTCATACACACACATACGCACACACACACACACACACACACACATGCATACATACACATGTAAAAATACATTCACACACACACACACACACATATATATATATATATATATATATATATATATACAGAGTTTTTCTTTCTCCGCCTCATTCCCTCTTTCCTCTCTCTCTCTCTCTCTCTCTCTCTCTCTCTCTCTCTCTCTCTCTCACTCACTCATTCACTCACTCACTCACTCACTCACTCACTCACCCATTTATTCTTTTTTATACTTTTAATATCAAACTGGTCATGGAGGTTAAGAGTTCCATGCACCGTAAACACATTTTTTCTGAGGCTGAATTCTCTTTGAAGACGGGACTGAACTAAATCAGATTGTCTATGATTTCCTACCGGGACTTGATTTAATGTATGACCATCACTTATCGGTAGCTTATAACCGTTGGCCAATACAATTATTCCAAAATTATTCCAAAATAAACGAACGAAAAAAACACTTATGTGACTTGTCAAGCATTGGGATATACATAACTTACACAGGACTTCATAAGGACCTCTAATCAGTCAGTTAAGTGGCATACGTGATAGACACTTGGGCGATCATGTCTCCTTCAAGACATGACTGACTGGGCAGAAGATTATCCCGCAGTAGGTTGCCATTGCTTTCTGCTGTAGACTGGTTGCCAGCCAAGGCTATAGAACCCAATCTGTCCTGTTATTTAACCCATAACTGGAAGGAAGAGACGGATTAATACCTTTCCCAAGGGTATTAGCACGTAAATGAATGCAATGAATTCAACTGGAATTGTAACTCACCGATTTCTCGATCCGAGCCGATATCCACTGCACCACAACGCTCATCTTACAAGGACCTCTAATAGCTGTGTTAAAAATATTCGCACCACGAATTAAATATATTAGCTAAAATTGTGGATGTGCAAGTTCATATTTATCTTTTCCCTCAACCTCTTCTCTCTTTCTTTTTCTTTTTCTCTCTTTCTCTCTCTCTCTCTCTCTCTCTCTCTCTCTCTCACTGCTTTTGTTCATTGTATGTTGCTTAAATGTCGAGATTGTTGAGATACAACAACTTGGTATCTGTTAAAAAAAGGTCATGGCAGCCAAACCGGATTATCTAAGTCAGGGGTTTTCAAACTTTTTGACTTACGGACCCCTTTATTAAAAAGTTATCCATGGGTGACACTTGCACCCTGAAAAAAAGTAAATTTGAACACCAAGCTTTTGCATGTGTAAAATAATTTTTTCTATAAATAACGTTCACATGTAATAGGCGATAGTACAAGCTTTTCTCATTTGATAGCATTAATAATTAAAAATAAATTTCCAGACATTGAAAATTTATACTTTGAATTTCACGTGATGAGTTAATGCACGGACCCCCTATCTAATCCTTGCAGACCCCCTGTGGTCCGCGGACCACAGTTTGAAAAGCCCTGATCTAATTCATATAATCAGCTTCCATTTTCCGACACATTGCAATAAGTTCCTTTTAATAATAATAATAATAATAATAATAATAATAAAATTGTTAAAAACCAGAAGGAGAAAACTTGTCTATTAATTGATATGGCTTGTCCAGCGGATTGTAACATAGCAACCAAGGAATTTGAAAAACTGTCAAAATATAAAGACCTGGAAATTGAAATAGAAAAAATGTGGAAATTGAAAACAAGAGTTGTGCCAGTGATAGTAGGTGCACTTGGAATGATAAAAAATGGAACATAACAACACATTGAAAGAATCCCTGGAAACCCCAGCTTAAGAGATATACAAAAAATGTTCTTATTAAGTACAGCCCACACACTAAGGAAAACTTTATCTATGTAATGCTAGGGATGATAGGGAAGATAGAAAAACATGAAATGGAGTCATAACAACACGCCACGACCTGCCTTAGGTCTCCCCGCAGACTTGGTTGGTAGTGAGACCAAAGCAGAAATCGAAATATGATGAAAAATGACATAATAATAATAAAAGGGGGCAGTGTTTGGATTGATTACACGGAAAGAATATGAAACACCATGATAAAGTGTGTTCTTATCTTCCCTGGTGTTTGAGCCGGAATGCATTCCAAATTTCCGGCAAATGATACAGACATAAGTCAGAGAAAGTTACTCTAAAATAAGCATAGGAAACTCCTGTCGGACTTCACATTTCAGACTGACAGACTCATTGAACTCACTAGACTAGAGTATACATAATATTGATCATAAAAAAATAAGATAGTTCTGGTGGGTATCTGGTGGCAAATGTGGCCTCACCTAGAGATAAGGAAGTTGAAAAGATTACGAATTACTCAGAGTTGAGGGTAGATATTGAGAGAGCGTGAGATGTAAATGCCAGGTTTGTGCCTGTTGTCACTGGGAATCTTGCGTCGATTACAAAAAGTCTACACGTAGTTAAAACGGCCGGCTCCCTGTACCATTCCAGTAACTATCTGACGCCTTATGCTATCCTCTAATTTCGTCCGAGCCAGATCAGGTGGAAATCGGAGCACATTTGACATTTGGGCGGAAATTGCTCAGACCTCACTTTCCTGTTTGCTTGAGTTCAAAAGTATCTTGGAGTCCAATCTCTCTCTCTCTCTCTCTCTCTCTCTCTCTCTCTCTCTCACACACACACACACACGCAGACGGAATTTGGCAAGTATCTCACTGCTCTGTCGCCCCTTCTATGCAAGGTGCTCTAACGAACTACATTTCTTGGTCCTGTTAGGTTTAACCTTCACGGCTAGGTCCCAACAAGACAGTTACAAACTTGCAAACCATCTACATTTCCTCCGAATTTCAACGGCAAGAAATAAGCTTCTTCTTGTAAACCAGTGGAACAGACTCCCGAGAAGATGCTTCCACGATCCCTTCAATAACAGTTATCTTTTCCATCTATGTGCATTAACTGTGTATCTTACTTTGCCATGACAGCCAAACCGTATTATCTAATTCATATAATCATCTTTCGTTTTCCGATAGGTGGCAATTATTTATTTGAATAATAATAATAATAATAATAATAATCACAATAATAATAATAATATATATCACTACAATCTTAACTTGTTCAAGTTTCAATTTAATTCTTAACTACCTTTCCTATCCATATAAAATGCCCTTTAATTTAACCCTCTACCGCGAGTGGCTCTCGGGCCTTGTATAAGTAAAACCCCACTGTAAAAATCACCTTTAAACCTTCGAAATATCACTCAACATGACAGTCAGTCAGTTATGTGCCATACGTGATACACGCTTGGACGATCATGTCTCGAAAGAGACGTTACTGACTGAGCAGATGATTTTCCCGCAGTAGGTTGCCATTACAAGGTGTCCTGTTATTTTACCCATGGCTGATGAGAAGGAACGGGACAATACCTTTCTCAAGGGTATTAGCGTGTAAGTAAATGCAACGAATTCAACTGGAATTCGAACGCAGCTCTCCAAATTCTCGTTCTGGGACGATATCCAATGTACCACAACGCACATACTTCAGGGAAATAGTCTACTGTCTGAAGTTTTAAACGTGAAGGAGAGTCCCTTAAAATTATGTCTGGTGTATGAAAGAATCACAGCGTAAATTTGATTGATAGGGTTGTACCGGACCACCGCTTCGAAAAACATAATGAAAATGGTGCCAGTATTATAAAAAATGACGTAAACCCAATATATCTATTATGGGAACATGTTGATACTATTGACAGGTGTCTGATCGTACAATATTGTCACTAAAGAAAATACAAAAATCATTGGAAAATATGTCAATATGACACTGAGTCACATGCCGTAAAATGGTATGATTATCACCATAGAACATAAAAAGATATGAGGTCGTTATTCTTTGCAGCATTGACAAGTTAGTAGGCATATAAAAGCTAACAGACGAGACACTGTAATTAAAGACCACAAATAAACCAGAAAAAATGCCTTCCAGCTATATATATATATATATATATATATATATATATAATTTGGAAATGAGTTATTTCCGCAACCTAGGTTTCAACCTTTCGGTATCTTCAGGCGACTTACAATAACTGATTTTTCTGTTCTTCAAATGCACGATCAGAGAATTGTTTTTATGATATTTTGCGGATTTTGAAAAAAATCCCTGTATTAAAAAGTGCTCAATACATTTAAATTGCAGAGCTTTTGAATATTTTTCATTTGGACATTAGTTATATCCGCAACCTAAATTTTGACCTTTTGGTATTTTCAAGTGATTTATAATAACTGGTTTTTCAATGTTTTTAAAATGTACAAGAGGAAATTTATGAACGCATGAATTTTTAAACAACCGAAAATTTTCAAAATTACGAAGGAGTTTATTCAAGGATCCTAAAACACGTAAAATTGTTTCCAGAACAAACAAAAATTACTAAATGAAAGCTCAGAAGTAATGCCCAGATTTAATCAAACCTATAAATACTTGTTAGGATATTACAAACATAGATGAAAGTTTTTTTAAGATCCTTAAGTAACTCCTTCCTAATTTTGAAAATTTTTGGTCGTTTAAAATTCCAGTCGCTTGTTCGTAAAAATCCCTGTTGTAGGTTTGAAAAGCGTTGGAAATTCTGTTAATATAAATCACATAAACACACCGTATGGTTGAAACCTAGGTTGCGAAAATAACTCATTTTCAAATGAAGTATATATATATATTTATATATATGATTCGTTATACATTCAAGAAATTAGTTTTTCCATCGCAAAAAAGAATTATGACACAAACAGATAAACTAGTTTTTTTCATGTTCTTCAGACATGATTATTATTATTAGATGTTCCCGCGTAAGATATGCATAGTACCCATCAAAAATAACATTACTAATTTATCGGTGCTTCAGCCTTGGATCGGTCTTTTATCTGTGCAATTTGTCTTAGTTTAGTATCCGTGCGCCTTGCTTTAATATTTGCCAATTAATTTTAGTCCAGTGCTCAAGTTTAAGAACGTTGCCTCATTGGATATATACCGCGTTTGATTATCTAAATGTTCCGATTATGAAACTTTTTCCTGGAGCTGAAAACATGTTCATTTTTTTTAAATAATTTATTGCCAAATGTTGACGGCTGGATAAGACATTGTCTTCTACATTAATTTTTTTTTAAATCAGCATTAAAGATCTTGCGTGTCGTGACAGAATGATGTACAGTTTTTTATTGGCCGAAAATATATCTACCTCTCTAATAGTACTAAAATACACACACCCTTGTGCAAATTAATTGAAAGTTATTTAGTTTTCTTTCTTTTCCCGTACGTTCATTTCTAGATCCACTGGAGTGACAGGATGTAATCGATTTTTATTTTTTCCTCAGATTAGGTCATTTGCAGTGGCTTGCAGTAACATGAATCTATTTTCAGGGTATATGGTGAAATCTGTTTGGCATTGAATAATATTGCATCATCAATGTGTGCATCAGACTTTTATCACACGCAGACCCTATTATCTCGACTGTCGATTGGTTGTTGTACGGCCATTGTCTGTGACGGATGTTACTCCAAGGAAGCGTACGAAAATTGTAACGCTGCAAGAACACACTGTCAAGCCTTACAGATAGATCGCGGATAATGTTGGTGTCAGCCTTTCAACTGTCAGTCGTGTCATCAGGGTGAAGAAACAAACTGAGTCCATTAGTCCAAAACGTAAAGGAAAATGCGGTCGGAAGAAAAGCAACACCAAAAGACTACGTATATATGATCAGAGAAAGCGTGAATGATCCAAGAAAGACATTCGATTTGTTTCAATTAATTTGCACATGGGTGTATAAAATTATAGTTCCGAAACAGAAGATCTTTTTAATGTTTTTTTCCTTCACTATAGAACGTACATCAATAGTCATTAGCTTAAGAAACACAAAGCTAAATTAAATGTGCTTCAGCTAAGAACGCATTTAAGGACGGATTCATAGAGGTATTCATACATATTTCTGATGTCATGCTGTTTCGTAGCATATACATACGCATCTATTCACAGAAACAGTCACAAACCCACAAGTCAAAAGCTACAAGAGTGAGTTTTAAAATATTTAAAAATTGAGAAAGGAATAAAATAAATAATTTTCCCCTGACTCTGATGATGTTTAAAAAGTATGGTCGAAACTCATACCAAAACCTATATTTACTGAACCAAGAAATGTGCTGTCTCGATTTAATTGAAAATAGTGTGATGAAATATGACTGTATAAAATTTTATGCAAACTACACACACACACACACACACACATATATATATATATATATATATATATAGGGTTGAGTTATGATAATGTTTGGTGTCAAGATTTTTGTTTTTTCAGTATTTTTACTGCTAAATGTATTTTGACGAGCAAGATTTTTTTTATTGTAATGTGCTCGATATTGGGTGCAGATAGACTGTTAGTAATTTTAGTACAAAGAAGTTGTTACTTTAACTGAGCAGCTTCATGCTGAATTCGAAGTTTAGCTAGGAAACCGTTATGATGCCCTAAGTCACTGTGGGTGATTTTCTTGCTAGAACTTCGAAGTCGGCATGAACCTGCTCAATTAAAGTGAGAAATTCTTTACACTAAAACTATATATATATATATATATATATATATATAATGAAATTATAGTTCCAAGATTAGCTATTTTTATGAGCAATATTCTCAATGTCAGGAATATGGCGGAAGTAAATATAAAAGTGGGCAGTCAGGTCAATACCGAAGGGTAACTGACTTTCATGCGTGAACGCAATCATCAGGCCATGTGTATTGGCCTAAAGATTACGTTCAAACATAAAAATTGTCGCCACTCGATATTAATCTCACTTCATACTTTTGTATATATATATATGCGTGTGTTTGGGTATGTGTGTGTCTAATACATAAAATTAAATGTTTATTTATCCTGTTTCTACCCTGAGTTTCGCGAAAAATGTATCCACAAATCAAAAGATCTGATTTTTAATTGGATTTTTCATGATTTCATCCAAATCTGTTAATTTCTGGTGTAAAATTGTTTAAAATTCTTCTGAAAAGATATTATGACATAAACTTATTTGAAATTTTCGGTTATATCTGTATTAGATAATTTATATACATAATTTTTTATTCTACAGAGAGTAGGACTTTTACAAGGAACAACATAAGATATATTATTGTTATCATTATTATTATTATTATTATTATTATTATTATTATTATTAATGCTCTATCTCTTGATATAGAGCAATCTAATAAAAAAATAACTGCTTGCCTTAAAAAGTTATCATTTTCTAATCAGATCACTGGTGCCCCCTAAATACGAATTTGCACGAGATACTAGATTAGCAACTAGATCCCACCCTTTTACAGTGAAACCGATAAAATGCAACCGCAACTTCTACTCCAACAGTTTCTTTCCTCGCACTTCCCGACTGTGGAATTCCCTTCCACACGATTGCTTCCCCGACGGATACAATCTCCAGGAGTTTAAATGTAAGGTCAATAGACACCTCCTAACACACTAACCTGTTCCCATTCCTCCTGACATTCCCTATGTCTAACATTCATTCCTCTTGACATTCCCTATGTCTAACCTCTCCTTCTCTTTACCTTCCCCTATGTAGTCCCATGCGCAATAGTGGCAGTGGAATGCCTTGCTTGGGGTGAGATGATTAAAAAAAAAAAAAGAAAATAACCTCACCCCAAACAAGGTGATGATCTCAAAGTGATAATGTAAGAGTCTGTTGTGGGTGAAAAGAGAATAAAAGGTACCAAAGGATTGTGTTTCCGCTTTCTTCCAAACAGGAAACAAGGGCATAAATATTTACTCTTGTTTAAAAGACCACGGAGGAGTGGGCAGCGGACAATATCTTAAAAGATTTCCTCCTACTGTGGAAAATATATGAATCAATCAAAAAATATTAAATAAGAATTCAGAGTTTAGGCGGAGACGTCCGAAGTATTGAGTTGAAATAGACTTTGGAAGTAACCGGAAACACAAATCTTAAACAGAAAATAGAAAATGACAAAGTCTAGATAAAGCCTCGTTTTAGTTCATCAAAGCCATAAGACGATTCGAAATGCTTGTTATACTAATAGATATGCAAATCGAATAGCAGATATAGGCGAGCAGAATTCAAATTTCGGCCTAGTCTGTAAAGTTTTTTTTCGCACTCGTCCTTGGTAAACGAAGGAACTTAAGTTTCTTTTCTTATGGGTTAAATATCAGTTTTTTTCCTTAGGTGATAACCTGTTTAGTAGAATAAAGACGTTGAATTCAAACCCATTTAGTTGAGCAACAGAAAAATAAATATATCTGTGTGCCTACGCTAAGTTCATTCGCATATCTGGCGTGAATAGTCCAGCAGATACGAAGTAACAAAAACGGGATCTAATTTTCCCCTTGCAACAGCAAAAATTACACTTTTGCTAACCAAGCTCAAAAACCATACGTTCTCTCTCAAAGCTAAAAAAAAACTAAAACATCATCCCACAGTAAGCAAAAACTACGGCTTTTATACACCGAGCGATTTTTCTAATTGGCCACGCCAGACAGAAATGAAAGAAAATTAGCATAGTTTCTGATATTAATAGCTGCTCTTTTTGTGCTAACAATTTTTGGTATTTTTTCTTCGGTAGACCATACACACAACACGAACTCTTTTTGGAAGTAGGTCATATTCTCTTGCCTAACGGGAAACCATTCGACTATCTTCTTCAAGAAATCAAAGAAATCCCTGAATATCAAAAATTGTTTATATGTCCTGAAATAATACGATATTCAGTATAAACGATATTCTCGATCGAACCCGTTAAGGCCACTGTCTTGTTGCCCATGACATAGAAAAAATAAGCTACGTGCTTCTCCTTTCTCTGAACTTGTATTTAGATTCAATCCAGGAGAGCAAATTGAAGTCCGAGAGGAAATATTAACCAAATCTATGAAAGTCATAAAGGTTGTAATTAGAAGATGAATTATTTATTAGACAATGTTTCATGTGTTTTTCATAACTGCGTCTTTCATTCTCATATCGAAGGGATGATAATTTAATGATGCGATATGAACAAAATTGAAATAGAAACAAAATCTTATATAATCTGCTAGAAATTTTTATCAATGGTATTTTCTTCTGGACATAGATAGATAGATAGATAGATAGATAGATAGATAGATAGATAGATAGAAACAGGTCTTAGATAGATAGATAGATAGATAGATAGATAGAGAGAGAGAGAGAGAGAGAGAGAGAGATAGAAACAGGTCTTAGTTAGATAGATAGAGAGAGAGAGAGAGAGAGAGAGAGAGATAGAAACAGGTCTTAGTTAGATAGATAGATAGATAGATAGATAGATAGATAGATAGATAGATAGATAGATAGATAGATAGATAGATAGATAGGAACGATATCGAGACAGATATTATTAGATAGAGATATATAACTCGGAAATAAAACTGACTTTTTATATGCAATCATAAGCAGGATACTTGTTGGCACCAAAACTTAATCGCAATGGCAACTTTCGTTATATATATATATATATATATATAGCTTGCTAATTAAATGACTCCAAATAATTAAAGTTATAAATATGTCGGTTAACATAAATTCTAATATTACCAATGGGAATTACTTCATCAATCAATAAATTTCAATTCAATTCGTAATTTATCCAATGAGATTGCACCTCATTTTCTCGTCATTCAGAGAAACTAAACTCATCCGACGTTGACTTGAAATGTCAGAAAACAAGACAAAATTTTAAAATTCATTGATTTTGTTAAATTAGTACTATATATTATAGTGTGGAGGTGCTCTTACGATAGCAAATGTTTAATCGATAGTTCTGCCTGACGATGTGCTAATAACATAGTACCAAAACACAATGGCTCTGGTGTTTCAGTATAGTATGTTTGTATTATAAACTTATTATAAAACTACTATCACACACACACACACACACACACACACACACACACACACACACACACACACACACACATATATATATATATATATATATATATATATATATATATATTACTTGAATGTTATTTTTAGTGAAAACATGCTCCTTTTATTTATCAAACATTATATTTATTTATTTTCCTCTACCGGACAAATATTTGTAAAATCTTATCAGAAGAAAATATGTGCTTTCGACAGATCGTCTACCCCTAGAAGGAAAACCGTCATAG
The DNA here is from genome assembly GCA_037127315.1 of Ascarosepion bandense. Lineage (NCBI taxonomy): Eukaryota > Metazoa > Mollusca > Cephalopoda > Sepiida > Sepiidae > Ascarosepion > Ascarosepion bandense. The sequence goes on from JBBBDQ010001353.1 coordinate 4,277,427, forward strand.
ATGTGACGTGTATATATATATATATATATATATATATATATATAGATAGATAGATAGATAGATAGATAGATAGATAGGTGTGAGTCACAACTATCTATATGAATATGTCTGCTCTATCACTGATATTGAGCACTTTTAAATAAGTACCACGCATATATAATATGTAAACAATATAATATATATAACAAATTGCATATTTATATATATATATATTGATATTTATAATTATATACATACACTTTTCACACACACACACACACACACACACACACACACACATATATATATATATATATATATGTTTTAAACGAGTTATTTCGTAACCCAGGATTCTACCATATGGAGTCTTCACGTGATTTATAATAGAGATATTGTAAATCGCCTGAAGACACGAAATGGTAGAAACCTGTGTTGCGTAAGAACTCGTCTAAAAATGGAAAATATTCAAAGCTATAAAATATAATTGTATAAAAATGGGATAACGATACATTAGTTTTTGTATATATAATGAACAATTTCAGCGTAAAAAGTATGGTAATGTGGGAAAAGTTTGTCTATCGCTTTCGTCCGATGAAGCCATAAAGGGCGAAACGCGTCACATTCGACTTGTCCTACTTCTTTCCCTTTATATATATATATATATATATATATATATATATATATATAATTCCTAGTGAAGAGGACTCAAGGTTTTTTATTTTATTTTGAATGCACTGGCATTTATTTTTATTATAAACAGTGCTCAATATAATGAGTATTATAGAGCTTAATATAATATAATTATATATAAGAATAATGCTAAGAAGTTCGTCATTCAATTGAGCAGATTCATACAGACTCCAAATTTCGTGAGGACACCATTATGATATACTCTCTCTCACACTCTCTCTCTTTATATCACAATCTCTCTTTTTTTAGTACTTTTACTACATTTTAGTACTTTAATCGATTTTTTTAGTACTTTAATCGATTTAAATATTCTTAAAATTGTCTGCGTAAAGAAATTAAGCGATGAAGGAAATATTAGATGTCATTTAAGTATGAAGTAACCTTAAGAACATTTCAGTGCGTTTAATATTAAATTTTAAAAAAGAAATCGATATTTTTTCACGTTACTACTGTGTTTTCATGCAAATTATTAAAGAAGGGTTTCATGTTTACCCAGATAAAGTTTCTCAAGGGAAGAAACGCGCTGGTAAAGAACTTTTTATTTTGCATTTTATATATATATATATATATATATATATATATATAAGAGTACAAAATTTTATTATGGCGTGAAAGACATGAAGTTTTTTACTATGATCGACAATGCCAAATTTTAAAACAAAAACACAATTCGACCGGTTCCGTCCCCTCCCATCAGAAATGTAAACGGGAAAAAATTATGAAAAGTAAATTTGTTATGGGTGAGATGAATGAACGGTAGGGGAAAGATTTTGTGATTTTACTAAAGGTTCTTACATCTGAAGATGCTATAAACTCAGAAGAACAACACCATGCAAACACTGCCTATGTGTACAAAGGGATCGTTGCGTAGAGCTGACAAATAGCATTTCCAACACCTTCAGATGGAACAACGAGTGTGGTTTGTTTAAAACAGAAAACTCTTCTGAGTCTCCAATATCTTCAAAATATAATAACTTTTAGTAAAATAAAAAAAAAGGTTTCCCATTCTGAGCATTAATGTCACCCAAAACAAATTTGCATTTCAGAATTTATCTCCGTTTACAGTGTTGATGAGATGGGACGAATTTTGCCTTAAAATTTAGCATGACCGATCATAATGAAAAACTTCTTGTTTTTAACGCCATAATATATATATATATATATATATATATATATATATGTATATTGTCATCTGCATAGGGTGTGAGAGCGTAAATATTATATATATATATATAAAACATCGGTCTCTGATAATAATTTTTTTTAACAACTTCTCTCCTTTATACTGCCGACGATTAATTCTCTCACAAAATGTCGGCCGAAAAGTACCTTAAATTCCCTCTTTTTTTAACGAGATAATTTTGGATTTATTTTCATGATAAAGAGAAATATGATCCTTATGCTTATATATATATATATATATATATATATATATATATATATATATATATATACTACAGTCAAACAAGTGATTTCCATTTGGGGACATAGAATGTGCAAGAACTGTCTGAATGATCCGAGCGGGTTTGGCTAATTTATTAGAAATTATCAATTCTTGTTTGTTTATAGATTTCTTATAGCAATAAGAATGTTTATTGCGTTAGGAAACTCAAAGCATTTGCTCTAACTATAAAATATATGTGCATATGCAAACAAAAACAACATCCCTATTAATGACTAATAGATCGGACCGAAGTGTTCAGATGCCCTGATCATTTATATAGTCCTCAAACAGAGTATGCCCAAAAAATCACTTGTATCAATGCAATATACACAGACTCTAAATAGCAATGTCTTCTCTGTCCTGTAATCATATACATACACAATTATACAGGCAGCATACAATTATCTGAACATATTTTGTTAAATAAAACAGGCAATGAATATCTCTGATGTTTAACCTGATTTTAGTCGATAACACAATAATACTCATACATGCACACAGTAAAAACAATCTTCGGATATTGGAGGCCATCTACATTAAATAAAAGCAATCCACACTCAATAAAATCACATTTCAATCTAGTCACAATACATTACACTGAATTTACACATATGGTTCTGTGGTTAACATTTCGGTCTCTCACCTGTTGTGACGTCATAGAACCGCATTACTAATTTACGAACTCCGTCTGCTATTTGATGACTGTTATCGTTGCATAGCAATGTTTTATGTCAACACAAGAGAAACCCATCTTTGATGGGGAATATCTTTATGTTAACGTCCCTGTAACCAGTCTGAAGATGGCTAATGTGAACTGAAAGCTTAGAATCAACACAATTTTTGTCTTTATTTTCACTAGAAATGTAAGACAAAATGCGATGCATAGAACGGCTCATAATAGACATTCATTGTCTGCTATATTTACCTATATTTACATAATATATAATATTTAATAATATTTACATAATATATAATATTATATTAATTCCCACCCCACATATATATATATATATATATATATATATATATATATATATATATATATATATAATATGAATATATGATTATACACTATCTTCTAGGTTAACTTGTGATTTGTTCTCGAACATACGCTAAATAAGTAAAGTAGTATTTACATTAGACAGATTTTAGTGGATAACAGAATTTTTTTATTTTTTTAGAGGACACTTTACAAAGAAAGACTTCAAATTCTGTTGTAATAAAAGAAAATTATCCAATATTAAATGAGGTATCTTCTTTTATAAGGGACTATATATTAAAGTGTGTTTAATAAACACATACACACATACACAAACAAATTGAAAATTTCCGTTTGACCGTTTGCATAGCTTTACCTATGTTCCATCAAAAACAAGAACAACAAAATTACAATCTAGTTGCGTTATTACACAGAAAATACATAAAAATTAACACCCAGAACAATATATATATATATATGGGATATTATCTACATGCCATCTACATGCCATTTATATAGTATTTTACCTACATGCCATTTTCGTTATATATATATATATATATATATATATATATATATATATATATATATATATATATATATATATATAACGAAAATGGCATGTAGGTAAAATCCCAAAACAGATCATATTAATATTAATCTTAAAAATGATCCTGGTAGAGTGCTCGATGTAAATAGTATTATCTATTTACACAGCCAAATATGTATATTTTCAAATAAAACTCCGAAAAATATAGCTGTCGTTTGGCATTTTCAGCGAGCAATAATCTCGCTTCTTCAGCGACAAAATTCAATTATTATGGAAATACTGTACAGAATTCATATACCGGAAGTTTACTCGAAAGGAAATTCATACACAGGAAGTTTACTTAAAGAAAGGAAGAAGTAAGATAAAATAAGTATTTATAATAGGGGGGGTTGTTGAACTAGTGAGTAGATTATGTTTGAATATTATTGTGTGTATATATATATATATATATATATATATATATATATATATAAGTGTCGATATTATATGCGTCGCGTAAGGAAATATCGCCGATTTTAAGATGTTGACAAATATAAACATTTAGGTATAAGAAACAGAGAGAGAAAGTTCATAAGCTATGACTATACATTTAGTTTTTCTTTCCTGAAGTCCATACTTTAAGACTATATATATATATATATATATATATATATATATATATATATATATATTTATCGAAATGAAGAGATAGATATATATAATATGCATGTTGACTTTTATACTAACGAAGCTGTGTCAAGTGTCAGTATATCCCCTGGCGGGCCCAGATGAATATAAAACCTACTAAGCAACAATTGAACGTTTGTCGATCTTTTTACAACATAGATATTGAGTGAGCGATGTTTATAGAGACGTTGTCAGGAGAAACAATTTATCATTTAAATAAAAAGATATGAAATGCACACTTTTTCTTTAAAAAGGCAAAAAAAAATGAACCATTGGAAAGAAAAAAGTATTAACATCATAAAAATCACGAATGGCCAAATGTATATTTTTTAAGAATTGAAATCTTTTCGATGAAGAATACTGAAAAAAAAAAGATAAAGCAAAATAAGAAAAAGAAACAAAAATATTTATATATATGAATATATTTAATTTGGAAATTAATTAATTTTTTATTTGGAAAATTTTCGAAACAAAATTATTTTAAAAAATACGATTAAAAATAATCTTGCTAAATTTTGTTTTTCAAGAAAGCACCTTGAAAAAATGTTCACAAATAACTAATAAAACTAACTTTGATTTAAAAGAAACATATATTTTAAACCTATTTTAAATCTATTAGTGAAATATTAGGAAAATAAATTAATTTTTAATTAAGTAACTCTTATTAGTAATGCCACAACTAAAAAATAATAAAAAAACATTTTCTGTAACAAATCTATAAAAACTCTTTTATTTCAAATAATTAAATTTAAATCAAATTAAATACTAAATCCCAAACAGGAGAAAAATGTTTAAAATGAAGATTTATTTTAAATAATATTAACTGCATTTTTTTCTTTTTAAATTAAGCTTCAGATGTGAAACCTTTACGCTCATATTTTTCCTTTTTTGAGTTGACAGCATTTCGATTGATCAGTTTTCGATCACGTTCAGGTGAAGAACAAGGAAGAAATTTTAAATAATCAAAGAAGGACCGTTAAATTCATTCTTGAGTTTAACGACCTGATTCAACTTTTCAGCTAATTTGACCCCCTGGGTCAAATATGTGGGCCAAATTTCCCTGCCGGAATTTCTATCACAACAGAGGTGAGGTGATTTTGTTTGATTTTTAACTAAATATTTCAATTGTTTTAAAGATATGTTTTCAGTAAAATAACCTTACCTCAGTGTGTCACCTGACGAAGGTTGGAAAATATAACGACTGTTTTTGGAATGCTGTAAACTCAGAAAAGAAAAAAAAAGAAATTTGATAAATTGTCACTTATTTTCATTTTCGAATCCTTTTCCATTAAACACTGTCATACTTAAAGCTAGGAGTATATTTTCGTACCTGAACGAACTTAATAAAAATAACGATATCGTTATCAACAGCATTAAAACAATAAGCTCTTAGGCGAAATAAAAATACAAAACAATCTTTCTGAAATACTACATTAAAACAACTATAAATCATTTAAAAAAAAGGACGATTATTTACACATCTCCATTACAAATATACAAACACACAACAAATTCGAAACAAAATCATGACTACATTCAATTTAACAGTAAGGTTGGCAACTCAATCAAGTCTTATTCAAGTGCATCAACATACATAAATAATGATTTTAATTTGGTTTATGTAGGTAAACAATATAATTGAAAAAGAAAACCTTTTGTTAACTTCCAAATTCAACAAATTTTAAGGACAGAAAGTGTTAAACAAAATACTGTCCTTTCCAATAAATGAAGACTAGGAACCCTATTTTATATACTGACAAGCAAACGCAAGATAATTCGTTGTTCGCAGTTTTAATTATGATGACAACTACGAGTTATCTATTGCTGATTACGAGTTATTTTGTACCGACTACGAATTATCTTGTGCCAACGATTTATCTCGTGGCCGACAACGAGTTATCTCTTGCCGACTACGAGTTATCTCTTGCCGACAACGAGTTATCTCTTGCCGGCTACGAGTTATCTCTTGCCGACTACGAGTTATCTCTTTTCGACAACGAGTTATCTCGTACCGAGAACGAGTTATCTTTTGCCGACTACGAATTATCTCTTGTCGACAACGAGTTAACTCGTACCGTTGTCGGTACAAGATAACTCGACAACGTGTTATCTCTTGCCGACAACGAATTATCTTGTACCGACGATGATTTATTTTGTGCCGACCTTGATTTATCTCGTGCTGACTACGAGTTATCTCTTGTCGACAACGAGTTATCTCTTGCCGACTACGAGTTATCTCGTACCGACAACGAGATATTTCTTGCCGACTACGAATTATCTCTTGTCGACAACACGTTATCTCTTGCCGGCTACGAGTTATCGCGTACCGACAACGAGATATTTCTTGCCGACTACGAATTATCTCTTGTCGACAACGAGTTATCTCGTACCGACAACGAGATATCTCTTGCCGACTACGAATTATCTTGTGCTGACCACGAATTATCTTGTGCCGACCCCGATTTATCTCGTGCTGACTACGAGTTGTCTCTTGCCGGCTACGAGTTATCTCGTACCGACAACGAGATATTTCTGCCGACTACGAATTATCTCTTGTCGACAACGAGTTATCTCTTGCCGACTACGAGTTATCTCGTACCGACAACGAGATATCTCTTGCCGACTACGAATTATCTTGTGCTGACCACGAATTATCTTGTGCCGACCCCGATTTATCTCGTGCTGACTACGAGTTGTCTCTTGCCGGCTACGAGTTATCTTTGTCGACTATGAATTATCTTTTGCTGACTACGAATTATGCTTGGCATTTTTGACACATTTTCATCTCCGTGTACCAACGAGTTTATTCGCAGTAATGCATGCTAAAATATTACGTTAGGAAATTAGTTAATCTCTGATTCTTTTGTTAGCCATTATAATAGCGTTTGCAGTTGTAACTGGAATTTTGTCTACGTATTAATAAGCAAATTGACATTGATGTCTTCTTAAAGACTGAAGAGCCTTCATTTGACAACTTCATCATCTTTTTCAATATCTTTTGATATCTTCGTTGGTATATATTCTCTAAAATATAAAAGAAAATGTTTTTAATATATACAAATTGTATCAACGTTAAATGTATAAATATGTATCAAGTTACTTCCATTTTTCTCTCATAAAAGTATCCGAGATATTCTGCCGTTTCATCGTGCTAAAATTTAATGGAGTATTGTTGGGTGACATTGTAAGTTAGACGCTTTGACACGTTGTGACATTGTTAGTTAAACTAATAACTGAAGAGATAAGATCAAATCTCAAATCAATTAAAAATAAAATGACGGTGTTTTTTATTCAAATCTCGCTTCATTTTATTTAAATGACAGGGTTTGTTTCAAATCTCATCGCAACACATAAAAACGACTGTCTTTACTTTAAATTTGACCACAATGCATAAAAAACGACTGTTTATTTAAATTATTGCTACAAATCATAAAAATGATTGTGGTTATTTTGCACTGATATTATTTCGGATTTCACCAAAATACAAAATCTCTATATATAAAAATGGATCTGTATGTCTGTTTGTGCGTGTCTTTGTGCGTCGCCATACTAACGAACCCCACTTCTCCGAAACCTTTGGTCCGATTTCAAACAAAATTGGGTCACTTTTTGATCATGTTATGAATCTTTGATGTACGCAAAAATTTTTCGAATCGATTTAGAGAGTACGACAGAAATTCCACAAAACGCTTAGAATTTACAAACTCTTCTCCCCCAAGAGGCCTTATGCGATTTCAACCCAAATCCAGTAACATGTAAATGAAGTTCCGAACCTTTTAAGGTTTGTTCCGAACCTTTTAAGGTTTGTTCCGAACCTTTTAAGGTTTGTCAAAAATCAACAACAAACATAACATTTCGGGTGGTCAACTAAAATCAACTCACTAATAGATCAAGATCTGGTGCCTTGATATGTGAGCAAAAATTTTAATTGACACACAGGGTGCGACAAAAATGAATGGAAAACGTTGCTTTTTGCGATCGTTTATTTTTCCAAAACGCTTAGTTGTATTCCAACAAAAATCGGGTTTTTTTAATTTCTACCTCATCATATGCCATAACAATTTCACGTTTTCTACAAGCTGCCGACCCTTCCGACATCGCAGTGACAATGCATCCACTTCTGCGTCACAACGTCATCGCATCACATGACAGGCTCCCGTAACGCTCCTCCCCGTTCTTTCAATTGTACATACATCATTCCTGTTTATTGGCAAAATTGACCAAGCATGAATCCCGTTTTACAAATACAACAAAAACAAATAGTTCCTTCGCATTTTTCACGGCAAATTCATACTGGAGGTTTTTGAATAAACATTTGGTCTTACCGTTTTAACATAACCACTAAAAACTCCAAGTATCGCGGGCTATACAACTAGTAAATAAATAAATGATAGATTTTATTTCAATTTTCGCTCCAATGTCAAAACATAAACAGGACTGCGTTTATTCCAAATTTGGACACGATTCCTTAAAACCACTGGGTTTACTGCAAATTTCATCCACAAAACCTAAAATTATTGCGTTTATTTCAAATTTGGCCACGATTCCTTAAAATGACTGGGTTTACTGCAAATTTCATCCACAAAACATAAAATTATTGCGTTTATTTCAAATTTGGACACGATTCCTTAAAACGACTGGGTTTACTGAAAATTTCATCCACAAAACATAAAATTATTGCGTTTATTTCAAATTTGGACACGATTCCTTAAAACGACTGGGTTTACTGAAAATTTCATCCACAAAACATAAAATTATTGCGTTTATTTCAAATTTCATAAGTTCCACCAAAAAACGGTACCTCCCAACATGAGCTAAAAAAATAGCATACCATGATGAAAAATTGTCGGAAACTTAAAACAAATTTTTAACGTCAATATCTTGATTTTATTATTAAGAAAAAAGACTAAAGAATTTTTTCATTATTAAATCATTTCTGAATCATTTTTAGAATGTTCGAAATTTTAATTAAAAATTTTGTTTTCCTTGCTTCATCGGGAGACCAAAAATTAATATTGCGAATTTCATCGCTTTATACGATGAAGAACCCATTGATTTGGAAAATAATTGTCCGATTTTAATGAGCACAAATGAATTAAATTAGTTTAGAAATTTCTCGCTTTTAGAAACTTTTTGTGAAAACATCTTTTTTACAGTGGTTACCCCTGTGCCTACTTATTTTTATGGAATCTCGAGAAATTGATTTTGGTCCCGTATAATGTTTACATTAGTTAAGAGAAAAATTCCTTGATGAATTTAAATCCTCATTCTTTTTGTAAAGCAGGACCCCAATCATCTAAAATCTGCTCTGCATCGTAAAATAAGTGCAATAAAATTAAGACATTATTTAATGAGCAATGCTGTTCATTGCTTTTATGAATAAGACATAATATTGGTCATGATTGTCTTAAAAATGTTTCGTTGAATAATCAATTTTTAACAAAAAGTATCTTCATTTTGTACAAAAATTTCATTAAAATAATTTATAAAGTTTTGAATCTTTTAAACTTCCTTATTAATTCGTACCGGTTAGGTGATACTGTTATTAAGTATTTACTAATCAAAACTAATAAAAGCTTACTACAATTCAGCAACCCCCAAGATTGTTAAAGAATTTTGAATTTTGTATGTGTGTGTGGGAATAAACTTTGTAAATACGGTCGTCCAAACACATCATTGTCAGAAAATAAAAGCGGTTCCTACAGTAAATTTAAAGTCAAGTATTTAAAATTCAATAAAATGTTAGATTAGGGAGAATAGTTTCATACTTTTAGATATTACTAAATCTATATAAAATAGGCGCTCACGATATATGCTTCAAGTGATTTTTTACAGATATATCAAGCGTAGAAAAAAACGTAGATAAACTTTCGGCGTTCATTTAAGCTATCAACACCTTAAATAAACAGCTATCCTCGTGTTAGAATTTTTTCTGTGATAGTTAAACTAAAAGCAAGTATTATTTGTATCAGATCAGATTAAATAAACTTTAAATCAGCTAATATTTTTCATGTAACGTGTCAAAAAATTAATTTTTTCAAAAAATTTATGTATAAAGAAAATTACATCGTGTTAACAGAAGTCTACAAATGACGCTAAAATCAGGTTATTCCCAGCGAATTCAAAGGAAGAATTCTCATTCCAGACAATTTATATATTTCAAAATACAGCAAAATACTTTCTTCATTAAAAATATAATTTAATCTATCATCTTGAAAATATACTAAACAGAAGCTTCAAGAAAGATTTTTCATTTAAAATATAAACATTTTAAACCTTAGGTATCGCGTTTTTTAGAGCTATCTGCATAAAAACAAACGCGTTCGTGTCTAACTTCACTCCACTAGATAAAGATCACTGTATTTATTTCAAATTTCAGTTAGATGCATAAAAATAACTCACCCCAAATCGTAAAAATAAATGTTTCAACTTAATATCTCAACCAGATTATATAAGAAATGACTGCTTGTGATTCAAATCTCACCTCAGTTCATAAAAAAGCTGTGTTACTTCATATCCCACCACAGATCATAAAAATAAACCAAAAATAGGCATATCATTTTTCACAGATTATTAAAATATTAAAATTCAAGCAGTTTTTAAATATATATAAGTATTTTATCCAAAGGTTTGTTCATGATGCTTAATTAAATGTTTATAAGTTCCCCTTAAAACCAGACAGAATTATTCAACAAATTCATGATCATTTATTTAAAGATGTGACTTACATGAGATCGTGAAAAATTTGGGTGACACTCTAATGGTTGGGATATAAATATATCTTTGCTTTTAAATGACAGCAGGCAAGTTGATTTTAACGTATCACTTTTTATTTAATTTTATTGTCATTCATTTCATTTTCTTGTACATTTCACTTTCCCGATCTCAGAAAGTTTGGTCGGAATATTTGGTAAAGACAAATCAAGAAACAAAGATCATTTTCTGTTCTAAAATATATTTTCCGAAAATTAGGAGAAAAACTGATTATTTAAAATGTTTTTGGATTTTTAAATATTTAGTTGTCCGAAAAGTTCATGCCGATCCTTAAGGAAAATTAAAACACAAACCTGAATTATGCCATAAAATATTTATTAAATTAAATATAAACATTTTGTTGCACAACATTTTGCTAATTTTCCTTCAACTCAAAGATTCCTTCTTTCTAGAGTTTTGGTGGTTTCTGAGCAAAGAAAACTTTAAAGTGGTTTTTTATGTCATCCAAAGATTTAAAATTTTTCCCATTGCAAGAACCTAAAAGAACAATGTCTGGTGAGAATGGCAAATGGTTAACACATCCTGGCCAATCTACAACAATTTTTGCCGGATCGCCAAAGAAACCTAAAATCTGATAGAGAGGAATATATTTCCTGTTCGCTAATTCTAGCCGTTTTTCTTGAAATGCTGCCTTTATTTCGTCTAACTGCGAGCAGTATTTTCAGAATCAATAGACTGGTTACTTGGCAGAAGTTCATAGTACGGGATTCATTTCCAATCTCACAAGATGCACAACATGACTTTCTTAGGATAAGGACCTGCTTTATTTTTCAATGAATATTGTTGTAAACGACCCATTTCTCATCACCTCTTATAATTTACTTAAAAAAGAGTATATTTTCATTGCGTTTATGCAGCAAATCAAGTAGATTTTGATAATCTTTCTTGTTTATGATAATTTTCGCGCTGTTTAATACAGGTTATTCTCAAATAATGTTTCGATTTGGTCGTTGTCTGTAGAGTGAGTGGGTCTTCCTAAAATTTCTTCATCAATAAGGCTAGAATCATTAACTCTAAAATTAGTGAACCACTTCTGTACACTTCTGTCAGCTAAAGCACATTCACCGATCACAGTACATATTTTTTTAGTTTCTTGTAAAGCATTTTTGTCTATGAGGCAAAAAAAAAAGCATCTGATGTTTAAAATGCACCACATAATTTTCCATTTTCATAGGAATGCACAATTGACACAAACGGAGAATCTGTAATGTGATCGATCCCGACTTGGCAGCTCAAATGCAGTCACTTTCTCACCGACGGAATGTGGCTTCCCTGTGTCTCTTCTACAAATACTTTCACAGCTTCTACTCCGTAGAACTTAGCTCCCTGGTGCCCCCTAAAGTAGGAATTTACTCAAGCCATAAAATTAGGCACCACCTCCTTTTACTGAGGGAAACCAATAAAATGTAAATGCAAATTCTACTCCATCAGCTTCTTTTCTCGCAATTCACGCCTGTGGAATTCCCTTCCGTTTAGTTGCTTCCCCGACAGCTACAAGTTAATTTTCCACAGGGCTTTTGAATTCTGTCTACGCTGGAAAGTGAGGATCGTGCAGCTCCGACCCAGATATGAAAAATGCTGGTTGGTTGTTTTGTAGCATATCAACCTCGGCGGGTCAGTTATTGCCAACTAAATTTTATTTATTTATTGCTGGCAATACTTTTTTCTTTCAACAATTTATTGTTGTTTTTTATATAAGTTTTGTGTCTAGTAATACTTTTTTCTTTTCGAGTATCAAAATTCATTGGGATTTGTTTTTAAGGGCAGGGTCCCCAAGTCCTACTCTTGTTATTTAACCCATAACTGGAGGGAAAGGATACCTTTCCTAATGGTACCAGTGCTTAAGTGAATGCAGGGTATTCAACTGGAATTCGAAATCGGCTCACCGGTTTCTCTTTCCGAGCCGATATCCACTGCACCACAACGCACATCCGTCACTAAACGCTTACAGCACCTGGTATTCCCAAGCGGTCACCCATCTAAGTACTGACCAGGCTCAACGTTGTCTTAAGTTCGGTGATCGAGCGAGAACCGATGTATTCAACGTGATATGGCCGTAAGCCCCTGAACAATGTAAGATACGCAGATAATATAGTGCTGATAGCAAACACGGAAACAAAAAAAAAAGGCCGAATAGCTAAAGAAATCGGAAAGAAAGGACTACGAACAACCTACAAAAGACTGAATGTATGGTCATCATTTAAAAAAAAAAGGAGCTCAAAATGCTAACTAGATGCTAGGTACAGAAATTTAGATACCTGGAAGGTGCGACACAGATACCTGAAGGCGAATTGGCATGGCGAAGGATGTATTCCAAAAATAAAGTCGGGTATTGAGAAACACGAAGATTTGACTAGAAAGAGATTACTGGATTGCTATATGATGTCTTCTTTTCCAACGGTGGGCAATCTCTTCGAAGATGAAGGAGAGATTTTTAAGCAACCGGAATGTGGTTCTACCGAAAGTTTCTGAAGATTTCAGGGATCAAATATATAGCAACGATGAGGTTTTGGATAGGATTAAAACGAAAAAGGAAATTGATAGTTAACATCAAAAGAAAACAGCTGAAGTTCCTGGGATATCTAATGAGGAAAGAGAGCTTGTAAAATCTGATACTCACAGGACAGATTGACAGGAGAAAGCAACGCATAACATAACATAATTGAGAGGCTTGGGAATGGCTGAGAGGTGTTTGGATGGGATAACAGAAGAAACCGTGCTAAGAGACACTAAGAATAAGAAGATGTTGAAGGCCATTTTTCCTAGGTTCTGAAGGGACACCGCACATATGAGTCTGAGAATGTGAGGAACATCGTCTGTTTACTTTACTTTGCTTTGATTATTATTATTATTATTATTATTATTATTATTATTATTTGTATAAAATAAATGTTGTCAACTTCTCAGTTAATTTTGTTGGAAAAATTATTCAAAATAAAGATTAAATAAAAACAAGAAAAATTGTTCGTACGCTGTCTTAAGTAATGAATAAAAAACCTATTTTAATAGAATTTAAATGTATTAAACTATAGTGTTTTTAAAAACATAAAACACGGAAACAATAAATTTTAACGTATTCCAAATAAGAAATTCTTCTTAAACTATAGATCACTTTAGTTAGTTCAGTTGGTACACAGAAATAGAATCTAACGGCAACGCAATAGAACAGAGGTTTTCAGGGGGTCCGCAAGGATAAGATAGGGGGTCCGTGGAATTAACTCATCACGTGAAATTCAAAGTAAAAATTTTCAATGTCTGGGTATTTATTTTTACTTAGTAGATGTTTATTTGATAATTGTAGATGTTAAAAGATATTTAATATCACTTGCTGAACATTTTGACGAATATTTCTCGAATGATGTTCCTGGTAATATTGAAAATTTTGACTGGATTAGAAATTCGTTTATTGTTGATATAGATAATAGCATTGCTCGCAGAGAACCGACCCTCTTAGCAGCAGATCAGATTCTTTATGCTGCTCGCGCAATAAAATCACTTTAGGGCAGGGGTTTGAAAAACTGTGGTCCGCAGACCACGGGGAGTCCGCAAGGATAAGATAGGGGGTCCGTGGATTAACTCATCACGTGAAATTCAAAGTATAAATTTTCAATGTCTGGATATTTATTTTTACTTAGGTGGATGACGGAACGGGGGTTGCCAGGAGCAACAGGAACAAACATACTAAGAGCCACAAGGGATAGGGAGACGTGGAGATCCATGATCGCCTACGTCCTGAAGAGACAGGGCACATAGAAGAAGAAGAATGTTTTCAAATGAAAATTTAAATTTATCAATTTAAAGTAAGCTTAAAACCAGATTTTACTACGTTAATGCAAAACTATAAGCTATTTTTAATAAAAATTCATGTATTAATTTGATAAGCGTTTAAAACTTGAAATATAAAGGGGTCCGTAAGTCAAAATGTTTGAAAACCCCTGCAATAGAACATCTAGTTGGGGGCCAAACACACTGCTCAGTAGTAATTTTCAATCAGACCAGCCAATCCATAGATATTTCTGGTAGGTTGATTTTCTGAAATTTCAACCATTTGTTGAGTTATTGAATTTCTTTTTATTATCGTGTGGACACCTAGTGAGGTTCTAACTCACAACAATAGAATTTTAAAAAAATAATTTTACCCTACGCAAGACAGTACTGTTACTAGTGCGCAGGTGTTACAGTTTTTTTTTTAATCGTATCACCCCGAGCAAGGCGGTAACGCCACTGATGTGCAGGGGGCTACGTAAGAGTGAGTGATTGAAAAAGAGAAAAGAGCAGAGCTTGAAACCACATCCCAAACAGGAACAAGGGATGAGCCTCTTAACCTGTTCAGCAGACGTGGGTGGAGTGTAAACTGGGCGATAGATAGATCTATCTACTCCAATTTAAAAAAAAGTGAGAAGATTGGTAAAGAGAAAGCCGGAAACCACATCCTAAACATGGAGCAAGGGATGAGCCTCTACACCTGTTCAATAGACGTGAGTGGAGTGTCAAACCGTGTGATAATTTAGCCTATCTACTCCAATTGAAAAAAAGAAAGAAAAAAGAAAAGAGTAAAAAGATTGGAAAAGAGAAAGCCGGAAACCACATCCTAAGCAGGGAACAAGGGATTAGCCTCTACACCTGTTCAATAGACGTGGGTGGAATAGTGAGAGGAAAGGGGGGTAAAAACACGGTACTGGAGTGTCGGAAAAGGAATAAGAGAAAGATGGGTTTCAAAGAGATAAAAGGTGGCAGTTGACGTAGCATTTAAACTCTTAGAGATTGTAGATATCAGGGAAGCAAGTATACGGAAGGGAGTTCCACAGGTGGAAACGGTTAGAACAGTGCAGAGGATTCGGAAAAAAAGGTTTGAATGATATATCCAGTCAGCATTATGGTAGATGGTGTGATCGCTGGTGATGGCGACGTAATGACGCCATTCATTATCCTACAGCAACTCAGACTCAACACAGAGGCCTACATCAAGTGCTTCGAAGATGTAGTGCTATCCTGTGTCAAGAAAGTGGTTCCTATATCTGGCAACGGAACTCATGCAACCCAAACAGGAGAACCCAGCCATGGCGTTCAGACAATTTCTGCGACCACATCTGGTCACATACTTCCCCAAACTACAACCCCTTGGATATATATATATTATCGATTTTCTGCACTATTGTAAGAACTGCAACCTTGAAACTTCTGAATATCGTTTCTCATGTCTTTGTCTATGGGTGTATCAAATTTGATTAAAATCGGACCACTCCTTCTATAACCCGATTTTTTCGTTTATAGATTTTCGATATTTATCGGGGATACCTCGACACAAAACCTAGCTAAGTATACTCGCAGACGCTTATAGTACAACTATGTAAATTTTGAAGAAAAAAATTGGTTCAGCCGTTTCGGATTCTACAGGTAACGGACACACAGACAAAGCTCCATTTATAAATAAGTTTATATATATATATATATATATATATATATATATATATATATAACAAAAACTTGGTTATAGACAACCGACAATATGAAATGATTTGTTTGAACATTATTTTTTATCGATACTCTTATTTAAGTAGGTATTCTGTTTTTTTTATTAAACAGTATTATATATCTACTGGCCTGATTATTTACGATGAATTTTTAATACGAAAATGTGTGTGATTCGGTAGGAATCGAACCTGCGACCCCTATCCACATAGGGGAAGCTACCATATGATCTGGGACGTCTTAGACCTCTCGACCACGAATGACTATTAGTCTAAACGAGGTTTTAATCAAGCCTATATAACACAGTTTTCGATTTATCGCAGTAACCATATCTGCGCTGAAATGCATCGTAATGTCAACAAATGTAAACATGTTACGGAAATTAACGAAGATTAACGAAACTTGGTTATAAACAACCGACAGTTTGAAATGATTTTTTTAACATTATTTTTACATTCTGTTGAGTAGCTATTTCAGCTAGCTGGATCATTTTTAATATTAATAAAATTAATATTAATAGGATCTGGTTTTTGTAATTTTACACATATACATTTTCTTTTTGGGATTTAAAATTATATATATATATATATTAAATTTCTTAAGAATAATGTTCTATTAAATAAACGTAATGAAATAAATGTCATATGTAAACATTGTAAGTTGTTCACTTTAGAATATGGTTAAAAACTTCTTCATGAAAGAACTTACATAGATCTAATAATTTGTTTTCTATTATAATATAATATTGATTAGAGAGATATTAAAATTTTACAAATTAAGGGTTTATAAAAAAATGCAGTCCGAACGGTAATAAAAATTGTCTAATTATACTCAAAGTCTATTTAAGTCAGATCAAAAATATACATATTAGGATCATACAAATATAGATAAAAGTGTTCTTAGATTCTTTAATTCTTTTATAATTTGGAAAATTTTCGGTTGTTTAAAATTCCAGTCGCGCGTTCGTAATCTGTTTGTACGTTTAAAAAACGTAAAAATCAGTTAATATGGATGTCCGGAAATGTTTTCTTTCTTTCTATTTTATTAAAAAAAGAAATCGGCTAGGATACAGAAAAAGCTAAGACAATCTTGTAACAAAAATTGATACATTACACCGGAAGTAAAGCAGTCGAGACAGTGACTCATTCGACTGACAATTTACCGTTAAGACTAAAAAAAAAAAAAAAGAAAACGTGTACATATAACCTATATTTTCAAACTTAGAAATTGAAATGCTATTCGCATTAGTTAAACGTACATATAAATTTTTCTGTCTTTCCCCATCCATATCAACTCTTTAAATAACAAAGCTGATTGTTTTATACATTCAAATGTAAATCATTTCCACAAATATAAGTCAACATTGCCTGATGACGAGGTGAAATCTCGAAACATAGTAATTTCCGTGTTATAATATAAATTAAATTAATCTTCAATAAAAAAAACAAAATTAATAATATATATATATATATATATATATATATATAATTAATTTTATATATATATATATATAATTAATTAATTAATTTTATTTATATATATATATATATCGTTCATTCAGTAATGAATTAGAACACTCTCAGTTACTAGCGTATGTTTACATGGTATATCACTCGCTAAAAGTCTGCTTTATTCTACCGAGCGATTATAGCTCAGAACCGCCGACTGATATCAATTCGGTCGGGTTTCAGTCCTGGCTGAAAGCAATCGGATGTCTAAAAGTACTGATGGGATGTGATGAAGCGAAACGGATCTCTCTGCAGATAACATATATATATATATATATATATATATATATATATATATATATATATATCTGTGTGTGCGTGTGCTTCCTCCAAAACTTACAGAGGATCATGTTTGTAAGGAAATAAAAATGAACAGTGAAAAATAGACAAAAAATTTTCAAACTATTTTTAGCATCATTGAAAAGATGATAACTATTACGAGTCGAACACGATAACACACAAAAAAAGGATTTTTTCTTTTTTGAAAAAGGTTAAAAGGATAAAAAAAAAAAAGTAGAGAATGCAAAGGTTTAGATTAAAAAAAAAAAGGATTGTTATCTTTCTGCATCAGAAGGCATTTAAAGCTACAGGAGTCATTACCAGGCGTTAAATGGCGAAAACATGACAGATCTGGCCTCGTTTTGATGCGCCATCATCACATGACTCATCCCCACCAAATATGGCATCGTAATGAGTAAAACATTCAAAACAGTGTCAGTTGGTTCGCATAAATTAATGTCGTTTATTTTTCACTTTGAAATATCTATGAATGGAGAAATATTGATCTGTTTAGTGCAGATATAAGGGTAATGAAATAAAGTACCGATTCCGCTAAACTGAATAGGAAATATATATATATATATATATATATATATATATATATATATATATATTTCACTATGAAATATATATATATATGTATATATATATATATATTTCACTATTCAGGGTAAATTTTCTTTTATAAGAATGTGCAGTATTCAAAAACAAAGACGTTGGAAAGAAAAAGAATATTTTATTTTATTTTTTTTTTATAAGCGTTTCACCCCGAGCAAGGCATGTCATTGCCACTACTGCGCAGGGAGCTACATATAGTGGAGAAAGGATGATTAAATATAGGAAATGTCAGAGGGTGGGTGATAGGCGGGTAGGGATACCGAGAATGGTTAAATATAAGAAATGTCTGAGGGTGGGTGATAGGCGGGTAAGGATACCGAGAATGAGAGTTGGGTAGATGAGAGTGTTCTGAGAATAATTGGGCGAGTTAGAGTGATAGGAGGTGTCTATTGACCCTACATTTAAACACCTGGAGATTGTAGCTGTCGGGAAAGCAGACTTGTGGAAGGGAGTTCCACAGGCGGGAAGCGCGAGAAAAGAAGCTGTTGGAGTAGAATTTACGTTACATCTTATCTGTTTAACTGTAAAAGGGTGGGACCTAGTTGCTAATCTCGTGTAAAGCCGGTCTGCCAAGTCAGTATCAACCACGTTACAGATCCTCCTTTGTATTTTGTCAAGAAGCCCAAGGAGAGCAGCAGGGGCATCCGACCAGATATGGCAGCAATATTCAATACACGGGCGGATGGTAGATTTGTATATGTGCAGAATAGATTCAGGTGGGAAAAACTTCCGAGCCCTGCACAGTCATTCCTCTCTTACCGCACATTGAAGGTGGTATTAAATGGGCATGCCTCCCAAAACTACCATACAAACGCGGGCGTCGAATATAGTTGAATTTAACAAGACTGAAACAACTTATTTTGATTTTTTCAAAAATGTTGAAACGACAAGCGTATTTCGGTCTTGCGTATGTGTAGTCATATCAACGTCAATAAACTCAGTCCGATGAAGTCCTAAAAAATGAAACGCGTAACTGTTAAACTTTGTTCCATTTTGTCTTAGAATTTCCTCAAAACAATAAGTTAGTTCATTACGAGTCCATATGAAGCTATTAATATATGTGTAGATAAAATCTAGCGCCTATGTAGCTGACGAACCGAAAATGGAGTTGAACCTGGTTCAACACGGTTTGACAATCGAAAAGGTTTTAGAGCCACGTAACAAAATTAACCGCTTAAAATAGATAGACCGACCGACCGACCGACCGATAGATAGATAGATAGATAGATAGATAGACCGACCGACCGACCGACAGATAGATAGTATGAATACAGATAGATAGATAGATAGATAGATAGATAGATAGATAGATAGATAGATAGACCGACCGACCGACAGATAGATAGTATGAATACAGATAGATAGATAGATAGATAGATAGATAGATAGATAGATAGATCGACCGACCGACCGACCGACCGACAGATAGATAGATAGATAGATAGATAGATAGATAGATAGATAGACCGACCGACCGACCGACCGACCGACCGACCGACAGATAGATAGTATGAATACAGATAGATAGATAGATAGATAGATAGATAGATAGATAGACCGACCGACCGACCGACCGACCGACCGACCGACCGTCCGACCGACAGATAGATAGATAGATAGATAGATAGATAGATAGATAGATAGATAGATAGACCGACCGACCGACAGATAGATAGTATGAATACAGATAGATAGATAGATAGATAGATAGATAGATAGATAGACCGACCGACCGATCGACCGACCGACCGACCGACCGACAGATAGATAGCATGAATATAGATAGATAGATAGATAGATAGATAGATAGATAGATAGACCGACCGACCGACCGACAGATAGATAGTATGAATACAGATAGATAGATAGATAGATAGATAGATAGATAGATAGATAGATAGATAGATAGATAGATAGACCGACCGACCGACAGATAGATAGTATGAATACATAGATAGATAGATAGATAGATAGATAGATAGATAGATAGATCGACCGACCGACCGACCGACCGACAGATAGATAGATAGATAGATAGATAGATAGATAGATAGATAGATAGATAGATAGACCGACCGACCGACCGACCGACCGACCGACAGATAGATAGTATGAATACAGATAGATAGATAGATAGATAGATAGATAGATAGATAGATAGATAGACCGACCGACCGACCGACCGACCGACCGACCGTCCGACCGACAGATAGATAGATAGATCGATAGATAGATAGATAGATAGATAGATAGACCGACCGACCGACAGATAGATAGTATGAATACAGATAGATAGATAGATAGATAGATAGATAGATAGACCGACCGACCGATCGACCGACCGACCGACCGACCGACCGACAGATAGATAGCATGAATATAGATAGATAGATAGATAGATAGATAGATAGATAGACCGACCGACCGACCGACAGATAGATAGTATGAATACAGATAGATAGATAGATAGATAGATAGATAGATAGATAGATAGACCGACCGACCGACCGATAGATAGATAGTATGAATAGATAGATAGATAGATAGATAGATAGATAGATAGATAG
This sequence comes from Ascarosepion bandense, assembly GCA_037127315.1. NCBI lineage: Eukaryota > Metazoa > Mollusca > Cephalopoda > Sepiida > Sepiidae > Ascarosepion > Ascarosepion bandense. The sequence continues at coordinate 4,298,953 of JBBBDQ010001353.1, forward strand.
ATAGACCGACCGACCGACCGATAGATAGATAGTATGAATACAGATAGATAGATAGATAGATAGATAGATAGATAGATAGATAGATAGCCCGACCGACCGACCGACCGACAGATAGATAGTATGAATACAGTTGGATAGATAGATAGATAGATAGATAGATAGATAGATAGATAGATAGATAGACCGACCGACCGACAGATAGATAGTATGAATACAGATAGATAGATAGATAGATAGATAGATAGATAGATAGATAGATAGACCGACCGACCGACCGACAGATAGATAGTATGAATACAGATAGATAGATAGATAGATAGATAGATAGATAGATAGATAGATAGATAGATAGCCCGACCGACCGACCGACCGACAGATAGATAGTATGAATACAGATAGATAGATAGATAGTACAGATATGACAGCAGCAGTTCCTTTTTGTTCTGGTTTGACATCAGAAAGTCAGGTGCTTTCTCGAGTGTTACAAAGAGCCTATCATTTTTACCCGCACCGAATTCCAGTATCGAAATTTGTTATTAGGGAATCGCTGCCTCATATTTTTAAAATATCCTTCAGACATTAATTTAAACTTTATTTTTACCTACTGGAATGAGTCCAGGATGCTTACATCATCTCACGACTGTATTGTCCTTCTCAACTAGCAACGTCTTATTTTAAGAAACGAATAATAGTGGAGCGAAAAGCATCATTTGTAGAGAAAGGAAAGTTGATTTGCTATTTCTTATGTATGTGTGTGTGCGTTCGTTCGTTCGTGAGAGAGAGAGAGATAAAAGAGAGTGTACTCATTACGTTACCGTCATCCTCTAACAAGTGTTTAAAAATACTAAGGATTTCTAACAGTCAGTCAGTTAAGTGCCATACGTGAAACACACTTGGGCGATCATGTCTCGAAAGTGACATGACTGACTTGGGCAGAAGATTATCCCGCAGTAGGTTGCCATTGCTTTCTGCGGTAGACTGGTTGCCGACCAAGGCTATAGAACCCAATCTGTCCTGCTATTTAACCCATAACTGGAAGGAAGGAAGAAACGGATTAATACCTTTGCCAAGGGTATTTGCGCGTAAGTGAATACAAGGAATTCAACTGGAATTCGAACTCGGCTCCCCGGTTTCTCGTTTCAACTGACTTTAGCAATGGCTGCTTGGTCAATGAACACCGAATATTTTCCTAAACAAATGACTAATATTGCCATTTGGGAGTGTGATTTATGGTACAGTGGATATCGGCTCGGAACGAGAAATCAGGGATTTGAATTCCAATTAGAGTTGAATTCCTTGCATTCACTTACGTACCAATACCCTTGGGAAAGGTATTAATCACCCTTTTCCTCCAGATATGGGTTAAATAATAGGACAGATTGGATTCTATAGAATTGGCTGGCAGCCAGTCTACCGCAGAAAGTAATGGCAACCTACTGCGGGATAATCTTCTGTTCAGTCAGTCATGTCTCTTTCAAGACATGAACACCCAAAGCGTGAATATTGACATTAGCGTTACCGTCTTCTGCTCGAAGTATATTGTCCTCTTCTTGTTTCTCTATCTAATATCATACCCTGGATATTCTGTATGCCAGTCCTTGTCTGTCTGTATTTCTTTATCATTACGGACACTTTGTTAGCTCAATGTCATCGGACTACCGTCAGTGTTAATTAACTTCTTCAAATTCAGGTGTACCACACATGTCAACGGAGACAGTTCTCAACCTCATTATGAAAAGTTCCAGATGCACATGAATGCAAGGACTGTCCATTAAGTTTTATTATCCAATATGTTCGTGATTGTTAGCTTGATCAAATAGAGTTCTGGTTTTTGATTCAAACATTTTTAGTCATCTAATCTAATTTCTTTATTAACATTACAATTAATGAAATAGTCATAGTTTATATAAGTTTCTTTTTAAAGCACTTTCCCCACAGTAAGGGACTAAAGTTACTTCAACACAATGGGTGAATGATGTGCGGAAGAATAAGAAAAATGAAACATTATTAAGGAACCAGAATAATAAAAGAAGAGTAATGGACTCGGGGAGGCGAGTTCAAATTCTAGTTGAATTACATGCATTCACTTACGCGCAAATACCCTTGGAAAGGCATTAATCCGTCTCTTCCCTCCAGTTACGGGTTAAATAACAAGACAGATTGGGTTCTTTAGTTTTGGCTTGCAACCACTCTACTGCAGACAGCAATGGCAACCTACCGCGGGGCAATCTTCTGCCCAGTCAGTCATGTCTCTTTCGAGACATAATCGCCCAAACGTGTATCACGTATGACACTTAACTGATTGACTGAATGTAAAGACAACAATTTACATTGCTTTAAAATGTTCTAAGTTGGCTGCAAAACAAGAAGCTGGAAAAGCATTTCACAAATGAGAACTCTTAGACTTAGTAAATAACTTGAGGTTATATCTAGTCAATTCAACTATAAAACGATGAGAACTTAGTGCCTGTCTTTAAATTCATAAAGTTTAGATAGCATAAGCGGATCATTACCATGAAAATAGTTATAGAAATGGAACAAAGAAAGTTACATTCTTCTATGTGAAAGGGAGAAGTTATGAGAAAGAGTAACAGGGGTGTCCGTAAGTGGGTAAGAGAATACTGATGAGAATGGAGTGGATGGAGAAAGGAGCATGAGAGAGAGAGAGAGAGAGAGAGAGAGAGAGAGAGAGAGAGAGAGAGAGATGACGCAGGTTAGTGAGATAGAAGATGACTATTGACTTTACATTTAAATTCTTGGAGATTGTATCTGTCGATTAAGCAAGTAAACGGAAGTGAATTCCACAGGCGGGAAATGAGAGAAAAGAAGGCTGCTAGAGTAGAATTTGCGTTTACATTTTATTGGTTTCACAGTAAAAGGGTGGGACCTAGTTGCTAATCTTGTGGCTTGGGTAAATTCATATATAGGGGGCATAGTGAGCTAAGTTCATCGGAGCAGAAGCCGTGAAAGTAGATCTTCCTCTATCTACGAGATTTGCCTGAATTGTAAAATATTGATTTGTTTATATGATTTTAGAAATACTTGAAATACTGCCCATCATATAAATGCAGTGCGAAATCGGTTCCTGCCATCTTAATGTGTTTTTGTGTATTTTGTTCTTATTTTTAAAAAAAACTGCGCTTACGTCACTGATAACTGCGTACTATTACGAATTGGCAAAAATGTACAATATTAGTCGTATACAATAATCAGTGACATAAGTGTTTAGCTTTTAGATATTTTCTGTTTAAATTTCTCAGATGAACAAATATGCGGATATTAGTCTTAATGTCATCAATGTAAATAATATTTGATAGTCTAGTGGCACTTCATAAAGTATTACGTGTTTTTCATACTTATAAAACACGTAAAGTATATAATGTTCATATATGTACATTAGCTAGAGGTTATATTAGGGACAAGCTCCCACTGTCTATAAAAGGCTTCTCTGGTAAATAGCATTTGATAAGACAAGCTCTAAGTGGAAGAATGGGAGAAGGCGGACCACTGGTGCCTCATATCCAGCTGTTTCGAGTTGATAGAAGGAAATCCATCTAGAGCAGCGTTTCTCATCCATTTTACTCCAGGGAAAACTTAAAATAACTAAAAATCTAGTGCGCAGTTTAAATCTTAATAAGAATAATTAATAATGGGATCTGAAAACCGGAAAAAAATAAATAAGTGTCCTGAAAGTCGCACTTATTTAAGTAAGCTGGTTAGAAACCTGTGCTTGATTTTAAATTTTTTTAGATATGAAAAATAGTTCAAAATTTATACTTGTGCCCGGACCAACCTGTTGAAAGACACTGATCTACAGAAAGGAAAATCCTATATCCAAACACGGAAAAGGCTATGGAAATTATTCCAGACACAAAACCTAGAGTGAAGTTTTGAGGGAGGATGAAGAACACTGAAAATGAAAAAAAAAAAATTAAAAAATATAAATAGATACGGTCAATGGAGAAAATAAATGTAACTAAACAAATTAACTTAAAACTTATTTTATTAGTGTTTGAAAAAATGTATATATAAAGGTGAAATCAGAGGTATAGTCTACGCAAGACGTAAAAGTCTGAGTCAAAAGCCTTCATGAAGGCCATAACTCTCGTGGCCGTCTACTATGAAGATTTTCAGCAGAAAGATTATACAATTTGGTCGAGTTCACGCCACACTCTGGAGAGGTATATATATATATGTCCACAACAGAAGAAAAACCCTGATTTATACCCTCGCTGGCTTGTAGCTATATCCAAACACGGAAAAGGCTATTAACCCTCTAGGGCCATTCGTATCATATTTGATACAGTATTTCCCTATAAGGAAAAATTTGGTATTTCCCTATAAGGAAACATTTGGTATTCATTGACTGAGCAGTCAGTACTGCTTTCATTTGAAATTTATAAAATATTTCTCTTAAAAAATTTTTCAGGAAAATATTTCTTTCAAGGCTTGTTTTCATACTGTATCAAATATGATACGGATGGCCCTAGAGGGTTAAAATAAATCCAGACAAAAAACAAAACAATGGGCGACCCGAAAGTGGTTGTCTATCATCACTGATAACTTTTCGGTAAATCCTACAGCTAGGCCATCTCCAAATGTAATGCCTTGTAATCCATTGAATCATGTCGGTACGACCAAGAGGCGAGAGGGCATGCAGTGTGTCTAGTGCACGGCGTCCGTATACCATTGCCAAGGATTGAATTTTGATTAAACAAGGCGTTACATTTATCACACGGAAATAAAACTTTGCAAATTAAATAACGTAATTCAATTTTTTTATTAGAATGTAGACTAAAAACATGTTTGCTTAGAACTTTAAAATTCTGAGCCTATTATGTCTACGATATAATCAAAAATAAAACGCTGATTCAATTACATTAAAAGTACATCTTCAAAGGTATTAAAATCATCATCATAGTATATCTCAAAAAGTATTAAAAATTGTAATTAAAGTACATCTTCAAAAGTATTAAAATTATAATTAAAAGCACATCTTCAAAGTATTAAAATTATGGTTAAAAGTACATCTGTAAATGTTTAGAATATAAAGTACATCATCAAAAGCATTAAAATATAATTAAAAGTACATCTTCAAAAGTATTAAAAATTGTAATTAAAGTACATCTTTAAAAGTATTAAAATTATAATTAAAAGTACATATTCGAAGTATTAAAATTATGATTAAAAGTACAACATTTAAAATTATTATAGACTCTAATATAAAGTACATCTTCAAAAGTATTAAAATTATAATTAAAAGCACATGTTCAAAGTATTAAAATTATGATTAAAAGTACTTCTGTAAAAGTCTAGAATATAAAGTACATCATCAAAAGCATTAAAAAATAATTAAAAGTACATCTTCAAAAGTATTAAAAATTGTAATTAAAGTACATCTTTAAAAGTATTAAAATTATAATTAAATGTATATATTCGAAGTATTAAAATTATGATTAAAAGTACAACATTTAAAATTATTATAGACTCTGATATAAAGTACATCTTCAAAAGTATTAAAATTATAATTAAAGTACACATGCAAAAGCGTTAAAATTGTGATGAAAATTACATCTTCAAAAAATTAATATTATGATTAGAAGTACATTTGTAAAAGTATTATATACTATAATATAAAGTACATCTTGAAAGGTATTATAATTATAATTAAAAATATATTTTCAAAAATATTTGAATTATAATTAAAAGTACATCTTCAAAATATTAATTATTATAATTAAAGTACACATGCAAAAGTGTTCAAATAATTGAAAGTGCATCTTCAAAGTATTAAAAACTATAAATAAAAATATATTTTCAAAAATATTTGAATTATAATTAAAAGTACATCTAAATTATAATTAAAAGTACAAATAATTGAAAGTGCATCTTCAAAGTATTAAAAACTATAAATAAAAATATATTTTCAAAAATATTTGAATTATAATTAAAAGTACATCTTCAAAATATTAATTATTATAATTAAAGTACACATGCAAAAGTGTTCAAATAATTGAAAGTGCATCTTCAAAGTAATAAAAACTATAAATAAAAGTACATTTTCAAAAGTATTTGAATTATAATTAAAAGTATATCTCCAAATGTATAATAAGACCATCGGCGATATAAAGGATTTGATATTGTTACATTTTGTAACATTGTCACGTCATCATATGTGGTTGAATTTCACTCACAAATGGCTTTTTGACGACAACTATCTTTCTTCTTAACCAGCCGAGGTAGTTGCTTAAGAACGTTAGTATAACAATATTAGACTGTCTCTGTTTTTTGCTGAAAGTCAAACTAGCCGTCTTTTTACCAGAAGAAAACTATCTTGTGGATTTAAATCGCACAACACGTGTTCTCTGTACTTATTCTCTTTATTGACTTGCAAAGGAAAATAGTACCGACTACTTTTCAGCGAAGGAGAGAGAAGTGAGTGATGGAGACTTCCAGTACATTTGCTCGTTACTAACTTTCCAATTGCGTGTGTTTACTAAGAGGGAAATATTCTCGCTGATGTTTTTTTGTGTGTGTGTGGTGGGAAAAATTGTTTTTAACAACGAATTCACTGCACTTTCTCATTAAATACTGTCTCGTTAATTCATGGTGAATAAAGAGGTACGCAAATGCAATATCTCCTTCTACGACATATTTATAATATGTGTAGCTCTTTATTAGGTCTTTTTTCTATTTCTTCAATCCTGAAAATGTATTCTCTTCTACCCTACACATATATTGTTGCAATTTTTATATCATGCTGTTGTAATAGATGCAAGAGTGAGCCTTGCCTATGACTGGTGTCTCTGCCTAATCATCCCAGATTCAAGGCTGAAGATGAAACAGCTAAACTAGCATTGTTGACTTCTCTACAGCTTTCCTTTTTTTCAGGACATAAGTGATCATTATTCTCTACATATTCATTTCCATTTGTTATCTATGAATTGGCATAAAATCTTGGGAAAATTAATGTAGAGTCTTCCCGATACCTTCACAGTTCGGAATTCAGAATTTTATTTTAGCTCTCCACAGATTCCACGTTTTGTATAATCTTATATTTCCATGAATTAAGGGAAAAGATAAAATAGTATCTTGATAAATAAGCACAATGATATACAGGTATTTATTTATTTAGATAGATAGTTAACTTTCCAAGCGCCGCTTAGATGCGGCACGTGGCCGAAGGTATAGCGGTACCCAGTAAGGATCGAACTCACTACACAGTTGTAATATGTTTTAGCGGGACAAGCTTGCTAAATTTAGATAGATAGATAGATAGATAGATAGATAGATAGATAGATATGAACAGACTGAGATAGATAGATAGATAGATAGATAGATAGATAGATAGATAGATAGATAGAACAGACTAGATAGATAGATAGATAGATAGATAGATAGATAGATAGATATGAACAGACTGAGATAGATAGATAGATAGATAGATAGATAGATAGATAGATAGATATGAACAGACTGAGATAGATAGATAGATAGATAGATAGATAGATAGATAGATAGATATGAACAGACTGAGATAGATAGATAGATAGATAGATAGATAGATAGATAGATAGATAGATAGATATGAACAGGCTGAGATAGATAGATAGATAGATAGATAGATAGATAGATAGATAGATATGAACAGACTGAGATAGATAGATAGATAGATAGATAGATAGATAGATAGATAGATAGATATAAACAGACTGAGATAGATAGATAGATAGATAGATAGATAGATAGATATGAACAGACTGAGATAGATAGATAGATAGATAGATAGATAGATATGAATAGGCTGAGATAGATAGATAGATAGATAGATAGATAGATAGATAGATAGATAGATAGATATGACAGAGATGAGATAGATAGATAGATAGATAGATAGATAGATAGATAGATAGATAGATAGATAGATAGATATGAACAGACTGAGATAGATAGATAGATAGATAGATAGATAGATAGATAAAACTTAACGCTATTTTAGAAATTCAGTCAATTATGAAAATTTTTGTTTTGTTAAAGATATGCCACATGTTCGAAGGTCCTTTTTATTTAGGAAGCACATTTTCGACGAAATATATATTCCCTTAAATTCATCAACACAGTAAAGGATATATTCTTTCTTTTTTCAATTTTACCTATGGAAGAATATTAAGATTAATTTGTTAGGGAAATCTACAAATCCGATAAAAACATTGTAGGCGATTTACAAAATGTAGAACCCATTTTTATCGAAGCACATATTGTCATAACATCTCAGGCGTTCGGTAATTATCTTGGTGTCGAGAAACTGTCATGAAAGAAACTTCAAGCTTCGACTCTCTGGAGGAAAGAAATTGACGTCATTTGTAAGTTTTGAAATGTATATTAAAACATTAACATAAGCTTCCAAAGAATATCTTATTATCTAGTATATACGCTTACGTGTAAGCGTAAGTGTGTGAACGCGCGTATGTGGATGAAAATGTAAAGATAGATAGATAGATAGATAGATAGATAGATAGATAGATAGATATGAACAGATATGAACAGACTAGATAGATAGATAGATAGATAGATAGATAGATAGATAGATAGATAGATATTTTCTTTGCGCGTATGTGGATGAAAATGCAAAGATAGATAGATAGATAGATAGATAGATAGATAGATAGATAGTAAACAGACTAGATAGATAGATAGATAGATAGATAGATAGATAGATAGATAGATAGATAGATGTAAACAGACTGAGATAGATAGATAGATAGATAGATAGATAGATAGATAGATAGATAGATAGATATGAACAGACTGACATAGATAGATAGATAGATAGATAGATAGATAGATAGATAGATAGATAGATAGATATGAACAGACTGACATAGATAGATAGATAGATAGATAGATAGATAGATAGATAGATAGATAGATAGATATCTTTCTTCTTTACCGTTATATATTCTTTAATACTTCCTGAAAGACTAACAGTAAAATCATATGACTCAACGTATAACAACGAGAACAGATTTTCTGCAAATAAACTTGTCAATATTAATCTAAAGCAATAATTATTGAATTAGAAGTGACACAGATTTATGCTACTTATCGGAGGTCGACAGAATATCGTACTGTCTCACTCGTCGGGACTCCGATAGGAATAGTTACTAATAACATGATTTTGTAATTAATTCAATCATTCTTATCCAAGGTCTGACTGGTGAGAAATCACGAAATTACAAATTGAACTCATTTAACTATTGTGAACTGTTATGTCGCTTAAATATACATTTTTCATACTTCACGTACACGATGTAATTATACTATGTATTCAGTTGAATATACACAGAGGATGAATACACGCACGCACACTCATACATGCACACACACACACACTCCCAAATATATACTCATATATATATATATATATATATATATATATATATATATATATATTTATGTGTGTGTGTGTGTGTGTGTGTGTGTGTGTGTGTGTGTGTGTGTGTGTAAGTAAAGTGATCAGTACACAATAGAGCAATATATTATATTTTCATTATAATTGATTACAATAAAATTTTACATCGCTTCACTAAAGCTGTCCTGCTTCATTACTACGAATTGTACTTCGTCAGCCGATGATTGGTTACATATATATGGTTGGTTACACACACAAACATATATATATATATATATATATATATATATATATATATATATTAAAAAGTGTTCTATACAATTATATAGTAGAACTTTTGAATATTTCTCATTTTTAAACGAGTTATTTCGCGAAGTTAATAACTTAAGTTATTAAAAATAGCCTGAAGAACCCACTCATGGTGGAAACCAAGGTAGCAAAATAACTCGTTTAAAAATGAAAAAAATGTATATATATATAATATGTCAAAAAACTCCGAAATTTACAAAGACATAAGAAACGATATTCAGAAGTTTCAAGGTTGCAGTTCTTACAATAGTGTAGAAAATTTGATATCGATACCAGGAAATCAAAATTTGACTTACATCCATTCATTTTTCTTTCAGTCTACGGTTTCGCTTTGACTGGAAACAACTATTGCTTTTTAGTCTTTCGTGCCAACGTCCAAATAGTCTGAGCTCCAGGACCATGGATTAGTTTTAAAGCTTTCATTACACCCGAGCAACACCGGGCTATACTGCTAGTGATATAATAAATGAAAGCTAACACGAAACAGGATGTGCGTTATGCAGTGGGTATCGCCTCGCAATCGGAGAGCCGAGATCGAATTCCAGTCGAATTCGTTGCTTTTACTAATGCTTAAATATCCTTGTGAAGGGGTAATCCGTCGTTTCTGCTTCTAGCTATGTGTTGAATAACAGGACAGATTGTGTTTATAGCCTTACTTGGTAACCAGTCTACCGCAGAAAGTAATGGCAACATATTGCAGGAAAATCTTCTACCTAGTCAGTCATTCTTTCGATACATGATCACTTGTATGGCACTTAACTGACTAACTAAACACGGACAATATAAATTAGGTCTATATTTACAGAACTCAATCAGTTTCCACAGGTAAACATGCGCGCACATACTGATATATGTGCACAAAAAAAAATGAACATATTGTATAAACAGTAATAAAAGAATTATAAAAATAATTTATCTGGGTGTTATATATATATATATATATATATATATATATATATATATATATATATAGTCATCCGCTGCTGTATCACAGCTCATCAGTACGGTTAGACTCCGATTCCTTTTAACCCAGGATTGAAACTCGACCGAATTGGCGTCAGTCGGCGACTCCACCTCTGGGCCATGAGCGCTCAGTAGAAGAAGGCAGACTTTTTAGCGCTTATATTATCATTATACACGCCCAATATATATATATATATATATATATATATATATATATATATATGATTTGTGCATGTGTATGTATATTCATTAGAAATTTATTAATAAATAAATTAATATTACCCTGATAGCATTATTCACTGAATACTATTTCATTGCGCAATATTGCCTGTGTGTGATCCAATATCAACGCTGAGTTGATTCG
>JBBBDQ010001353.1:4315000-4355000 GCA_037127315.1 Ascarosepion bandense
GCCACTGATGTGCAGGGGGTTACATAAATGTAAAAAGATTAATTAGAAAAGAGTGAGGAGTACAAACTAGTTAGAAAGGAACAATAGAAAGCAGGTGCGATGACAGATACATAGGTGGAGAGAAAGGGAAGGTTATACAGGGGAGGGGAGAGAGCTAGAGTCCAGTGGTTAGTAGATGAATATTGACTTTGCATTTAAATTTCTGGAGGTTGTAGCCGTCAGGAAAGCAAGAATACGGGAGCGAGTTCCACAAGCGGGAAGTGCGAGAGAAGAAGCTGCAGGAGTAGAATTGTCGTCTGCATTTGGCTAACCTGACTGTGAATGGGTGGGACCCAGTTGCCAGTCTTGCAGTAAAGTTTAATAATTGGTAGTAAAGAGAATGAACTGGGCCAACCCAACGACAATATTGGCGTGACAGTATATATATATATATATATATATATATATATATATAAGTGAGATCATTAGTATGTGTCGTCACAATATTAGGCGTGACAGTATATATATATATATATATATAAGTGAGATCATTAGTATGTGTCGTCATAAGAATAAGTATAAATTACAATAAGTATCCTGTTCTTCCAATTAGTCACAATAATTTTTTTTTTAAAGTTTTGGTTAAGCAGTTAATTCCTCCCCTACCTACCACTACTAACTCAAGGATCAAGTCACACACCTACAATTGCCAAAGAAGAAATTACTATTAAAATTCCGCTAGCTTAACCCTATAAAAACCAATAGAGAAAAAATTTAAATTTCGAAATTTAAATACTAGAATATACTTCTAAAAAAAGGAAAGGCGATCATTAGTATGTGCCGTCATAGAAATCAGTATTAATTGCAATAATTATCCTATTTTTTTCAATTAGCCACAATAAGGCGCTCTCGAGAAATTTTCTTCTGAATAGCTGTAGCTGTGAAAAGAAAACAGGCCGTACCTTTAAAATAAGGCTGCAAGAGAATAGCAAGGCGGTAACAAGAGGGGAAATGAATAAATCACGCTACGTATGGAGGGAGAAAGAGCATCACTGTCCTCTATGGGATGAAGTTGAAACAATAGATAGAGAACACTACTGGAAGTTATGGAAACTTAAGGAATCAGCTCACATGCTAAGCACAAATATATTCTAAGTATACAATATGGGAACCAGTAATCGGAGTGCGAGAGAAAAGCATTACACGATTTACATTATTCGAACGATTGTCCTCATTTCTGTTGCCATATGTATGACATTTCGACCGTTGTACGGTCCGGCCTTCTTCAGATTCTAGGAATTTCGACTCGAACAATTTATTACAATCACTTGGGTATATCATTTTCATTCCTTGAGTGAATCTTCTTTTAAAGAGTTCGGTTCGAAATTCTTAGCACCTAAAGAAGGCCGGATCGTACAACGGCCGAAACGTCGGACATTTGGCAACAAAAATGACAATAGTCCAAAATATTTAAATAGTGTAAATACTACCTCATCTCAGAAACATAGACAGAAAAGCATTAACTCCAAAGATTGAATTATGAACTATAGTAAAAAAATAATTACGAAGACATTAGTTTTGTGTCCCAAAAATTCATATTCTGATGTCATCGTTGGTTATATCCGGTGATTTGAAACAAAGAGTTATGAGGTAAAGGAGGATAAATATATGACACTCGGAAGTGGCATGTCATATGAAATGAGAATAATATGCCCCAGTGATCGAAACAAAGCATTAGGTTCAAAAATATCTGAAGAATGCTGGGACGTACAATCACTGTCGTGAATATCGCAATAAAGATGGAGACACACAGTCCGAACAATGGAAGAATAATTTACTATGTAATGAACTGTTTTGCACTGAATGACATTCCTTGCTTTGAGTGTGTATTCAAAATATAAGTGGGACTCGTATATATATATATATATATATATATATATATATATATATATATATATATATATATAAAGATGCCGGTTAAGTGCTCGGATAGTTATACTGCACCATAAAGTATATTTTAATTAGACCAGCATTGCAGCCACATCACGTTACAAATCTAGTTCCCGATCACCGAAGTTAAGCAACGTTGAGCCTGGTCAGTACCTAGGTGGGTGATCGCTTGAGATTACCAGGTTTTGTAAGCTTGCATGTATTGGTGGTGTAATGGAATTGTTAATTAGAGATCCCAGTTCCAATTCCCGTTGTGTTCGTTGTATTCACTTACTAGGAATTACTCTTGTGAAGTTTATGAATCTACCTATCCCTCTAGCTATGGTTTCATTAACGAGAATTGTATCTTTATCCCATTATTATCTCTAAAAATAACAATCGAAAATATATTCTGGCTTTAAATAACATGCAAAAGGAACCGTTGGAAAATTGGGTTTTGAATTCAGAGTTATTATTTACCCACTCCTGTTGCTACCAAAAGCCGCAGAATCAATAATATCCTGTTATTTACCCTTAGGTGGAGGTAGAGGAGATGAACGGTATCTTTCCAAGGATATTAGCACTCGTAACAATGTTATTCAGTAACACCCTATCTTAAGTGGCTCTTAGGTCTGTATTGGATGAAGAATAAAATAAAATGAACAATATAGATCTAACTTTAATTTGCATTGTCAGAGAGTCAAATTAAAAGAAAAAGGAGTATGAAGATTATGCAGCGCCAAACTACTAATTGGTGTGGTAGGGCATAAATTTTAATTTCTGCAATTATCTCCTTCTTTCTCGCTCTCTCTCTCACTCTCTCTTTCTCTCTCTTTCTCTCTCTCTCTCTTCTTTAAATTCTGTTATTCCTTTGCTATTGCCTCCCTTTTAATTTTAGGTCATTCGTCGCCAATTTCTTATGTGTTTCTCGATTTCGCTGCCTTCTTTATAATTTCCATTATCTATCTATCTATCTATCTATTTATCTATCTATCTATTGTTCTGTTCATATCTTTTTATCTACCTATCTATCTCTCTAAACCTGATCATATGGATCTGTCTAGGTCTTTTTCTAAATATTTATCTATAATTCTCTTCCCAAATGTATCTATCTATCTATCTATCTATATATATATATATATTTCAATCTGATCATATGTATCTGTCTAGGTCTTTTTCTAAATATTTATCTATAATTCTCTTCCCAAATCTATCTATCTATCTATCTATCTATCTATCTATCTATTCATATCTTTTATTTATTTATCTATCTATCTCTCTCAATCTGATCATATATATTTGTCTAGGTCTTTTTCTAAATATTAATCTATAATTCTCTTTCCGAATCTATCTATTTATCGATCTATCTCTGTTTATATCTATCTCTGTTTATATATATATATATATATATATATATATATATATATATATATATATATCTTTGTATTTTCCTATAAGTAGATAGATGAATTTCCTGTTTTGCTTCTTTCTTTTCTTTATATTTCAAACTCACATAATTTGTTGGATCGATATATTTCCATTGAAGCGAGCCTTGAGTATCTACGACAGTATACAGCCATATACATTGCCATATTAGGAATATACGAACTTCATAATTCGAGTCTGTGAGTAAACGAACCGCATGATGGAAGTCTACGAAGACAGTGACAGACACCTGCACGCGTGGTTTGCATGTGTACAATTCCTTGGGCTTTTCGCACATTAAATGGTAGTAAAAAGAAAGCATACATTTGTCGAAATCAGGATATCCTTGTCTCTTTCACATAAGAGAAGAGATGGGCGCTGCCAACTATTTCCTCCTCACCTAGCCGTGTTATAAAAGAACAGGCATAGCGGCCTGATGATCAAAATACGGGTGCTGTAACTTATTTTGATGGTTAGACTGCGTATGTGGCGATGAAAAATACACCTGTCATTTCAGCTAATAATAACGCATGGACATTAGATACAAATTATCGGTAAAAGTTCCTTACCAGGTCGGACGTGTCCTCATCACCGCAAACACTATTCCTTACAGAATCTAACACAAAATAAATGCCAGTCAAGAACTACTTACTGCTTACTAAACTGTATTATAGACAGCGAAATAAATATGTGTCTTTCAAATCTCATATATATATATATATATATATATATATATATATATATAGTTTAAATTTAAACTATATATATATATTAAATTTAAACTATATATATAGTTTAAATTGTGTGTATTTAGGCAGCATTTTTTCATTGATGCATGTTTCATTAAATAATATAGACAAGTTTTGTCGATTTATTTTATATAATTTTTTTTTTCATATCGTCTGATAAACTTAATAGCATTATTGTTGAAAGAGGAAAGAAAATTACAATATTGATACATGTTTTTATTTAATCCTTTCTGAGGTTTCGGCTTACATCAGCCATTATCAAATTTGAAAATAGTGTTGGTTGTAACGGACAGTTCGCGGACGAACTATAGTAGCAGTCATCTCTTGTTTGTGTGGAGGATTGGCGAACACGTGCGTGTATGCTGGAAGCAAAAATCGCACTACAGCTTGTGTCTCACATGACTACACGAGAGTGGGAGCGAGAAGTATTAAATATGGAAAGCCATTGGGATAACCACTCGCTTCTGTCATCTATTATAGGCATTTGAGAATGTTTGTGGAGATTTCGTAGTTGATTTTGTTCAGGTTAGATTTCAACTGTTTTATGTGTATGGCTTCGAGTATTTTAGTTTTTCTTTATTGTTTTCGTGTTTAAGTATGGTTCTGTTTTCGACGAAGATTTTACGGAATTGTGTATGTGGCCTGGTATGTTGTTTTAGATGTGTATATATATATATATACGCAGCGCGTATAATAATTTAAAGAATGTAATGCTTACGTCTTACTTGCTACTCAGGTTTCAACAATACCCGGTCTCCTCTGCTTGATGAGTCCGGTATGGTTGAAACCTGGGTTTCAAGCTGGGGGTGAAAATTTCATTCTTTGATTATATACTTGGTTACGTAGTTACTTCCTCAACACCTACCACTACAAACTCAAGGGTCAAGCCACATACCTCCCACTACAAAAGAAGAAATTACTACTAACATTCCGCTAGCTTAACCCTATAAAAATCAATATCTCCCAACCACTTCCTTTACGAGAGCCAACCTCTGGGCTTAAAATTTCATCCATTTCTATACATCTACAACAACATTCCTGACTACATTTACAATATAAAAGAATAATGATCGATAATACAACTATCCTACACTGAGAAAACGAAAAAAGCAAACTAGAGACCCTCGAAGCAATATTCATCAAAAACTTAAGCCGTCAATTAATAGAATCAGCTATGAGTACTGTAGTAATGTTCTAAAATGTTTGTAAAAAGAACAGGTTTTTCATGCTTTAATACATGCATGACCATATATATATATATATATATATATATATATAATAGCATTCCTGTCTACTTTGACAGAATAAAAAAAATAATGATCGATAACACAACTATCCTACATCAAGAAAAACAGAAAAGCAAACTAGAGACCCTCGAAGCAATATTCATCAAAAACTTAAGCCGTCAATTAATAGAATCAGCTATGAATACTGTAGTAATGTTCTAAAATGTTTGTAAAAAGAACAGGTTTTTTTTCATGCTTTAACACGTGCCTGACCATGACATTACATCATATAAAAAATCCATTTTGGATAATATTCACGTTCTAATAAACGCAAGCAATTTGTCAACCGTTATATTTGAAGCAGAAAAAAATGAACAGTAAATTTTAGCAACATAGTTTTTCGGTTACATTTGTTACCATAACTCACACCCCTGAAGATGACCTCGGAAAGAGATTGAAAGTACTTAGTTACCTTGAGAAATGAATGAAAATAACATGTCAACGTTACAGCTCATTTCTGACATCTTTGATTGTAATACGCGAAAGATTATCCGTGAGTATGAACGGATCTTAATCAAAATAAGCTAAAATAATGTTTGCAATTTATTTAATCTGACATGTTCAAACGAAAACTTGCTGCATAAATACACAAATATATATAATCAGCTCACCTCAAATCAGATGGTGAAGCGGCTAGCACGCATGGGGTTACTGACATATTAATGTGACAGAATTAATCACATGGAGATGACCATTTTGGTTGCTTTTAAATTTTTCTTAATTAAAGTTCAAAGTTGACACGAAACATGGAAGAAGGAAGAGAGTTTCACAGTTGTGAAAGCGTGAAATGTTATTCAGTTTTCCATGAGTTCTTACGTTTTTTTTATGATGACTAAGGACACGAGACAAGCTGAATAAAAAATTACAACCTGCCCCTTGTCCGTCATATTCATAAAAGTACGTATAATATATATATATATGTTGAAAAAAATCATTCAATATATATATATATATATATATATATATATATATATATATATATATATATGGATTTTTTTCAACATTATTTTTGATCGATACTCGTATTTAAGTAGATATTCTGTTTATAATCAAACAGTATTATATTCTTATTTCCGGCCTGATTATTTACGATAAATTTTTGTTACGAAAATATGTGTCATTCGGCAGGATTCGAACTTGCAACACCTAACTACAACAGGGGAAGACACCAACCGAATGACACACATTTTCGTAATAAAACTTTATCGTAAATAATCAGGCCGGTAGAAATAAATATATAATACTGTTTAATTAAAAACAGAATATCTACTTAAATACGAGTACTGATAAAAAATAATGTTCAAACAAATCATTTCAGGTTGTCGGTTGTTTATAACAAAATTCGTTAATCTTCGACAATTTCCGTGCAATTTTCCGTTTACATTTCTTGACATTACGATACATTTCAATGCAGATATGGTTATTTGCGTGAATCGAAAATTGTGTTATATAGGTTTGATTTGACTTAAAATTTCAATGCGTCTAAGACCAAGCTGCTGTCTGTCAATCATCACAGGCAACCTCTCCTGCCTCCCATAAGCATGGACCAAGCGAGTCACCCCGAGAACAATACACTGCCCTCCTCGGCCTTACACTCTCTTCTGATCTCAAGTGGAACCACTACATTGAGTCAATAGCTAAATCCACTGCTAGGAAGGTTGGGTCACTGTGTCGGGCCAGGATGTTTTTTCCACCTGAAACCATCCTGCATATGTACAAATCAACCATTCGTCCGGGCATGGAGTACTGCTGCTATATATAGTCTGGTGTCCCCGCTGTTCATCTCCGTGTTCTTGACAGGCTCCAAATGAGAAACAGTAATGTGATAGGCATCGACTTGGCGGCTCGACTACAGCCACTTTCCCACCGACGAGATGTGGTTTCCCTCTGTCTGTTCTATAAATACTTCCATGTCCTCTGCTCCAATGAACTAAAGCCACTGGTGCCTCTGCAACAGGTGTTTACTCGTGCAAACAGACTGGCAACTGGGTCTCAACCAAATGTAGACGAAAATTCTACTCCTGCAGCTTCTTTTCTCGCACTTCCCGCTTGTGGAATTCGCTTCCATATTCTTGCTTTCCTGACGGCTACAACCTCCAGGAATTCAAATGCAAGGTCAATACTCATCTCTTAACCACTTGACCCTAGTTCTTTCTTCACCACCCTGTATATCCTTTCCTTTCTCTCCATCTTTGCAACTGTCATCACATCTGTATTCCCTTCCTTCTCTTGCTCCTTTCTAACTGGTTTGTCTTTCTCTTCACACTCTTCTATCTAATGTTTTTACTCTTACGTAGCTCCCTGCACATTAGTGGCATTACCGCCTTGCTCGGAGTGATATGATTAAAAAAAAACAAAAAACTGTTGGACATTCGTGGTCGTGAGACCTAAGACACGCCAGATCAATTGGTGGCTTCCCCTGTTGTAGATAGGGGTTGAAGGTTCGAATCCTGCCGACTGACACACATTTTCGTAACAAAAATTTAACGTAAAAAATCAGGCCGGTAGAAATAAATGTATAATTCTGTTTGATGATAAACAGAACATCTTCTTAAATACGAGTATCGATCAAAAATAATGTTCAAACAAATCATTTCCAATTGTCAATACTTTACAACCAGATTCGTTAGTCTTCGTCACACACACACACACACACACACACACACAAACACACGCACACGTGTGTGTGTGTGTGTTTTCTAATCATATCAACCCAACCATGGCGTTTTACTGCCAGTGTTTTGCAGGGGATTACATAGGAAGAAAATTATGAGAAAGAGTGACAGGTTATAGGGAGTGTCATGAAATGGGTAAGAGAAGAATGAGAGTACTGATGAAACTGAAGCGGACGGAGAAAGCAGCATGAGAGAGAGGATGCAAGTCAGTCAGATAGGAGATGACTATTTACATTTAAATTCTCGCAGATTGTAGCTGTCGAGGAAGCAAGTAAATGGAAGGGAATTCCATAGGCGGGAAGTGCGAGAAAAGATGTTGTTGGAGTAGAATTTTCGTTTACATTTTATTGGTTTCACAGTAAAGTGGTGGGACCTAGTTGCTAATCTTGCATCTCGAGGAAATTCATATATAGGGTCACCAGTGAGCTAAGTTCATCGGAGCAGAAGCCGTGAAATTATTTGTAGAAGAGGCACAGGAAAGTCACATTGCGCCGGTGAGAAAGTGACTGTATCTGAGCTGCCAAGTCGGGATCGATCAGAGTAGAGATTCTCCGTTGGATTTTGTCAAGGACCCCAAGGTGGATAGCAGGAGCACCCGACCAGATATGGCAGCAATATTCAATGCACGGGCGGGCGGATAGTAGATTTATATATGTGCAAGATTGTTTCAGGCGGGAAAAGCTTCCTGGCCCTTCACAGAGAACCGACTTTCTTAGCAGCGGATTTAGCTATGGATTCTATATTCTCATTCCACTTGAGGTCTGTTGTGACAGTTAACCCGAGGAGGCGCAGTGTTTTGCTTTGATATATATATATATATATATATATATATATATATATATATATATGACAGTTTTTGATAACTTCAATAATATAGATATATATGTCTATGTCAAATAGAGAGAAAGACAGAGAGAGAGAGAGAGAGAGAGAGAGAGAGAGAGAGAGAGACAAAGAGAGAATCTTTTAGTATATATATATTGGCAATTGAATCACAAATTGAATTTTGTAACACGTTTCGACCTCTAGAAAGACTTCATCGAAGTTCCTATTGATGGAATTATTAATGTATAGGAGAAGAAAGAGGAGATATAACCGCCAACAACGATTGTAATTATGTCCCGAAAGAAAACACTGACGTTCAACTTTGTGTATTTTTTTAGTTCTAATTTTTTAAACACATGTCTACACACTTCTGTCACAAATCTAGGCGACATCATTCAGCCTGTCTCCGTTTCTCTTTTTGTTATCTTTTTTTTTTTTCAACCGATATTGTGAGAACAAAAGATCTGTCAAAGAACATGGCATGTTGTAAAACGTAAATTTGTTATGGGTTATTGCTAATATATATATATATAGTCATCCGCAGAGGGATCCGTTTCGCTGTATCACAGCGCATCAGTACAGTTAGACTCCGATAGCTTTTTAACCAAGGATTGAAACCCGACGAATTGGCGTCAGTCGGTGATTCTACCTCTGGGTTATGGGCGTTCAGTAGAAGAAAGCAGACTTTTTAGCGTGTATATTATCATTATACCCGCCCAATAGCCAGAGTGCTCTAATTCATTTTACTGAATGAGCGATGCGTACATGCCAGAGTAGCTACTGTATTACAAAGTTTACCATTCTTCCAGAGTGCTCAATCAGGCTGTGAGAGCATAAATAGTCATCCGCAGACAGATCCGTTTCGCTGTATCACAGCTCATCATTACGGTTAGACTGCTTTTTAACCCAGGATTGAAACCCGACTGAATTGGCGTCAGTCGGGGATTCTACCTCTGGACTATATATATATATATATAATCAAAAATATCATCAAAATAATAAGTTCATCCTTCCCATATATTCAGTGTTTCCCCGAGATACATAATTATGACAGACGCTTGAATTTATATCCACGCTGCACAGATAAAATTTAATCAACAAAAGCATTACTTACTCGGATAAAGCCCTTCAAGAGGAAGAAACCCGTTTCACAGATTAGTTTTACTTTGTCATTCATTTGTCTAACATTGTTCTGATATATTAAATGTGCATATATATATATATATATATATATATATATATATATATACAATTGGAGTAGATAGATCTATCTATCGCCCGGTTCACACTCTACCCACGTCTATTGAACAGGTTAAGAGGCTCATCCCTTGTTCCCTGTTTAGGATATGTTTTCCGGCTTTCTCTTTTCCAAACTTTTCACTA
This sequence comes from Ascarosepion bandense, assembly GCA_037127315.1. Taxonomy (NCBI): domain Eukaryota; kingdom Metazoa; phylum Mollusca; class Cephalopoda; order Sepiida; family Sepiidae; genus Ascarosepion; species Ascarosepion bandense. Next base: position 4,325,252 of record JBBBDQ010001353.1, read on the forward strand.
TTACGTAGCCCCCTTCACATCAGTGGCGTTACCGCCTTCCTCGGGGTGATACGATTAATATATATATATATATATATATATATATATATATATATTTGCACATTTAATATATCAGAACAATATTAGACAAATGAATGACTATGTAAAAATTATTTTATTGTATTTATAATTGGCTCTGTAATTTAAATATTAATCACATTGCGCCCTCCACCTTGATCATTTTTTAATATTAAAATATTAATATTAATTATGATGGGTCTTTGGCATTTACCTTCCTGCTTTTCCTTTTGGATTAAAGTTTAATATATATATATATATATATATATATATATAAATTAAAATAGGATTAATTCAAGGATGTTGGATGACCATTTCGATATGAAAATCCCCACGGGGGATAACACATCACCTCAGCAACAAAAAAATCCTTTCAGAAACTTTGTTTTTTTTTGTTGCTGAGGTGATGGGTTATCCCCCGTGGGGATTTTCATATCGAAATGGTCATTCAACATCCTTGAATTAATCCTATTTTAATTTATATTTGCTCTTTAATATTTTATTACATGACGCTCCCTTCCTGTATCATTTTTTAGTATTAAAATAAAATTTTTAATATTAATTAGGATCGGGCTTTTGGAATTTACCTTCCTGCTTTTTCCGCTTGGATTAAAGTATCTGAATATATATATATATATATATATATATATATATATATATATATATATATATATAATGGTGACTATAATATAAAATATGAAATGTTGATAATTTACCCATCGCGCGTTTTTTCTTTTAGATTTTCGCGACTGCACTGTATATTAGAGGCAGTTGAACACCGTCTGAGAGCATCTTTATAGGAGCTAACATCAAATTTGCATATTTCTCGGAGTCTCTCTAATCTAATGGAATTTTCTCGAACATTCTAGCATCTTCCAAACGTTTTACTTCTAATTTTCTTATTTTTACGACAACTTCATGAATTAAAACTTTTTTGTAATAACAATTAGGGCTCAATAGAAGCCCTTTTTAGACATTATTAATGTTTTTTTTTTTAAAAATAGCAAAGTTATGTCTCCGTTCATCTTCCCAAAGGGCCTCAGCGTTAACATGGAGGCCCACATCAGTGCCTTGAGGAAGTTGTATTACCTGCGTCAAGCGTGTGGTTACTGAAAGACCCTATCTATTATGCACTATGCCACACAGGTAGAAGGACCCATTCATGGCTGCCAATCGATTTCTGGGACCCCTTACATCTGATCAGATTGTAATCCCAATGATTGTTGTGTGTTAGGCGCACTTGAGCAAGGGACTAACAAAACTTCTTGTAACACCAAAAATGAAATTAATGCACGGATTATAGCCGCATTCAACAAATTGTTTAAGTCGTGATGACTTAAACAATGTATTAAACAGTCGTGGTGACTATCACTGGTGATAGCGAAGTTAGGCTTCCATTTATCGTCCCACAGGACGTCAGTCAAAACAGTGGCCTACATCAAGTGCCTTGAGGATGTTGTACTTCCCAGCTCAAGATCTGGATGCTGAACAATTCCTTGTCATGCAACAGGACTCTGTACTTTGCCACTTAATCAGGAGAAACTAATCATGACTGTCCGAGAATGTATACGGCAATACAAGCCCTCACTTCTGGCCACCAAACTATGCCACCTTTGGTTATTATATCTGACTCAGAGTTGAGCGAGAGACCAACAAAAATCTTTGTAACACCAAAAATGGACTGAAGGCAAAGTTTTGTGATAATTCTCCAACTTAAAGAAGGAGACCGTCCAGAAGAATTGCAGAAGATTCGTAGTTGAAGCGACAATTCATCCATCGCATCATTTATATATATATATATATATATTTTTTTTTAATCCAAAAGGATGATCAGATAGATAAATGCCCAAAACCTGATTCTATTAATATTAATTTCATTAATATTAAAATTGATCAAGGCTCGATGCAAATATTACATTTATTTACAAAGCCAAATATAAAAAAAATTAAAGAAAAATATCAATATTTAAATCCGTTGGATAGCCATTTCTCCAAGGTAATCCTCGCATATATATATATATATATATATATATATATATATATATATATATACGGGCAGCTTTCTTACATTTTCCCGTTTTGTAGGAATAACGGAGGGCAAAAATGTTACATAAAGTCTATTGCCCCATAAATATATATACTAGCAGTATAGCCCGGCGTTGCTCGGGTGTAATGAAAGCTTTAAAACTAATCCATGGTCCTGAGCTCAGACTCAGCCTAAAGAATATTTGTGTGAAGTTTGGTGAGAATCGGATAAAAATTGTGGATTTGTATAAAGGACATACAGACAGATAAACAGACACACACACAAACAGCTTGCCTTATATATATATATATTATCGATTTTCTGCACTATTGTAAGAACTGTAACCTTGAAACTTCTGAATATCGTTTCTTATGTCTTTGTCTATGAGTGTATGAAATTTGATTAAAATCGGACCACTCCTTCTATAACCCGATATTTTCGATTATCGATTTTCAATATTTATCGGGAGTACCTCAACACAAAACTAGCCAAGAACAAACACTGGCAGATGCTTATAGTACAACAGTGTAAATTTTCAAAAAAATTGGTTCAGCCGTTTCGGAGTCTATAGGTAACGGAAACACACACACACATACACACACACAGACAAAGTTCCAATTATGAATAAGTTTTTATATATATATATATATATATATATATATATATATATATATATATATATATGTAGGGAGAGAGAGACAGACAGACAGATAGACAGACAGAGAAACTAAGAACAGCTAAAAGAAAAGCCTAATGAAAATGAATGAAGAAGTGACCGAAAGCGCGTGGGACAATAGACATTATGGAACATTTTTGCACTCCCTTTTTCCTACAAAACGGAACAATGTAAGAAAGCTGCCCGTATATATATATATCGGTTTTATTATAACAGAAAGAACACAAATAAATATGCAGTAGTCTTTATTATAACAGAGAGGATATATATTCAAATAAGTACTTCTTAATGTATATATATATATATATATATATATATATATATACATACATATATATATATATATATAGATATATATATACATATATATATATATATTTGTGTGTGTGTTTGTGTGTGTGTTTGTGTGTGTGTGTGTGTGTGTGTGTGTGAAATGATTTGTTTGAACATTTTTTTGTTTGATACTCGTATTTAAGTATATATGCTTGATTTAACTTCGTTTAGACTGTTGGTCATTTGTGGTCGAGTGGTCTAAAACGCGCCAGCTGAATTGGTGTTTTCCCCTATGTGGATAGGGGTTGAAGGTTCGCAGTCCTGCCAAATGACACAAATTCCGTAACAAAGATTTATCGCAAATAATCAGGGCGTAAAAATAAATATATATATATATATATATATAGTGTTTGATCATAAAACAGAATATCTACTTAAATACGAGTATCGATCAAAAATAACGTTGAAACAAATCTTTTCTAATTGTTGGTTGTTTAAAGACCATTTCGTTAATTTCCGTAATATATATATTGCTTTTCTTTAATCCGAAGTGGAAGCGTAGGAACGTAAATTCCAAGAACCTGATCCTAATTAATATTAAAAAATTTTTAATATTAAAAAGTGATGCAGGTGGAGAGCTCAAAGTACTTAAGAATACAGAGCCAATATAAATTAGAGAAAATTTTCAAAATTCAAAGGTGTTGGATGTACATTTCGACATGGGATCTCTAACACAGATTCCACGTCACGTCAGCGACATTGTTTTGTTCCAAATGGCGAAGGCCCTAGGGTAAAGGGGAAGGGGCAAGGTTAACAACGGTCAACATATTTGATACCCCGTCTATCTCTTGTCTCTATACACCCTGTAATCTCCGCCACTATCAGCTCTGTCCTGTTCTGTTTTGCTTAAAAAATTCTCACTTCTCTGACCTTAAGGGAACTCTCAATTCTTTACTTTGACCCTTCCCCCTTTACCCCAGGGCCTTCGCCATTTGGAACAAAACAATGTCGCTGACGTGACAAGGAATCTCTGTTAGAGATCCCATGTCGAAATGTGCATCGGACACCTTTGAATTTTGAAAATTTTCTCTAAATTAAAATATATATATATATATATATATATATATGAATTGTGGAGCTGTGTATGGCTATTAGCAGTTTGCTTAGTGGAATGATATGTAGTCAGATACTTGCATGGGTCTTTCAAGTCGTACTTTGGTGATCATATTGATATGTAATGTTGTCCTCTGCCCTTTTTGTGCCTCTAAATGCTTCTGCTTTATTCAATACCCGACAAGGTAAGGAAATATTTGTATTTGTCAAATCTGAACCATTGCATTTTCATTGCTTTTTGTGAACTGCGTGGCCAAACTTTGATTGGTGAATTTTGTGACATAGTAATCGTGAGTTCAATGCCAGGGCGAGCAATATCAAAACCATGATCATTAATTAGTGTAAGTGAATATGGCGAACGAATTAATTAACTAGATCACCCGTCGCGCGGCTTCATACCTTCATGCGCTTCCTTCTGGTGCTATTTACGTGTGTCGTGATTGGAATTTCGGCTACTCATCTCTTATAAGACAGGGTGGGTGTCTCATTGTCTTTTAGCAATTTCCATCTGATTTAGAATAATTAGGTCTCATCCGGTGTCCAGTATAAGGGATCTAGTCACCTGCCATAATTATGACTCCATGTCAAAGGGATCTAGTCACCTGCCATAATTATGACTCCATGTCCAAGGGATCTAGTCACCTGACATAATTATGACTCCATCATCAAAAGGGATCTAGTCACCTGACATAATTATGACTCATGTCAAAGGGATCTAGTCACCTGACATAATTATGACTCCATGTCAAAGGGATCTAGTCACCTGACATAATTATGACTCCATGTCAAAGGGATCTAGTCACCTGACATAATTATGACTCCATGTCAAAGGGATCTAGTCACCTGCCATAATTATGACTCCATGTCCAAAGGGATCTAGTCCTGACATAATTATGACTCCATGTCCAAGGGATCTAGTCACCTGCTATGTAGTATGACTCTCCATGTCAGAGGATCAGTCACCTGACATAATTATGACTCCATGTCAAAGGGATCTAGTCACCTGACATAATTATGACTCCATGTCAAGGGATCTAGTCACCTGCCATAATTATGACTCCATGTCAAGAGTCTAGTCACCTGACATAATTATGACTCCATGTCAAAGGATCTAGTCACCTGACATAATTATGACTCCATGTCAAAGGGATCTAGTCACCTGACATAATTATGACTCCATGTCAAAGGGATCTAGTCACCTGACATAATTATGACTCCATGTCAAGGGATCTAGTCACCTGACATAATTATGACTCCATGTCAAAGGGATCTAGTCACCTGCCATAATTATGACTCCATGTCAAGGGATCTAGTCACCTGACATAATTATGACTCCATGTAAAGGATCTAGTCTTTAAAGCCTCATTTATGGCTTCCACATGTCAAGAGGATCTAGTCACCTGACATAATTATGACTCCATGTGTCAAAGGGATCTAGTCACCTGCATATTCTGACTCCTGATAAGGGATCTAGTCACCTGCCATAATTATGACTCCATGTCAAAGGGATCTAGTCACCTGCCATAATTATGACTCCATGTCAAAGGATCTAGTCACCTGACATAATTATGACTCCATGTCAAGGGATCTAGTCACCTGACATAATTATGACTCCATGTCAAAGGGATCTAGTCACCTGACATAGCATTACTTGACTCCATGTCAAAGGGATCTAGTCACCTGACATAATTATGACTCCATGTCAAAGGGATCTAGTCACCCTGACATAATTATGACTCCATGTCAAAGGGATCTAGTCACCTGCCATAGTAAACCATATCAAAAGGGATCTAGTCACCTGACATAATTATGACTCCATGTCAGGGATCTAGTCACCTGCCATAGTACCATGACTCCATGTGAAAAGGGATCTAGTCACCTGACATAATTATGACTCCATGTCAAAGGGATCTAGTCACCTGATAATTATGACTCCATGTCAAAAATCCCATCGATTAAATTATGTCATTTGTTACATACAACATCCTGCAAACTGATAGTTTCAACGGAACCAGGTTAAGGGTGGTTTCCTGGTGCTAGGCTTTGCCAAAAGTCAAACTGTAATTTCATCAGTACGGTTTCGAATTCAAAGTTGTCTTTCCCCAAGAATGTATATCGAAATTTTAATTTGGAAACAAAGCACTTAACCACATTCACGTTATGAGTTGAACACGACATGTGCTACTCATATGAAATTAATCAGTTAAGTGCCATACGTGAAACACGCTTGGGCGATCATGTCTCTTTCGAGACATGACTGACTGGCTAAAAGATTCTCTCGCAGTAAGTTACCATCCCTTTACACAATAGACTGGTTGCCAACGAAGAAAATAGAGCTCAATCTATCGTGTTATTTAACCCATACCTGCAAGAAAAAGAGACGGATTATTTCCTTTCCCAAGGGTATTTGTGCGTAAGTGAATGCAATGAATTCAACTAGAAATCGAACTCGGTTCTCCGATTTCTTGTTCCGAACAAATATGCACTACACAACAAAACACATCCTGAAATATATATCCATCGGAAAACAAGGACGACGTTATTTTTTTTTCATTTTCGTTTCTATGTCATACAATTATTACTACAATATTTTAATTAAAATCTAATTACTAAATTCCTCATTGAATTTCCGCTGAATTAGAAACTTCCTAATTTCAACATGTTTACCAATAGTAATGTATCTTGTTTCAGAATTATAGCTAAGACTTCTTCATGTTCAAATAGGATATTAATTTTTATTGGGTGCAAACTGTGATCAAACATTTCCTAATAGTGTAGGTTATAAAATACAAAAGAATAGACCATAACAACCAATTGTAATTTAAGAGAATTTAACAAAATAACTTTTGCCTGTTAAGAGTGCGTAAATATTGCGCACAATACTAACTGGTCCATTATTTCGTCATTTCCCCAAATAACATTTTAAATATAAGTAGAGGTAAGTAAGCTTATCAAGTAGTTAATGAGTATTCATATCAAAATTAGTATTATTTTATTTTGGCCAGTGATGAAAGGGATCAGTTCATATTTAATGTATCAAGCAAAGTGAGAATGCGCCATTTTGATTTGCTTCTGTTTTTTATAATCATATCACCCCAAGCAAGGCATTTTACTGCCACTGTTTTGCAGGGGGTTACATAGGAGGAAAGTTATAAGAAAGAGTAACAGGTTATAGGAGGTGTCAGGAAGTGGGTAAGAGAAGGATGAGAGTGGACTGGACGAAGAAGCGAGCATGAGAGAGAGAGGATGCAAGTTAGTGAGATAGGAGACGACTATTGACTTTACCTTTAAATTCTTGGAGATTGTAGCTGTCATGGAAGCAAGTAAATAGAAGGGAATTCCATAGGCAAGAAGTGCAAGAAAAGAAGCTGCTGGAGTAGAATTTGCATTTACATTTTATTGATTTCACAGTAAAAGGGTGGAACCTAGTTGATAATCTTGTGGCTCGTGTAAATTCATACATAGGGGGCACCAGAGAGCTAAGTTCATCGGAGCAGAAGCCGGAAGTTCTACTGTTTAGACTGTTTGCACTATTAAATATACTCATGAAATTATTTAATATATAACAAATATTAAGTCCTATGTATACAAGCTGATTATTGTTAACAAATAAATCTGTAACGAATTATCAATAATTTTAGCCTGAATAAATAAAATATTAAGTTGTTTAGAAAGTCTTGACTCACTTAGGAAGTAAAAAGGAAGCAAAAAACACTTTGTGGAGCGACACCAACATTTATTCTTTACAAATAAAGTCCATCTTTCTTGACGATCTTCTGTCAGCATCTGAATCTATTCCAGATACCCGTTCGCTGGCTTTGAACCAAAATACTGTAAACAAGCCATAGTGTTCTCGACAGGCTAAAAGAAGAATCTGTAATATGATAGGACCTGACTTGGCAACCCGACTTTAGCCACTTTCTCATCGGCGGGACGTGGCTTCCCTCTGTCTATTCTACAAATATTTTCCTGTCTTCTGCTCCGACGAACTTAAGTCAGTGGTGCCCCCACCACAAGAATTTGCTCGTGCAACAGAGTAGCAACAAGGTCCTACCCATTTACAGTTAGATCAACGAAATGCAACCGACAATTCTACTCCATCAGCTTGTTTTCTTGAAATTCCCGCCTGTGAAACTCCCTTTCATATACTAGCTTTCCCGAGGGCTACAACTTCCAGGAATTTAAATGTAATGTCAATTCCCATATCTTATCCATTTGACTCCAGTTCTTTCTACATCATCCCCTGTATCTTATTCTTTTCCATTCTCCATACTTTCGCAGCTGTCTTCACACCTGTGTTATCATCCTTCTCTTGCTCCTTCTCAGACACCTCTTTACCTGGTTCGTCTTTCTCTTTACTTAGAAAATTAATACTGAGATTCAGGAAGAGACAGCTAAAGTTCCTGGGATATGCAATAAGGAAGGAATGCTTGGAGAATCTGATACTCACATGTTAGATGGAAGAAAAAAGAGACCGGAGAAAGCAGCGGATAACATATTTGAAGCAGGTGGATGGCAGTGTGGGGTTTGGGTGAGGTAACAGGAGAAAACGTGCCAGGAGCTACAAGGGATAGGGAGACGTAGAAGGCCATACTTGACTAGGCTTTGAAGGGACACCGCACATATGAGTCTGAGAATGTGAGGAATATCGTCTGTTTATTTTTCTTTGCTTTGATTATTATGAAACAAATCTTTTCAACTTCTCAGTTAATTTTGTTGAAAAAATTATTCAATGCAGAGATTAAATAAAAACAAAAACAATTTTTTGTACACTGTTTAAAGCAATGAATTAAAAGCATATTTTAAATGTTTATAATATTTAAAGCCACCAGAGATAGGGAGAGGTGGAAGGCTATGATCGTCTACGTCCTGAAAGTACAAGAAGAATAGTAGAAAAAAGAATCATTTTTTTGGAAAATATTGAAAACCATGAATTTTCGCTGACCGATTGTACTGTACATAAGTATTTTTTTCTTGAAGCTTTAAAATCGTGCAAAATATCAGGGTTCATACCATACATAAAATCGGCTTCGATCGAACGATATTCCTTGATTCCACGAGGGTTAACCTTCACGAAAGAGACCCACCCTGATAAATACACTGCAGCAAACCACCTTCAACTACTTCATGTTCCATCGGTGACAAGTAAGTTTCACTGGAACAGCTTCTGGAATGCTGTTGCCATATTGTGAGGGAGCGGCTGCATCCTCACTTCCCATTTTTGATAGAGATCAAAAGCGTCCATGTGTCCTTGTCGGAAAAAAATTATTTTCCAACCTCTCCCACAGCCGAGATATGGCAAGCCACTCATTGCTATATCGCTACTGGAAAGTGCTGGAACGAACAACATTCATCAATTTCGCCGGGTCTAATATTCGCGGCTAGAAATCGCATGCTACTCACATAGTAGCAAACTCCACACATTCCTTTTGTGCTCCATTGCTGTGAATGAAGTTCTGATCTTCCTGCGGCTCTGTGGAACCGACTTCTAAGAGGACGTTTCTCCGATCACTGCAATCTTAACTTTTTCGAGTTTACTATCCGCCCGTGCATTGAATATTGCTGCCATATCTGTTCGGTTGCTCCTGCTATCCACCTTGGGGTCCTTGACAAAATCCAACGGAGAGTCTTTAATATGATCGATCCCGACTTGGCAGCTCAGATACAGTCGCTTTCTCACCGACGCAATGTGGCTTCGCTGTGTCTCTTCAAATATTTTCACGGCTTCTGCTCTGATGAACTTAGCTCAATGGTACCCACTATTTATGAATTTCCTTGAGCAACAAGATTAGCAACTAGCTCCCACCCTTTTACTGTGAAGCTGATAAATTGTAAACGCAAATTCTACTCCAGCAGCTTCTTTTCGCGCATCTCCCGCCTGTGGAATTCCCTTCCGCATACTTGCTTTACCGACAGCTACAATCTTCAAGAATTCAAATGTAAAGTCAATAGTCACCTCCTGTTTCAATAACTTACATTCTCTCTCTCATGCTTTTTTCTCCGTCTACCCAACTCATCAGTATTCTCTTCCATCTCATACTGTCTTACTGACACCCACTGTAGCCTGTCACTCTTTCTCATAGCATTCCTCCTATGTAACCCCTGCACAACAGTGGTAGTAAAATGCCTTGCTTGGGGTCACACGATTATATATATATAAATAAATATATATATATATATATATATATATATATATATATATATATAATTACCTTCCTCTTCTATACATACAAACTGTCTCTTAACGTAAACCTCTATAGCATTAAAACCTGGACAATCTCTTCAAAGATAAAAACATAAGACTTGAAGCAACAGAAATGTGGTTCTACAGAAAGATGATAAAGATACCATGGACATTTAAGCAAGTATTTTAAATCATTTTTCTTATTCTCTGACAGTAGGTTATTTATGATTTTCGACCAACAAAACAGAGATTTCGATTCGAAAGAAGAATACTGATACATACATATTTCTAGAATGTGTTGTGGTGCAGTGGATATCGGCAAGGAAGAAGAAATCGAAGAGCCTAGTTCGAATTTCAGTTGAATTCTTTGCATTTATTTACACGCAAATAACCTTGGGAAAGGTATTAACCCATCTCTTCCCTCCATTTATGGGTTAAATAACAGAACAGCTTTGGTTCTATAGCTTTAATTGGCAATCAGTCAACCGCAGAAAGTAATGGCAACCTACTGCGGGAAAATCTTCACCCAAGCATGTATTACGTATGGCACTGACTGAGTGAGGAGGGTTTTGAGAGTGGTTTGCTATCACTTGATCTCTGTATAAAATGGGTTCCCTTGTGGTGAGATGCGATTTCGACTCTTATAGAAAATAGCATGGTTGGTATTTCGCTCCATTGGTTTTAATACTCAAAGAGTTTTGGTACAAAGAACAAAATACGATTAAGTAAAATGTGTATTAAAAACAGAAAGACTGAAAATGCTATACGCAAAAACTACAAGATAAATCTTGTAAAACTAGTTACATCGTATTGTTGTAAATGTCAGACACTTTCAATGGGTTTATTGTCGTAAAGATGCGCCATTGCCATTTTGTTCCTAACAGAATTCCTCGATTGTGTCTTCTCTCTCTCTCTCTCTCTCTCTCTCTCTCTCTCTCTCTATTTCGTTTCATTTTATCTCTTCTTATTTTTCTAACTCTCCCTAAATCTTTTCTCTTTGCTTGACATTTATGATTTGTTCTATCTCGTTCATACACTGTTCTTTCTTTCTGTGTCTTTCTTTTCTTCTTTCTATCTTTTCATTCTGTCTTTTCTTCTTTCTTTCCTTTTTTCTTGCTTTCGCTCTTTCTTTATTTTTTATTTTCTTCTACTTCTTCTTTCTTTCTTTTCCATTTCTTTCTTTCTTTCTTTTTCTTATTTTCTTTCTTTTCTGCTTTCTTTCTTTCTTTCTTTCTTTCACTTCATTCTTCTTTCTTTATTTTTACCTACTATATGATTTTCTTTCTTTTCTGCTTTCTTTCTTTTCTTTGCTTTCTTTCTTTCTTTCTTTCTTTTCTTTCTTTCTCTTTGTTATTCTTTGTTATTTTCTCTTTCTTTCTTTTCTTCTTTCTTTTCTTCTATTTAGTCTTCTTTATTTTTTATTTTTTATTTCATTTTTGCTCTCTTTCTTTCTGTCTTTCTTTTCTGATTTCTCACCATTTATTCTTATTTCTTTATTTTCCCTTCTTTTCATTCTTTCTGATTCCTGATTAACTTTATTATAAATGAGGATCAATCTATCTCCTTTGCATCTAGCGGACAGAAGCCAATGTATGCTTTTATTTGCTGAAAATCGTATCGAGATAAAAAGATAGATATAAAGACAGACATAGAAATAGATAGACAAACAAACATGAAAATAAATAGATATATAGAGAGGCGGAAACTGAAATAGATAGATAGATAGATAGATAGATAGATAGATAGATAGATAGATAGGCTCACTTTTAGATTTAGTTTGTGTCTTTGCTCTACTTTCGTACTTTCGTATCGAGCCCTTTATTGTTAAGGTTTTCGTCTTGGGTTTTTTTTCTTTCAAACACAGCTTTTGCTTTGTTTGTTTCTTTTTTTATCCCCCTCTACCCATTTACCTTTTGGGTTTGACGACTTAATTTAACGTTTTGTTAACGGTAGGACTTTATGATTTTAGTCATTAGTCATACTGTTTTCTTGGTACGTTTTACTATAATAATGATAAATATATATATATATATATATATATATATATATATATATATATATATATGAGAGAGAGAACACGGATACCTCCACTTTAATTGATTTCTTTGTTTGTTTTCTCATCTTTTCAATCCTCTTCACATCGTATAAAAATTTTTAAAAAAAAGTAAATTTTCATGAATTTCCTTATCAAAAATAATTTTTTCCATCACTATTAACTAACTGATGAGATATTGTTCTTTCAATGTCGAAAGAAAATGTACAATTTTGTAGTAGATTTTAGTTTGCACATGTTCTAAAGTATAATTTATAATATATATACAAAAAAATGGACTCTCCCGTAATTTTCGACGTATGAGTGTCTACATCAGTTAATCTGTCACACAAAGAATTGTTTTGAGTGGTGAAGGCTTGTGTAGCACCATCCACACTTTTTGGAACACACTCGGTGCAAAAGTTTGCCACAGATCGCATGAACAGCATACCTCAGTTATTTAACCCATAACTGGAGGGAAAGGACGGATTAATACCTTACCCAAGTGTACTAGTGCGTAATTGAATGCAGAGTGTTCGACTGGAATTGGAACTCGGCTCACTGATTTCATCTTCCGAGCCGACCTCAACTGCACCGTCAACGCACATTCATCAATATATATATATGTATATATATATATATATATATATATATATATATATATATATATATGTATATGCAATCGCTGGAATGTCATAATTTAGTTGTATACAGTCACATGTTTCCTACACTAACACCTAAAAATCTTGCTTTTCCCGACATGATAATTTTCTCCCCGACCTAGTAGGTTAACTCATTCCTCTGCTTATCATTGACCTACATTTCTATTGGTTAATTTCGTCTAACTAGAATTTTACTACGCATAGCTTACTTGACTAAATATGGTAACAACAGTGTTGTTTTAAATTTTAATTTTTTTAAATTTCTATATATATATCAAAAAAAAAATATATATATCAATTACTAAAAGTAAAATATTTCATAGCCTGATGAGGTATTAACAAGTAGTACCGAAACACGATGGCTCATGTGTTGCATTAAACAATGTTTTTATAAACACATATATAACAATATTACTATATATATATATGTGTTACGGAAATTAACGAATTTTAACGAAACTTGGTTATAAACAACCGACAATTTGAAATGAATTGTTTAAACATTATTTTTTATCGATACTCGTATTTAAGTAGATATTCTGTTTTTTAATTAAACATTATTATATATACCGGCCTGTTTATTTACGATAAATTGTTATTACAAAATGTGTGCCATTCGGCAGGATTCGAACCTGCGACCCCAATTTACATAGGGGAAGCTACCATCTGATCTGGCAACGTCTTAGACCGCTCGACCACGAATGGCCGCCAGTCTAAACGAGATTTTAATCAAGCCTATATAACAGAATTTACATACGAGTATCGATAAAACAATAATGTTCAATCAATTTATACACACACACACACACACACACACACACACACACACATATATATATATAGGCAAACATGTATATAGGTATACAAAATATATACATAGTTAATGTGAAGAAACTTGTTACTTAATTGACTAGTGTTATATGCCGACCTCGAATATATATATATATATATATATATATAACCTTTCAGCTGTATATATATATAACCTTTCAGCTGTATATATATATAACCTTTCAGCTGTATATAACCGCTTCTTAATATCAATGGTAGCAAGAGTTTTGATCGAGTGAAGCCTGATTATCTTGGCAAAGATCATCCAAGATCATCCGTATTTTAATATTGTGGTCTGGCGCTACAGAATCACTAGTAAAAAACTGCATGAAATAGCATAAACTACTTTAATTAAAATCTACTACATGCAGCAACAACTAAAATTCATTGAAAATGTAAGTTGAAGAGAAAATAATGACCACTTCAAACAAAACGTCAGGAAGAAAACCTCCATCAAACTGGAAAGAACTGCTACTGGACTTAAGAAATCTATTTTCTTTATGAGGACGATTTTGTAAATTTCAATTCAAAGCAGTACTGACTGTTCCGTGAATAAATTCCAAATATTTCCTTGTAAGGAAACAGCTAATATTATGATTACTATTACCACTGCTATATATGAGTGGTGAGGGGTTAGAACGTTCGCATTTTGACTATGAGGCTTGGATTCGAATTTCACCTGAAAGGTAACTTCTTGATGTTATTGAAGGCGATCCAAACGTTTAGCATTTTGGAAAGTCCTTGAAAACCATACCACCGGTTGATCTAAGCCTTGTGAGTGAAACTGAGTTGACGGGACACTTTGCTAAGCCGTCGACGGTTGTGCTAGCTTACAAGTCGTCGTAAGCGAGGGTTTGAGCGCCCTGGCCTTGTAAAAATTGTTGTTCACACGCTCTCTCGCAGACACTGAAACTAAGGTCCGCTCAGATTAGTCGTAGTATAAACCACAGGTGGGACCTGCGGGTGTAGAACAAAAATAAATTACGGGGATTAGCGAACTGTATTAGTCAGTCATTCGGTTAAGTGCCATACGTGATACACGCTTGGGCGATCATGTCTCGAAAGAGACATGACTGACTGGGCAGAAGATTATCCCACAGTAGGACGCCATTGCTTTCTGCGGTAGACTGGTTGCCGACCAAGGCTATAGAACCCAATTTGTCCTGCTATTTAACCCATAACTGGAAGGAAGAGACGGATTAATACCTTTCCCAAGGGTATTTGCGCGTAAGTGAATACAATGGATTCAACTGGAATTCGAACTCGGCTCAACGGTTTCTCGTTCCGAGTCGATATCCACTGTACCACAACGCACATCCTTGTATGAGTAGACAGGCATTATTGGATACGAGTGTCCACTCTCTAATATTTATCAAATTAAGACAATTTTCTCAATTTATTTTTTATAATCATATCGCCCCAAGCAAGGCATTTTACTACCAGTATTTGTAGGAGGGTTACATCGGAAGAAAGTTATGAAAAAGAGTTACAGGTTATAGGAGGTGTCAGGAAATGGGTAAGAGAAGGATGAGAATACAGAGGAGAGTAGAGTGGACGGAGAAGAGAGCATGAGAGAGAGGATGCAGGTTAGTAAGATAGGAAATGACTATTGACTTTACATTGAAATTCTTGGAGATCGTAGCTGTCGGAAAACAAGTAAATGGAAGGGAATTCCATAGGCCGGAAGTGCGAGAAAAAAAGCTGGTGAAGTAGAATTTGCATTTACATTTTATTGATTTCACAGTAAAAAGTGAGACCTAGTTGATAATCTTGTGGCTCGAGTAAATTCATACATAGTGGGCACCAGTGAGCTAAGTTCATCGGAGCAGAAGCCGGAAGTTCTACTGTTTAGACTGTTTGCACTATTAAATATACTCATTAAATTATTTAATATATGATGAATGTTAAGTCCTATGTATACAAGCTGATTATTGTTAACAAATAAATCTGTAACGAATTATCAATAATTTTAGCCTGAATAAATAAAATAGTAAGTTGTTTAGAAAGTCTTGACTCACTTAGGAAGTAAAAAGGAAGCAAAAAACTTTGTGGAGCGACACCAACATTTATTCTTTAAAATAAAGTCCATCTTTCTTGACGATCTTCTGTTAGCATCTGAATCTATTCCAGATACCCGTTAGCTGGTTTTGAACCAAAATACTGTAAACAAGCCATAGTGTTCTCGACTGGCTCCAAAGCAGAATCTGTAATATGATAGGACCCAACTTGGCAACTCGACTTTAGCCTCTTTCGCATCGGCGGGACGTGGCTTCCCTCTGTCTATTCTAAAAATATTTTCATGGCTTCTGCAGGAGCAAATATGACCAAATATGACAGCATTCATTGCACGGGCAGATGGTAGTTTTATCTATGTGCAGGATTTACGTTATAATGATTTTTTATTCGTAAAAGAAAATCATTCATAAAATGATAACATAGATTTTAGTATGATGTCATTTCGATATGCCAAGAATGAAGAGATGAACAATTATGCCCTGTCATTCAATTATTTTATTTCTTATCCATACACTATAGTGTCCGGAAAGTAGATACGGATTTTACTGCTTTTAACTATGAGTCAATGCAAAACCAGGGTTTCAATGGTAGAAAACCTCTTCTTCTTCCATGCACCCTGTCCTTTCAGAACGTAGGCGATCATGGTCTTCCACGTCTCCCTATCCCTGGTGGCTCTTAGCACGCCTTCTCCTGTTACACCGTGCAACCCTCGTTCTGTCATCCGCTAGCTCAAGCCCATAAATCTGGAATATAAATGTATAGAAACTAGCATGGCCACAAAATGAGGGATCAGTTTATATATTGATTATAATATAGATTTGATCCCCCACTTTATACCCGCATTACTTTATACCCGTTTATTACTTACTTGATGATAATACAAAATTGATCCACCACTTCATGTCGGTAGAATCTTTTAATAATATACTTTTCTTCTTCTTCTATTTGCCCTGTCCATTCAGGACGTAGGCGATCACGGTTTTCCACGTCTCCCTATCCCTGGTAGCTCTTAGCACGCTTTCTCTTGTTACAACACACAACCCACGTTCTGTCATCCACCTGCTTAGGCCCTTCAAATATGTTATCCACTGCTTTCTCTTTTTCCCTCTATCTGGCCTGTTCGTATCAGGTTCTCCAAGCCCTCCTTCCTCATTGCATATATCAGGGACTTTAGCTGTCTCTTCCTGATACTCAGCATTAATTTCTTTTTCGTTTCCATCCTTTCTAAAACCTCATCGTGCTCGATCCATGATATCCGCAGCATCCTTCTGTAGAACTATATTTCAATTGCTTCAAGTTTTTCCTTCATTTACTGCCATATTGAAGAACTGACGTCACATAGCAATCCAGTACTCACTTCTTTGTTTCTAGAGAAATTTTCCTGTCTCTTTATAATCTACTCAACTTCTGCAACGTGTCCTTCGCTCCATACCAATTCACCTTCGAATCTCTGTGTTGCACTTTCCGCCTTCTGTTAGAAAACTACACCTATAATTACTTTATATTCACGACTAATCCGACAGTGTTTTTTTTTTATTTATGGTTTAATTGGATAAAGTTGCAAAAACGGATGTCTGTTTCTGAAAAGGTTTTTCCTTGCTGTAGAGTTTTAACCTGAAAATGCCAACATTTCAATTTCACATCGAATTGTTAATCGGTGATGAAAAATGGGGTTTAGATCGGTAGCTAACGAAAACTAAAGTAGTTATCACAATATGGAAAACCCATTCTGACACTCAAACTGGAACTCCATCCGCAATAATTCTTGCGTTGTAGCAGATGAAATACAAATGGTGTCGTCCATTGCGCTTTAAAAGAAGTTGGTCGGACCACCGTTGTAGACGATCATTGTCAGCAACTTGATCGTGTAAACGAGGCATTACGCCAAAATATCTTACTTGTGTGAACAAGTACACACTCTCCAGATTCAACCCAAGAAAATATATGATTGTTAGGATTAGAATCTCTCTCTCTCTCTCTCTAACTCTCTCTCTCTCTCTTACACACACACACACACACACACACACGCAGAGATCTTCCTTACTCACCGGATTTAGCATCTCCAGACTCCTGTTTGTTTTAGTACTTAGAACTGTTCTAACAGAACATTCAGAAACATTAATTAAAAAGATTTGCAAACATTTTGTTTCTGCGAAAAAAAAAAAAAAGAAAAAAAAAGATTTCAAATTGATACCTTCCTCTTGGGCTATAGCGGCTGAAAATAAAGGCGATTATGTTTTTTAATAATATTTAAATAAATTCAAATTACATTATTTTATATACAATTTCCAGTGAGCAATTAATTTCCGAAATCCCTAATATAGGCTAGATGGTCTGGCGATGGTTCGCAGTTCTGCTGTAATTCATATTTCATTTAAATTATTGGATCTCATGTGTGAGGCTATTATACTTTTGTTTCTTTATTTTCTGGTGTCTGGTTGATGTGTGCCCAAACTCTTGGATCAACACTCGACCGGCCTTCAAACATTCTGCTCAAAACAAAAACAAAAACAAAAACAAAAATCTGAATTCGTGCTAAATGTAACAGGTATAACAAGCTTCCCATAACATTTGATGCAGGCAGTTATCGTAAAGATCGCAGAACCATTTGAACACAACTGCACGTAATAATCAAACACGGAAAGATAAGAATGAAACCAATTGGTAGACTGACTCAGTGATCTGGGTACAAATTTCTGTCATTCACACGCAAATTTATGTAAAATTATACAAACAAATATATCTTCTGCAAAATACCAATACATTTAAAGAGAGAGAGAGAGAGAGAGAGAGAGAGAGAGAGAGAGAGAGAGGCAAACGGACACACACACACACACACACACACATATATATATATATATATATATATATATATATATATATATATATATATATATACGTTAAATAAAGAAGACAAGAGGAAAGCTATATTTTTCTCGCCTACACGTTTCATCCTGTGATGGACATTTTCAAAGCAAAGAGATACCTTTGCTGGAGTCAGTCCATTACAGGATGAATCGCGTAGGCGAGAAATATATAGTTTTCCACTTGTCTTCTGTTTTTTAACCATACTATTTCTTTCCTCATATTATAACTGAGTATACTTTTGCATATATATATATATATATATATATATATATATATATATATATATATATATAGGGAGAGAAAAAACAAATGACCCTGAAGAGTGAAGACATTACGCTGATGCCCTGATGAAAAAGGTTCGAGGTCAGCATGACTGAAATAACACTGGACAATTAAGTCGCACGTTTCTCCACATTAAGTATATATATTTTCTACATATTATATATATATATATATATATATATATATGCGTGTTTATGTGTGTGGGGAGGTGTAAAAGTTAAAACAGACACGTTATTCCATGGTTAAGCGGAAATATAAGCCAATTTCAGGCGAACCTTCATCAGATTCCTTCCTTATTATAGAGAAGATTCTAGACGAAATTCACATGAAAGCTGATGAAGGTTCGCCTGAAATTCGCCTATACTTCCGCTTAACCATGGAATAACGTGTCTGTCTTAATTTTTACATATATTTGCTCTATATGTATTTATATACATATATATTTAGTGCTCTCCTAGAGAGTTATCCTACCACTTTATGTACAGGATACTCCTTTGGATTCTTCTATACCTACACCGCATGTTTACATGTATATATATATATATATATATATATATATATATATGTGTGTGTGTGTGTGTGTGTGTGTGTGTGTGTGTGTGTGTGTGTGTGTAAAAATTTCAGATATAGTCGACAGGAAATGGAGAGAATGACTAAAGACAAAGGAAATTTATTTTAGGTGAGAGACAGAATGCGTCTTGGAGATGGAAAAATCCTATCCCCAAATCCTGTAACTACTCAGTCACTCATGTCACGAAAGAAACATGACCGCCCAAGCGTGTATCCTGTCTGGTACTTAACCGACTGATTTGGATAAAAGAATTAAATAGCAGGACAGATTGGATTCTATAGCCTTGGTTGGTAACCAGTCTACTGCCGAAATAAACGCAAACTACTGCGGAGAAAATCTTCTGCCTAGTCAGTCATGGATCGAAAGAGACATGACCGCCGAAGTGGTATGGCAGTTGGGTGACTGACCTCAAAATGATGAGAATAAAACCAATTAGGGTAATTAGATACCATATTTTGTTTTCGTTCAAGCTTGACTATGGTAGCGCCTTTACCCTGGACCTGGCTCCTATGTAACCGGAGTTTCTTCCATTTTGTCCTCATACCTTTTATAACTGAAGAACAAATGAATTTTTCATATATCTTCGTTTGTCAAATACGAACGAAGATGATTGCAAATTGGAAAAAAAGGATAAAAAACATTGTTAATTCTTCATTTAAATCAGATGCTTGTAGATTTTAAGCGATGCACATAGTGAATGTCAGTTAAGGATAGATGTGCGTTGTGCTGCAGTGGATATCGACTCGAAACGAAAAATCAAGGGGCCGAGTTCGAATTCCAGTTGAATTCATGGCATTCACTTTCGCACAAATACCCTTGGGAAGATATTAATCCGTCTCGTCCCTCCAGTTATGGGTTAAATAATAGGACAGATTGAGTTTTATAGCCTTGGCTGGCAACGTTTCTACCGCAGAAAGCAATGGCAACTTGCTGTGGGATAATGTTTTGCCCAGACAGTCATGTCTCTTTCGAGACATGATCGCACAA
This sequence comes from Ascarosepion bandense, assembly GCA_037127315.1. Classification (NCBI taxonomy): domain Eukaryota; kingdom Metazoa; phylum Mollusca; class Cephalopoda; order Sepiida; family Sepiidae; genus Ascarosepion; species Ascarosepion bandense. The sequence continues at coordinate 4,345,830 of JBBBDQ010001353.1, forward strand.
AGCGTGTTCCACGTATGGCACTTAACTGACAACCGGTCACCGAGCATGCAGGGTTTTTAACCACTCCATAAAAATTATAACCTGCGTATAGTGCAACCGGTTAACGAACATGCAGTATTTTTAACCTCTCCATAAAAATTATTTTCTGCATATAGTGCAACCGGTCAGTGAGCATGCAGGATCTTTTACCACCTCTTAAAAAAATATTACTTGTGCATAGTGCAACCGATCAGCGAACATGTAGGATTTTTAACCACTCTTTAAAAAAATATTACCTACGTATAGTGCAATCGGTCACCGAACATGTAATATTTTTAACCACCTCTTAAAAAAAGATTACCTGCGTATGTTGCAACAGGTCACCGAACATGCAGGATTTATGAACACCCCTTAAAAAAATATTACCTACGTATAGTGCAACCGGTCAGCGAATATGCGGGATTTTTAACCACCCCTTAAAAAAATATTACCTGCGTATACTGCAACTGGTCAACGAACATGCAAGATTTTTAGCCACTTCTGAATAAAATATTACCTGCGTATATTGCAGCTAGTGAACAAAAATGCATTATTTTTAACCCAGAAAAAATTAAAAAATAAATTACCTGTGGCCCCCTAATTTTTTTTGTAAGAAACTTATCGTAAAACTTGCATTAAACTCAAGTATATACGATAAGACTCCTTTTAAATATTTTTTCTAAAGTCTAATCCCAAAATTGATACAGTTAAAGCTAAAAATTATAACAGCGTTTATGACTAAAGTGAATCCCAATTATGTCTTGCCAATGTAGATTTGATCAAAATAAAATCTATTTTTCTATGAAGATATTTGTTCAGTGAAACGTGTCAAAATCACAGGTTTCGAAATTGCTTTACATATTTAAGTTTTCGTATGTGGTTCTACAGAAGGATGCTGCGGATATCATGGACTGAGCATGCAAGCAACGATGAGGTGTTGGAAAGAATGGCAACAAAGAGGAAATTGATACTGAGCATCAGGAAGAGACAACTGAAGTTCTTGGGACACGCAATGAGGAAGGAGAGCCTGGAGACCCTGATACTGACTGGCCAGATAGAAGGAAAGAGAGACAGAGGAAGACAGCGGATAACATATTTGCAGGGCCTGATCAGGTGGTTGACGGAACGAGGTTTGACAGGAGTAACGGAAACAAACATACTAGGAGCCACAAGGGATAGGGAGACGTGGAGAACCATGATCGCCTACGTCCTGAAAGGACAGGCCACGTAGAAGAAGAAGATCTACAAATCAAAATTACATTAGCGGTAATATTTATCGTAATTAGAACTACAAACATTTATTTTAATCCTAACTTTGCAAAAGGTCACACATTTTCATAAATGTCAGACCAATAATAACTGAACAGAGATTTTTCAATTTTTTTTTTTCTATTGGATTCATTCGATTTTGTCAACGAGAATTCGGATTTACGTAAAGAGTTATTCCCCTTTACATCTGACAAAGTATACGCCATATTAGTTTTATAAGGCAATTTGAGATTTCTATTAAATCAATACACTTTACCAACTGGAACTCATTTTAGTGATCCCCCCTCATCAAGAATCACAAAATTATAGCTTTTAACAGATTTATTTTCTCTTATTCCTGCGATTTTCTACGTTTCCTTGGGGAAAAAAAAAAACAAAGTAGATTACTGTTGCTACGGTTTGGAAATCAGAGTATTACTTCTCCTAGGCTGGTCACCACTCAAGGCTCAGTCGGCTTTCTTTTTTTATCAGTACTACCCCATGTATGGCAATAAAGCCACCGAGACTAATGGACTAGAAAAATTAGAAACAGAAATATTAATAATGAACGGAAAGAGGGAAAAGTAGATAGCGATTGTCATTACATTACAATTATACAGATTAAAGTTGGCTTCAAAACATGAAGCTGGAAGGGAGTTCCACAAGCGAGAAATACGAGGAAAAGAAACTGTTAGCATAGAACTTACGGCTACATCTAGCCAGCTCTTCTCTTGAAATTATATATATATTTCCAAACAAAAATGAATTACTGAATGAAAGAACAGAAATTATGACTAGGTGAAAGCATACCATAAAATACCTATTAGGTTTATACAAGCATGAACGAAAATGTTATAATTTCTGCGAATTTTAAAAACTGCGCCTTTAAAAATTCTCCGTTATGTGAGCATTCAAAAAATTCCCGTTACGTGTGCGTTCTTAAAAAAAAAAAAAAATAACGGTAAAATCAGTTATTGCAAATCGGCTGAAGACGCCATATGGTAGAAACCTAGGTCGTGTAATAACTCGTTTACAAATGAAGAATATATCTATATATAACGTAGAATAATTGGTATACAAGTCAGGTAAATTCCGACAGAGACGAACTCAAAAGAACTGAAAGTTAAATTTATTCAGACGTTATACAAATTTCTATTCTCGACATGGGCACATGAGCGTTTGTGTGTAATTATTTAATTATTTTCTGAATTATTTAGAATATTAATTGTTGTATCATTTGGATCTGACGAGCAGAATGGTTTGCGTGCGAAATACGTATTACCCATGAAATTGTAGAATATCTAAAATTTTATATATATATATATATATATATATATATATATATATATATATATATATATATGTATGTATGTATGTATGTATGTGTGTGTGTGTGTGTGTGTGTGTGTGATATAAGGGGAAGACCACCTGATGCAAAAAGAATCTCTATTATTAACAAATACTACAAAAAGTACTTAACATTAATAGTCATTCTGTCTTCCTTTGTTGACAATGAAAGCGTCTCTCTAATTCGACAGTTTTATTTCCTTACACCAGTATATAAAATTAATTTACGATATATTAAATAAAAGCACAACAAACAATTTGAGTGCATAGATAGATAGATAGATAGAGAGATAGATAGATAGATAGATAGAAATAGATATAGATAGATATAGATAGATAGATAGATAGATAGATAGATAGATAGATATGTAGATAGATAGATAGATAGATAGATATAGATAGATAGATAGATAGATAGATAGATAGATAAATAGATAGATAGATAGATAGATAGATATAGATAGATAGATAGATAGATAGATAGATAGATAGATAGATAGATAGATAGATAGATAGATAGATAGATAGATAGATATGTGAGAATTAGATAGATAGATAGATAGATAGATAGATAGATATATAAATAGATAGATAGATAGATAGATAGATAGATAGATAGATAGATAGATAGATAAACAAAATGATAAATATTTAAAAAAAAGAATAGTCATAAACACCTGCTTATAAACTCCAATCTCAGATCTTAACAACTCAGTATTGTCAAAATATTTTACTAAGCCTTTTCTTATTCTTAGTAGTTTTGCATATGTTTCTCTTTAAAGATATTTTAAAATTTGTATATAAATATCTACTATAAACTCTTTCTTCACACGTATTATGAATTTAACAAGAAAGAAAAAATGAATAAATGACAATACAAAAGAAGGAATAAATTAAAGAAAGAAAGAATGAAAGAAAGAATGAAAAAGAAAAAAAATTAGATTCGCCCGAAAAATTTGAATAGGAAGATAGAACAAACGTGATTTTTTGCTTAATGTTATTCAACTATGTCCTCAGAAATGATATTTCCTTCAGTCTTTCATAAAATGGAAAGATTTGGTTTTACATGAGATTCGTGAAATATGTTTCCAATTTTTATATTTTCTCCTTTTGCGCGTCCATACAAAGACATCCGATTCCCATAATGATTTATATTTTCTATTTTCCATACAGAAATAATTTCTTTGTATTTATAATCTGAAATGTCAGCCACTGTCATAGAAAAGACACTGCCACCTGTTGTCAACATTGAACTGAAAATAGCTCTTGTTATGCTCTTTGCGACGTTAAAATTGACAGCCAGCTCAGACAAAGTACGCAAACCCTTTCGACATGTTACGAATATAATACTTTAAGCTAAAGATATAACAGGATTTATTTTTATATGTACATATAAAAGTAGTTTTTATTAAATTGTTCGCAGTAACACACACACACACACACACACACACACACACACACACACACACACACACTTCAACCTGGCGTCAACATTGAACAGGAATTAACGAGTGATATACTCCTTGCTCTAGCGACATTAAAACACGTCAGACAAATTATACAGACAATTTTGGCGCTGACATATATGCAGAAATGCAATTTTGTGCATTTCCAGATTTACACTACTGACCATAATTATTAGGCCACCCCAGTTTTTTTTGTTTTTTATAATGATGTATTTCATATTATTTTTAGCATTTATTGCCAAGTGGATAATTCTAAATGAATATAGAATGGTTCTTTTGTTACTATTATTTTGCAAAATTTTACAAGGCAACCAAAACATCTTTGCTTCGGCCAGCCAATAAGAAGAGACTAGCATGGGGAAGAGAGCACAAAAACTGGACAGCAGAACAATTCATTTGATGCACATGTTAATGTACTGTATTAACAATAGAACCATTCTGTTATCCACTTGGCAATAAATACTAAAAATAATATGAAATACATCATTTTTTTAAAACTGGGGTGACCTTATAATTATGGCCGGTCGTGTATGCAAATATATAAGAACCAGAACATTTTTGTACTGCAGCCGTAGTAGAAATGTGTGTGTAGGGCATGAAAATCTGCAGATTCTTATGTTTATTTAGACTTCTTTTAAAGTTCGTCTTTCCCAACCTAGGAAAGAAAAAAATTGACTTATATTTCATGGTTTGCTTATTTCAAAGTCCACATTTTCATAGACTAGCGTTCATCCAAAGTAAGACTCACCTGCTATTTAACCCTCACAGACAGAAGTTGAGTTCATGCTTTTTTCAAGGGTTTTAATGCAAGGGTGAACGAAAGAAATTATGTTGGAATTTTTAACTCGGCAAAGTTGATTCCATTTTTGGTATCAATATCCAAGAATACATACATGAATGATGTTTTTATTTACATGAAGTTTATATGTTTCGTTGTGCACGCGATTTTATATTCCCATAAAAATATAACTGATATATTCAGTTTCTTTTTTTTTATTTAAACGAATCAATAAAATGTATAATTCATGTCCATGATTGTTCATGCTTGCAAAAAATAAATTCAAATACACACATGACCTCGAAGATCGTTATGATGCGTTACAATTCTAGCAACAAGTTTAAAAGGAAATAACCATCAGTTATCAAGTGCCATACGTGATACACGCTTGGGCGGTCATGTCTCTTTCGAGACATGACTGACTGGGCAGAAGATTATCCCGCAGTAGGTTGCCATTGCTTTCTGCGGTAGACTGGTTACCGACCTAAGGCTATAGAACTCAACCTTTCCTATTATTTAACCTATAACTGGAGGGAAGAGACTGATTAATACCTTTCCCAAGGGTATTTGCGCGTAAGTGAATGCAATGAATTCAGCTGGAATTCGAACACGGCTCACCGATTTCTCGTTCCGAGCCGATATCCACTGCACCACAACGCACATCCCACGTAACCATCTTTACAAATAAAATAGAAACTTGTAACTGAGTATTAGAAAGTAGTTTTAATTCTAAATCTGACACATTGCGAGACATGGGTTCCTACCTTATCTCCCCTCAGTTTGAAATGAATGAAAAAGAGCGATAGAAAATAGATAAAAAAACTACGTCTGTCAGTTGCATTGTCCTTGTTTCTAACAGTTAAACCAAAATTGTAAGTCAGTTAAGTGCCATACGTAATATACACTTTGGGCGATCATGTCTCGAAAAAATGAGTTAAAAAACTACGTCTGTCAGTTGCATTGTCCTTGTTTCTAACAGTTAGACCAAAACTGTAAGTCAGTTAAGTGCCATACGTAATATACACTTTGGGCGATCATGTCTCGAAAAAATAAGTAAAAAACTACGTCTGTCAGTTGACATTGTCCTTGTTTCTAACAGTTAGACCAAAACTGTAAGTCAGTTAAGTGCCATACGTAATATACACTTTGGGCGATCATGTCTCGAAAAAATAAGTAAAAAACTACGTCTGTCAGTTGACATTGTCCTTGTTTCTAATAGTTAGACCAAAATTGTAAGTCAGTTAAGTGCCATACGTAATATACACTTTGGGCGATCATGTCTCGAAAAAATAAGTAAAAAACTACGTCTGTCAGTTGACATTGTCCTTGTTTCTAACAGTTAGACCAAAACTGTAAGTCAGTTAAGTGCCATACGTAATATACACTTTGGGCGATCATGTCTCGAAAAAATAAGTAAAAAACTACGTCTGTCATTTGACATTGTCCTTGTTTCTAACAGTTAAACCAAGACGGTAAGACACTTAAATGTCATATGTAATACACACCGTGGGAGACCATGTCTCGAAAGATCTGAAGGGAAGAGACGGATTAATACTACGGATTCCGTAAGAAACGATAATAAATAGCCTTACGCATTTTTGAGTAATATATTTTTTTAATTTTATACTCGTAATTTTACCGTACAAATGCTTGGTTATAGGAAAAGCTTCAACTTTTTATATTATTTAAAATCATATAATAATTCTGCTTGTTCCTTCCTTAGTTAATTCCTCCGTCCGTTACCCCACTTACTCTCTACACAAGCTTTTCCTTCCCCTCTATCTCTCCTCAGCCTTTCTCTCACCTTTGCCAAACGGAAGGGATGGGTAGTAAAGAGTGAGAGAGTAGGAGAAGAGAGCTATAGCATTACCGTATCAGTAGCATCCTAAGCTGGTGGTTATAGCAGTAATTGTGTGTGTGTGTATGTGCGTGTACTGTACAATATAGTAAAAATACGTAGGTTTGTTATCGTATCCCGCGACCTCATTACTTAGTTGGTTTTTTCTCTTTACAATGGACACAGGAGCCATGATTTTTCAGTAATAAAAAAAATTCTCTTTCAAAATCTCTCACAAAATAGCGTAAAATATTTTGGTTATGGTCTGTGGATACGCTGCTTTAGTAGATAGACTAATTGGAGTAGATAGACTAATTGGAGTAGATAGACTAAACTATCGCCCGGTTCACACTCCACCCATGTCTATTGAACAGGTGAAGAGGCTCATCCCTTGTTTCCTGTTTAGGATGTGGTTTCCGGCTTTCTCTTTTCAAATCTTTTCACTCTTACATAGCCCGCTGCACATCAGTGGCATTACTGCCTTGCTCGGGGTGATATGATTAACAAAAAAAAAATAATAATAAGATTACGGTAAAGTAGCTTCTATGGATACTTTTATAGATATTTTAATAAAATGACACTCTGTGTTATCGTTATTTCATTATTCAATACCTTTATGGTAGAAAACGTTACTATCATTTGTAGTGAGACAAACTAAAATTTTTCCAGGAAATTATAATTATCCTTTCGTGGAAATTCTACGGGTTCCGCTGGTTATAATAAGCATAGTGAATGTATTTAGCGATGCCTATCCGCGTATGTTTGAAACCGCATCCACTGGTTAGTGAACAGTACCCGAATGTAGCGGATTCATGTATCCAATGACTGATTTAACGACAAGACGCCAACGTATTGTTCGCATATCATGTTTACCACGTGAACTATTGCTGTTATTTGTTTAACGGCATATCAACTCCTTATTGGTCATTTAACGGCAGAATTTAATTTTCTTTGGAGCATTAGTAATTTACTTTACAAAAATGTATTGCTGGTAATTATTAAAAAAAAAAACAATGTTATTTTTAATGTATTGTTGGTCTTTTTACTATTAAAATGTATTTTCATACTTTTATCATGTTTTTACTAGAGTTTGGGGATTAACTATTTACCCATAGATGGGACCCTAACAGATGGGAAGATCGTCCGGATGTAGTTTATCGTCGTACTCAGGACGCACCATGTATTTAATACATTTTATGCAAGGATTCCCTGAGACATGTAAATTATTTCAAGTCTGGCACAACCATCAGAGCGTGAATAGAATACTGTTGTCATATCTGGCCAGGAGCCTCTGCTGTTCATCTCAGGGTTCTCGACAGGCTTCAAAGGATAATCTGTAATGTGATAGGTCCAGACCTGGCAGCTCGACTCCGGCCACTTTCTCACCGGGGGGATGTAGCTTCCCTCTGTCTCTTCTACAAATATTTTCATGACTTCTGCTTCGACGAACTTACGTCACTGGCGCCCCCTCCAAAAGAATTTCCTCGAGCAACCAGACTTTTAACATGATCCCTCACTTTTACGGTCAAATCTACTAAATGCAGCCGAGAATTCTACTCTTCAGCTTCTTTTCTCGCACTTCCCGCCTATGGAACTCCCTTCCGTATACTTGCTTTCGTGACGGCTACAGCCTCCAGAAATTTAAATGCAATGTCAATTCCTATCTCTTATACAATTGACTCCAGCTTTTCCCACGTCCTTTCTACATCACTCCGTGTATCTTGTTCTTTACCTTTCTCACTCTACATTCGCAACTGTCATCACACCTGTATTCCCATATTTTTCTTATCCTTTCTCGGATACCCACTGTAAATGGTTCGTCTTTCTCTTCCCTCTCCTCCAGCTTAAACTTTTTATCTCATATGTAGCCCCCTCTCCCTGCGCATCAGTGACGGTACCGTCTTGCTTGGGTTAAACGGTTAAAAGAAAGGGTAAGGTTGGGAAACGCTTTCTTGAGTTGATAATATTTTTTTCTGTAGCTAAATAATTCCCTGAAACAGCCGAACAGTTTGAAATGAATATTGAATCAAGCCCCAGGGTGTTATTTTGCCACGCAGTATCTCCACTTCTGGAGGAAGGTTACAGTAATTGCCCGGCACCTTTGATGACCGCAATAGGCGAAGTGCCGAGACAATTTCAGTAATTGTTTTAACGGCTTCCAACACGAAACTCGACACTGTGACACATTCTACTGCAACGTGAGAGCACGTCTAAACAACTTAATTTAACTTCACACACACACACACACACACACACACACACACACACACACACACACACACACACACACACACATTAAAGTACCGAAAAGTTCTCGGCCGGACCAAATTCTTGAAGAATGTCCAAAAGACTTCAAAACAATATCAAAAGCCTTCTTGAACCAGCCAAGGAATTATTTTGAAAAAATACGAGAAGATTCGGATCATGCCTAATTAATAATGTACAAACCGGTCCCCGACTTCATGTCCAATACAGTT
>JBBBDQ010001353.1:4360000-4555000 GCA_037127315.1 Ascarosepion bandense
AAGGTTAGAAAATATGTATATACTAGCAGTATAGTCCGGCGTTGCTGAGATGTAATGAAAGCTTTAAAACTACTCCATGGTCCTGGAGCTCAGACCCTTTGGACGTTGGCACGAAAGACTAAAAAGCAATAGTTGTTTTCAGTTAAAGCGAAACCGTAGACTGAAAGAAAAATGAATGGATGTAAGTCATATTTTGATTTCCTGGTATCGATATCAAATGAGTTTTTTCGTCGTAAACTGAATTTTGAAGGCTAAATAAGTCCTCTGAGTAAATGGTATCATGGCTGAGACTAAGAATTACAATTATACCTACTTAGAACAAAACCCGAAGCAAAGCTAAAATAAAAGGTCTGAAAAAATACAGACATACAAGCAGATAAACAGACACACACACACAAACATCTTGCCTTTTTATATATATATATATATATATATATATATATATATATTATCGATTTTCTGCACTAGTGTAAGAACTGTAACCTTGAAACTTCTGAATATCGTTTTTTATGTTTTTGTCTGTGAGTGTATGAAATTTTATTAAAATCGGACCACTCCTTCTATAACCCGATTTTTTCGATTATCGATTTTTGATATTTATCAGGGGCACCTCGACACAAAACCTAGCTAAGAACACTCGCCGACGTTTGTAGTAAAACTGTGTAAATTTTCAAGAAAATCGGTTCAGGCGTTTCGTAGTCTATAGGTAACGGACACACACACACACAGACACACACACACGCACACAGACACACAAACATAGACAATGTTCCATTTATAAATAAGTTTAGATAATTTAAATTCATTGTTTTAAAATGAATGCAATTTTGCGAGAAAAAGCATCAGTGTAAATCTGAAAAGACATATATATATATATATATATATATAATTTTATCGCATCTGAGGGTTTTGAAGTCAACTCTTGATACACATCAAGACGCGAAAAGTATACATTTTTTTTTTTTAATAAGCGTTTCACCCCGAGCAAGGCATGTCACTACCACTACTGCGCAGGGGGCTACATAGAGTGGAGAAAGGATGATTAAATATAGGAAATGTCAGAGGGTGGGTTATAGGCGGGTAAGGATACAGAGAATGAGGGTTGGGTAGATGAGAGTGTTCTGAGAATAATTGGGAATTAGTGTGATAGGAGGTGTCTATTGACCCTACATTTAAACACCTGGAGATTGTAACTGTCGGGAAATCAGACTTGTGGAAGGGAGTTCCACAGGTGGGAAGCGCGAGAAAAGAAGCTGTTGGAGTAGAATTTACGGCTACATTTTATTTGTTTAACTGTAAAAGGGTGAGACCTAGTTGCTAATCTAGTATCTCGTGTAAATTCATACTTAGGCGGCACCAGAGATCTAAGCTCATCGGAGCAGAAGCCATAAAAGTACTTGTAGAAGAGGCACAGGGAAGCCACATCACGCCGGTGAGAGAGTGGTTGCAGCCGGTCTGCCAAGTCAGTATCAACCACGTTACAGATCCTCCTTTGTATTTTGTCAATAAGCCCAAAGGAGAGCAGCAGGGGCACCCGACCAGATATGGCAGCAATATTCAATACACGGGCGGATGGTAGATTTGTATATGTGCAGAATAGATTCAAGTGGGAATAACTTCCGGGCCCTGCACAGAGAGCCGACTTTCATAGCAGCAGATTTGGCAATGGATTCGATATAGTCATTTCATTTGAGGTCCGCCGAAAGGGTAAGGCCAAGGAGGCGTAGTATTTTACTCTCTGGAGGGCCAGCCTGTCCCATGCTAATGGGAGGTAGATGCGATTGTCTGTGGTGGTTAGTTGATAACAGCTTCGTTTTAGAGGCATTGAAATTTACCAGCCATTTCCTACCCCAGGCCACTACGGATTGGAGGTCCCTTTCAAGTACGGCAGCGAGGTTCACCTTGTCGTCCACACCTGGTTTTTGATCGATGCGAGAATAGATTGTTGTGTCATCGGCATACATGCCAACTTGGGATCTAATGGTGTCAGGGAGATCATTAATGTAGATCAGAAAGAGCGTGGGACTTATGATAGAACCTTGAGGGACGACCGCGTTCGTATGGTAGTTTTGGGAGGCATGCCCCTTTAATACCACCTTCAATGTGCGGTTAGAGAGGAAAGACTGGATGAGGTCAAACAGATGTCCAGTTATCCCGTAGCTCCGCAGTTTGCACAAGAGGCCAGCATGCCAGACCCTGTCGAACGCTTTGGAGATATCCAGGGCAACGGTTCGGGTTTCACCATGTTTTTGTAAATGTCAACATTTTAGGATTTATTTTTAATATTATCCTGTTACTTACCAAAAGTATACATAAATAAGTAATATTTATTCATTGAAACTTATTCATTTTCGTTGGTACCTGGAACTGTGTAAGATATATATGATAAGCCCACAGAAAGGAAATATTTGAAGATCGCTCTCCTAAGCTATAATAATGCTAATTCGGGATTTTATACTAAGCTTTCCGAAAACTCAATTGCCATTGTGTAATATCAAAATGAGATTGTCTGTAAGATTGTTTCTATGATGGTAACGTCTACCAGCACTAATATAGACAGGTAGATATAATAACTAATAAATGAACTGTTGTAGAGTGGCTGACACCCCTGTAGCAATTTCAATCATGGAATAGACCATAGTCTGAAATGGTATATTTAAGTAAAGAATAACAAGCATTCGAGGCGTAATACTCGAGTGATATTCGAGTAATGTCCGAATTGATTGCTTCGGCGCCAATTGCGATCTAGACCCTATCTTTGTTTTGTAAATTCTGTATTGTCTGTTATTGTAACAATTGCACTGTTTTGTGTATAGCCTTTTTGCAGCGGATATTGTGCTAAATAATACCACAGTACCCTTTCTCTGTGTATCGTATCCACCTCGGAGATACAACATGAATCATGATTCGAACGCAGGCGTGTGATATAACCACGGTTTTGTAAAATTACGTTGCACATTCGGTTCTGTTAGGCGAAAAGCATAGATCCTAAACTGTTCTAGCATCAACTCGTGGTATGACTTTTCAAGCGCTTTGCAACGTTGCTACCCACTGGGATCGCCTCTCTGGGCCTATAGCATGAAGGTGGTACTTTTCTGATAAATCCATGGTGATATTTGTACTCTAGTTCTGTAGTTTTAGGTACCTCGGCGTTGTGTAATGGTTAGTAAGCTAGTCTCACTGGGTGCCCCCTACTTTCGGCCGTGTGTCACGTCTAAACTACGTTTAGAAAATCACCTTCCTCCAGGTTATGGGGTTGGGGTCAAGGCTAACAACCCTGCCCCATAAAAAAACAGTTTGTTACGGAAACAGTGAAAACGCTGCCCTACACAGTATTGGGTGTAACGGAAAAGTTTATTTTATTATTATCTGTAGATTTATAATCGGAAAGCAAACTTTTCAGGAACACTGTCATAACACACACACAAATGCGTGCGCGCACACACACACAAACGCGTGCGCGCACACACACACAAAGAACGTAACAATAAATTTTACACGGCTACATCTAAAACAATGAAAGACTTAACACAAAACAAAACAAGCCAAAACTTAATGAAGCACCTTAATCTCACCGGCAAATATTGACAGAAATATCAAAAGAGAAATGACTGACTGAACAGAATATTATCCCCCAATAGGTTGCCATTACATTCTGCGGCGGACCGGTTGCTAGCCAAGGCTATAGAACTAAATCTGTCTTATTATTTAACCAATAACTGGAAGAAAGAGACAGATTAATACCTTTCCTGAAGGTATATGCGAGTAAAACAATACTTATATATATATGCTATAGTCATCCGCAGACAGATCTGTTTCGCTATATTACTGCTCATCAGTACGGCTTAGACACCGATCGCTTCCTAACCCAGGACTGAAACCCGAAAGAATTGGTGTCAGTCGGAGATTCTACCCCTAGGCGACGAGCGACCAGTAGAAGAATGTGCGTAAATGCCGGAGTAGCTACTGTTTACAAAGTCTACCACCATATATATATATATATATATATATATATATATATATATATATATATATAAAATTATTTGCTTGAATATCATTTTTCATCGATACTCGTATTTAAGTAGATATTCTGTTTATAATCAAACTATATATATTTATTTCCGTCTATCTGATTATTTACGATCAATTTTTGTTACGAAATAAGGCCGGTAGAAATAAATGTATAATAGCATTTGATTATAAACAGAATATCTACTGAAATACGAGTATCGATCAAAAATAATTTGAAAACAAGTAATTTCACATTGTCAGTTGTTTATAACCAATTTCGTTAATCTTTGTTAATTTCCGTAATATATATATATATATATATATATATATATATATATATATATAATACGGAAAATCCCGAAGGTTAACGAACTGCTTTAACAATCGATGTATTGAAATTATTTGTTCGAATCCTGCCGTAATAAAAGACATAATTATACTGTTTGATAAAACAGAGAATATCTACTGAAATACGAGTATCAATTAAAAATAATGATCAAACAAATAATTTCAATATATATATATTGAAATTATATATATATATATATATATATATATAGTCATCCGCAGACAGATCTGTTTCGCTGTATCACAGATCATCAGTACGGTTAGACTCCGATTGCTACATAACCCAGGCTCGACACCCGACCGATTTGGCGCCACGGCCACGGGGCGTTCGGTGGAAGAAGGCAGTCTTTTTAGCGCTTATCATATTACGCGCCCAATAGCTAGTGTGCTTAAATTCATTTTACTGAATGAGCGATGCGTACACGCTAGTGGCTACTGTTTTTCTAAGTCTACCTTTCTTCCAGAGTGCTCAATATATATATATATATATATATATATATATATATATATATATATATAGTGTTGAGTTGTGATGATGCATAGTGCAAATATTTTGTTTTTTCTGTGTTTGTTTTTAGATATTTTGTCAAGAACGTTTCTGTCTTAAAGTGCTCGATATCGAGAAAGAAATCGTGCGTTAATAGGATTAAAGTAGAGAAGTTTGTTGCTTATGTGAGTATGTTGACTTCGACCTTTCGTAAAGGTACCATTATAATGCCCTATGATATATAAATATAATTATATAAATATAATTATATAAATACTCAATCACGAAAAAAATAGAAGGTAATATAGCAAGTACCACACCGAAAAAAATCACACATAAAGCATACACAGAAAACACTAACACTTAACCTAAAATCCTTGAAGAGGTCACATAGAAAAAGTCAACACCTCACAATAAAAAAAAGAGGTCAACAAGAATGACAAGAAGAAACCAACTCATTACAAAACAATTAAGCGGATACCTATTCACACTCGCTAAATGTAAATTTATACAATACAAAACAATAAAAAGCAATAAAAATTCAATTACCTGCAAATAACACAACATGAAAAAATGTCAAGCAATTAACCTTCTGTAGAACCTCTCACATACGAACATATTAAATTTTTATACAAATAAGAATAAAACCTGGACTCAACAGTAGATTGAAAAATAAGCCCTGAGGAGTGAGAACATCATAATTGTGTCTTAACGAAACTTCGAAGTCGGCATGACGCAGCTCAGTTAAGTGACAAACTTCTCCACATCAATCCTATATATATATATATATATATATATATATATATATATGTATGTATGTATATTGAAAATGCGATGTTGTTGCCAAGAAAATATTGCTTACCATACTGAAAACATCGAGTTTCCGATAATGACTGAGACGTTTGACTTTTTACGAGACAATATCAGAATTAAATAATCAATATTTTTCAACAATTCTGAATTTCATGTTGGACCACTAATCGAAAAATTGAAATATGGTATAAAAAACCAAACCGACATACTTGGACGTTTGAACTTAACAAACTATAAATATACATCTTGGCAGAGATAAAAAAATGTCTATGCGGCCATGTGGGTGATTAATTATTTTCTACCTGAAAAACTACTTCCTACAGAAGAAACGTTGCGATCCTCTCTACTCTAAAGTTACTTATGCTCCTCTACGTAGTGTCATGGTTAGCAAGGTTGTCTCGCTACAACCTATCAGAACTGAGTACTGAGTTCGATTCCCACTGGCAACCCCATATTTTCGGCCTTGTGCCGCATCTAAGCGGCCCTTAGAAAATCAACTACTCTATAGTTATTTCCCTTACACGTGTTCAGTTGAGCTACATCTCTTGGCTCGACCAGCCCAGAACCTTTACAACTGAGACCAGTTAATTGTAAGGAGTGTGTGTGTAGCAGCGAAAGATGGCCATTCGTTGAAAGAGTGGGTCCACGAGCGGACGTAAATTAAAGCTCTCCTATCTTTTTCAAGACGAGACTTTGATTTCGAAATATTAATGAATAATAAATAGGTAATACCCAACACCTTCATTACCTTCCTTTATTTTACTAAACGCATTGTGATAAACTTCAAAACCTACCCATACCCCAATATACACAATAATTCAAGCAAATTACAAAAATCTTATATATATATTATTCAGAGTCAGCAGCAAAAACAAAATCCACGAAGAGAGAAGCCTTCACAGTAATGCCTTCACGAAACTTCGAAGTCACCATGAAAAACACTGCTCAGTTAAGTGAAAAAAAGTTAAAAAAAAACCTCTCGACATTAATTCTATTAACACGATCTCTTTCTTGATATCGAGCACTTTATGGAAAAATAATGCTCGCCAAAAATGCCTTTCTATCAGTAAACTACTGATAAATGGCAATTTTGGCAGTATGCATCACTGCAGTTTCCCAAGGGTATTTGCGCGTAAGTGAATACAATGGATTCAATTGGAATTCGAACTTGGCTCTCCGGTTTCTCGTTCCGAGCCGATATCCACTGCGCTTCAGTATTCAGATTCAGTATTCGTTTCAAACAAACAAAATTTTTTCTTGATACGGATTTACAACTATATAGGTTCGTACTTTTCTCCCCCACTGCTTTTTTTTTTCATTTATCACTCCACCTGTAAAACTAAGCAAAGTGATTGTCCTTACATAAATTAACATATAAATTAGTCAATAAATTCGTGATATTTTTGTTAAATTATTTTTTCTATTTAAACCGAAATTCAATACGTGCACCGATTGAATTATACACGTGGACATTCGCTTAACTGGCAACGTAACAATCTGTTTTTGTTTCAGTTCTAAAAAAGACGCGTTCGTTACAATTTGTTTCTCGTTCTTCTGTCTTCGCTTAAGACTAACTAGCATCATAGCCCGGCGTTGCCCGTGCAATTCAGAACATTTTAGTAGTAGGAGAAGATGCCACTTTTTATTTTACATATTTTGTTTTTGTTTCTGAAAAAAAAAACACTTCTTTAAAGATATTTTTTTTGTTTCAAAATTACGGAAAAAATGTTTACATTTTTTTGTTGACCAAATGAATTTTTAAAACGGAATAAAAATTAAATACAAAGGCTCATTTTTTTTTTAATAAAAAAATATATTTAGGTTGCGTTTTACACATGTGATTTGATTTCCGTGACGTAATTCAGCAACAATCTTAGATCTTAGATGTTTTACGGAAATAAAACGTCGGAATAAAAATTAAATATGAAGGCTCATTTTTCTTTAATAAAAAAATATTTTAGTCGCGTTTGACACGTGTGATTTGATTTCTGTGACGTAATTCAGTAACCATCTTATATCTTAGATGTTTTACGGAGCAAATGTAAACAATTGTGTCTATTGGCCAAAACGTGCGAAAGGGAAAATTGCTGCACTTAAAACTCTTCCCTGTAGATATGTGTCCCTAGAAAGTTTGAATAGCGTAGCTTAAAAAATGTAGTCGTGCATAGGGAATAGTCACACGCAGACTCACAGATTGCCTTTCATATATATATAGATAGATGCCTTTTATATATAGAGATTTCTAATCTCTTTACTGTTATATTTTCTTTTGGGTTATGAATAAAAAGAAACTTATACAAAAAAGTACATTCCGAATGCCACTGCTTCTGTTACCTCCAAAAAATTTTATATCTTTATTATGTTTAGGTAGTTTTAATATAAAATACATACCCTTTTTTTTTTTACTAAAAATCAGATAACATAATCTCTAAATCTAAATCTAAGCTTATTTATAAATGAAACTTTGTCTGTGTGTGTGTGTCTGTGTGTGTGTCTGTGTGTGTATCCGTTATCTATAGACTCCGAAACGGCTGAACCGATTTTCTTGAAAATTTACACAGTTGTACTATAAGCGTCTGCGAGTGTTCATAGCTAGGTTTTGTGTCGAAGTACCCCTGATAAATATCGAAAATCGATAATCGAAAAAATCCGGTTATAGAAGGAGTGGTCCGATTTTAATCAAATTTGATATACTCATAGACAAAGACATAAGAAACGATATTCAGAAGCTTCAAGGTTGCAGTTCTTACAATAGTTCAGAAGTTTCAAGGTTGCAGTTCTTACAATAGTGCAGAAAATCGATAATATATATATATATATATATATATAAGGCAAGATGTTTGCGTGTGTGTCTGTTTATCTGTCTGTATGTCCTTTATACAAATCCACAATTTTTATCCGATTCTCACCAAACTTCACACAAATATTCTTTAGGCAGGGTCTGAGCTCCAAGACCATAGATTAGTTTTAAAGATTTCATTACACCCGAGCAACGCCGGGCTATACTGTTAGTAAATATATATAATCAGTAATGCAATCAAGAGTGTTCGTGACAGATCGCTTAAAAAACCGATTTCACAAATCCGTGGAACCTGTTCTTAATTGTCCTTCATATTAAATGTAAAAAAAAAAAAATGTCCAGAAAATGAATCAGTTTCTGCACACTATTATTATTTTTTATTTTTTACAAATTATCAGTTTGAGTCAGTTTCTGCAGTCATACACAAAAACTGGAAAAAAGTCCCACCACTTCATATCATAGCGTCATTCCAGGCACTTCAACGTGATGCAATGGTTAACAAGCTACTCTCGCTTGACCAGTTTACAACTGAGTAGTGGCTTTGATCCTTACGGGATCTTTTTCTATATGCCTTGTTTTTTCAGGACGTAGGCGATCATGGCCTTTCACGTCTCCATATCCCTGGTGGCTCTTAGCACGCTTTTTCCTGTTACACCACCCAACCCTCGTTCCGTCAGCCACCTGATCAGGCCTTCAAATATGTTATCCGCTGGTTTCCCCTGATTCTTTTTCCCTCTAATTGTCCTGTTAGTATCAGGTTCTCCAAGCCCTCCTTCCTCATTGCAAGTCTCAGGAAATTTAGCTGTCTCTTCCTGGTGTTCAGTATTAATTTCCTTTTCGTCTCCATCCTTTCTAAAACCTCATCATTGCTCACATGCTCGGTCCATGATATTCCCAGCATTCTTCTGTAGAACCACATTTTACGGTATACTCTACTCACATGGCCTAAGCTTAGATAATCATTTTTTTAAAATAATTTCACCCGAAGCCATATATATCAAAAGCATTCATTACACAGAATGTGCGTCGTGGTGCAGTAGATATCGGCTCAAAACTAGAAATCGGAGGGCCGAGTTCAGATTCCAGTTGAATTCGTTGCATTCATCTACGCGCAAATACCCTTAAGAAAGGTATTAATCCGTCTTTTCACCCTCCAGCTCTGGGTAAAATAGCAGAACAAATTAGGTTCTATAGCCTTAACTGGCAAAAAGTGATGGCAATCTACCGCAGAAAGTGATGGCAATCTACTGTGGAAAAATCTTCTGCCCGGTCTCATATCTCGAAAGAGACATGATTGCCCAAGCGTGTATCACGTATGGCACTTTACAGAACGACTAATTCAATACACAGCCCAATGGTAGATTTTTTGGATTCTGACGAGACAAACTTTCTCGCCTGACAGAGTGACCCAAACCTCTTAGTAGATGCTGCTGTATGTTCTTGGGATCTTTGATGTGGGGTAATGCTTAGTGACCCTATCTCATGGGAACAGTTACTGACTGACTGGTGTGTTCCATCCTCACTGCGTGATCTACACTTTCGACCTTGTGCCACATCTAAGCTTCACTTAAAATAGCGTCGTCCTAGTCAGTTCCGACTTTAATTCAACTGAAAAAAATAATAATACTAGCTGTATAGCCCGGCGTTGCTCGGGTGTAATGAAAGCTTTAAAACTAATCCATGGTTCTGGAGCTCAAACTCTTTGGACGTTGGCACGAAAGGCTAAAAAGCAATAGTTGTTTCCAGTTAAAGCGAAACCGTAGACTGAAAGAAAAATGAATGGATGTAAGTCAAATTTTGATTTCCAGGTATCGATATCAAATAAGTTTTTTTCGTCGTAAACTGAATTTTGAAGGCTAAATAAGTCCTCTGAGTAAATGGTATCATGACTGAGACTAAGAACTACAATTTTTACTTAGAGCCAAGCCCGAAGCAGAAACTAAAATAAAAGGGCTGAAAAAAATACAAACATACAGGCAGATAAACAGACACACACAGAAGCATCTTGCCTTTTACACACACACACACACACACACACACACACACACACACACACACACACATATATATATATATATATATATATATATATATATATAATCGATTTTCTGCACTATTGTAAGTACTGCAACATTGAAACTTCTGAATATCGTTTCTTATGTCTTTGTCTATGAGTGTATCAAATTTGATTAAAATTGGACCACTCCTTCTATAACCCGATTTTTTCGATTATCGATTTTCAATATTTATAGGGTGTATCTCGACACAAAACCTAGCTACGAACACTTGCAGACGCTTATAGTATAACTGTGTAAATTTTCAAGAAAATCGGTTTAGCTGTTTCGGAGTCTATAGGTAACGGACACACGCACACAGACACACACACAGAGACAAAGTTCCATTTATAAATAAGTTTAGATAAACTAAAATACATTCTAAAATAAAAGAATTTACAATGTACTTTTATCGTAAAAAAAGTTCAAGTCCTATTGTAAAATAATTTAATGTTTATTAAAATATTTAAAAATTATTTACACTGGTCTGACTGTTGTTCTCATCGTTATTGTCTTGTTTCCGATGTTTTGGTCGTTGTATGCTCCAGCCATCTTCAGGTGCTAGGAATTTCGAACTGAATTCTTTATTTATTTTTACTGAGGTATACAATTTTAATTCCAAACGGTCGAAACGTCCTAAACATGACAATAAAAACGAGGAAAACAGTGTAGACAATGTAAATACTACCATTTTTATTGACAAAATTGAAAAATTACTTTAGTAAAAACTTTAGCAATACAATAGATACATCAGTAAATAGATACATCAATAACAGCCGTAAACTAGAAAAGAAAATTATTTTACACAAAAAATACATATTTTTCTACATAATTTATTTCATTTATGAGTGCATTTGATATGGTGACGATTATGAACGCACATCAATAAATATGTGTTCTAACGATGACAATGTATTTATTTGACAAAAGAAAAAAATATTTTTCAGTATAGTCGCCTTGTCAACACACTTAATTCTGTTGTGACTATTAATCACAGAAATCAAATATTATACAGTGGCAATTTCAGACCGAAAGCTATTACGTAATACAACGATGTAGTGATCGAATGATTTATTTGAGTGACTCATATTAAGAGAAACACTTTTCTTAATTTTCTTCTCTTTGAAAAAAATAAGTAACTGGTGCTTCGACTACAAGATTACGCTCCTCTTAGAACTGTTTATTAAATTTTTTAGATAACATAATCATGATGCCAGGAAAGAAAATTGTCTTCAGGGCGTATTTTCCAGTCATGTAATCTACAGGATATCATTCGTCCTACCCCGAGTAACATACGAACGGGGAAAACACTTCCAACAAGTTTCATTCTTTGAAAAAACGCTTCACAGAATCTGTCGACTAAAAAAAAAAAAAAAACGTTCTTCTTTTATGATGGAACGTAGATCTTAGTTTAATAGAATGCCCGAAAAATGATGTTGTGTAAAAATGACAATCATGAAATCATATGAATGAAAGAGAAAACTGTCAGTGATTTAATTACGACGCCGAAGTGCCCATAATGGCTTGCTAAGTGCGGCACAGGGCCGTAAGTATGGTCATCCAGTGTGAAACGAATACAATACTAAGTCGTAATTGATCTAGCAAGACAAACTTGCTAAGTACTACACCACATCAAATTGCTCATAGGATTTAGTATTCCCACGCAGAAATTTATATCTGTGGAAAAAAAAGATTACATTTTTTTGACACAAATATAAATTCAAAATCAGATATACAGTGTATCCCACCAAAAATTGATTACATTTTCTAGTTTAAGGGACATAGAAGAAATATTGTCTGCAAAGAGAAAGAAGATTAGAAAAATATAGAGAAGAAGAATTTTCCGTTTAAATAAGCATACATATATATTATTAAAAAACAATAGATCTTTTATTTTTAAAAAATTCCGTTTAAATTGCATTGAAGATGTACGTAGTGGTGCAATGGATATCGACTCGGAACGACAAATCGGGAAACCGAGTTCGAATTCTAGTTAGATTCCTCGCATTCACTTACAACCAAATACCCTTGGGAAAGGTATTATTCTGTCTGCTTCCCTCCAGTTATGGGTCAAATAATATGACAGATTCTGTTCTACAGCCCTGGCTGGTAACCAGTTTACCACAGAAAGGAATGGCAACCTACTGCGGGATAATCTTCTGCCCAGTCAGTCATGTCTCTTTCGAGACATGATCGCCCAAAGCGTATATCACGCATGGCACTTAACTGACTCAGTTAAAATAATTTTTAATAGGACTTACTGTATCACTATCATAATCATAATCAGTACTTTGACAGTCGTAGGTTGGTCACACATCTGTACATCTGAATAGTTCTCATTATATATTTGAGTTGAAAGGCGGAGAGGCCTTCAAGAGCAGTTTTTTTTTCAAAATGTAGGCATGGCGGAGCTTATCTCTCTCCAAGACAAGCCAAAGCCGATTTTCTAAAACTCGATATCTGGTTTTGGTCAGGAACACGTGGCCATTGATTCGATTAGTGAACCCTTCAGCTTGTCTGTTGTCTTCATCCTAGGACTCCCTAACCCCTGGTAATGCTGTGTCATCAATACACTGACAGCATGCATAGCTATGACAATCAGCCTACCTGATCGTGTTAGGTTGCTGGTGAACTTAGAATGACTTAAACTTGGTATATATGCTATTCTGATTGTGGTTTTTATTTTCGAAATAATTTAACATCAGCCGATGTTCTACAACTTGAAAACTTTTTTTTTTTAATCATTTCACCCCGAGCAAGGCGGAAACGCCACTGATGTGCAGGGGGCTACATAAATGTAAAAAGATTAATTAGAAAAGAGTGAGGAGTACAAGCTAGTTAGAAAGGAACAATAGAAAGCTGAGACAGCAGGTGCGATGACAGATACATAGGTGGAGAGAAAGGGAAGGTTATACAGGGGGGGAGAGAGCTAGAGGCGTTTAGTAGATGAGTATTAGTTTATTTTCTAAGCTTAGCTTAGATGTGGCACAAGGAAGAGAGTATGGGGCAACCCAGTGAGGATCGATCTCACTTTTCAGTTGTAATTGATTTAGCGAGCTAAGTTCGCTAACATGACACCACGTTGAAGTTTTCAAAACATTACAGTTAGGTCAAGAAGAAAAGTTGGCTATTGTATCATTTCTAGAATGAGAGAGGTTGCTAAATGAAAGATTTGAAATAATGTCTTGTTGTATACACATTAAAAAGTATATTTTGGGTTCGTACAAACCCGGACAAAATTATGCACAATACTATCTTGCCAGTCTTGGTTTACTGCTCCTCATATTTTAAACTTCCTGTCGTGCGCTTAAAATTTTAGGGAACTAGTTAGTCTATAATACCTAACGATACCGAAATTTTGAAATCATGGTAGCGTAATCAAGTGATCTTATTGATTTTAATATTTAAAAGCTCTGTATTTTAATTTTCTACATTCTTTTTTAATGTGTATTTATCACATTTAGTACTACTGCTTACTGTTTTAATCTGACTCTGACCAATAACTGCTTAATAATTATATAAGTCGAAACATATTTTGTGATTGCTAGAACATATATATATATATATATATATATATATATATATTTATTTTTTTTTTAATTGTATCACCCCGAGCAAGGCGGTAACGCCACTGATGTGCAGGGGGCTACGTAATAGTGAAAAGATTGGAAAAGAGAAAGCCGGAAACCACATCCTAAACAGGGAACAAGGGATGAGCCTCTTAACCTGTTCAATAGACGTGGGTGGAGTGTGAACCGGGTGATAGAACTATATATATATATTCTTGCAGTCACGAAATGTGTTTCGACTTTAAACAACTTACAAATGGTCGATAAACCATAAAAACAAATCAATCAATCAATCAGACTTCCTTGAATTAAATATTAAGAGCTTATCTTTACTTAGAGTTGAATACTACACGTTTACTTCTCTTAACTTTTAGATGCGAAAAACGCTTACCTCTCTACGGAGTTAAACGTCTCTTACCACGCTTTAGTGTTAAATATTAAACGCTCACCTCTACTCAGTGTGTGAATATTAAACGCTTATCTTTCTGTGGTACCGAATATTAAACGCTCAACTACTTTTAAATGTTGAATATTAAACATTTATCGCTTTTAATTGTTAAATATTAAACGTTTATCGCTTTTAGTTGTTAAATATTAAACGCTTACCTCTCTTCAGTATTTTATACTAAACGGCTATCTCTTCTTAATGTTGAATATTAAACGCTTATATCTCTTTACTGTTGTATCCTAAACGCTTATCTCTTCTAAATGTTGAATATTAAAATGTATGACTCCTAAGCCTTCAGTGTTTAACGCTTAACTCCTTTAAATGTTGAATATTAAGCATTTACCTCTCTTTACTATTAAATATTAAACGCTTATCTCAATTTGTTGTTGAATATGAAACATCTTACCTCTCTTTCTTTACTATTGATCAATAAGTGCTTAACTCTCCTCGGTGTTGAATATTAATGCTTATCTCGCTTTAGTACAAAATAAACGCTTACCTCGCTTTACTGTTGAATATTAAACACTTAAACAGTATTTAATGTTGAACATCAGACAACTACATCAATTTAGTGCTTTATAAACATTTACCTCTTCTCAGTATTAAATATTAAACGCTTACCGCAGTTTACTGTTGAATATAAAACACTTAACAGTATTTACGGTCGAATACTAGTGCGTTTTGATGCAGTGGATATCGACTCGGAACAAAAAATCGGGGAGTCGAGTTCGAATTCCAGTTGAATCCATTGTATTCACTTACGTACAAATACCCTTGGGAAAGATATTGATCCGTCTCTTCCTTTCAGTAATGGGTCAAATAATAGAACAGATTGGGTTCTAGAGCCTTGGCTGGCAACCAGTCTAATGCAGAAAGCAATGGCAACCTACTGCGGGATAATCTTCTACCCAGTCAGTCATGTCTCTTTGGAGACATGATCGCTTAAAGCGTGTATCATGTATGGCACTTAACTGACATCTATGATACTGATTAATAAACGATTATCCCGGTTTTAGTTTTAATATTACAACCTTACCCCTCTTTAGTGCTGAATATAAACGCTTACGTCATTTTAATCTTGAATGCCATCAAAAGAATACCTGATTATTTGAACTGATTAGTAAAGATCAAAGAATTAAGATAACATTTCACTGTGCTAATCAATCGTTAGTGTTCGAATTTGTGGGATATAATCATATAAATCAACAATGATCGATAATCAACCATTAAAAATATTTCTTTAAAAGGTCAAAATCCGTACTGCTGCCATTTATGGTCGGGTGCCCCTGCCGTTCTCCTCAGTGTTCTTGACAAGCTCCAAAGGAGAGTCTGTAATGTGATAGGTACTGATCTGGCGACTCGCCTGCAGCCACTTCCCCATCATCGAAATGTGGCCTCCCTTTTTCTCTTCTATAAATACTTTCATGGCTTCTGCTCGGATAAGCTTAAGTCACTGATGCCTCCTCAACAGGTGTTTACCCGTGCAACCAGACTGGCAACTGGGTCCCACCCATTTACAGTCAGGTTAGCCAAATGCAGACGACAATTCTACTCCTGCAGCTTCTTCTCTCGCACTTCCCGCCTGTGGAACTCGCTCCCGTATTCTTGCTTTCCTGACGGCTACAACCTCCAGAAATTTAAATGCAAAGTTAATACTCATCTACTAACCACTGGCCTCTAGCTCTCTTCCCTTCCCCTGTATAACCTTCCCTTTCTCTCCACCTATGTATCTGTCATCGCACCTGCTTTCTCAGCTTTCTATTGTTCCTTTCTAACTCGTCTGTACTCCTCAGTCTTTTCTAATTAATCTTTTTACATTTATGTAACCCCCTGCACATCAGTGGCGTTTCTGCCTTGCTCGGGGTGAAATGATTAAAAAAAAAAATTACCAACTTAGCAAGGAAAACATTTTAGTGACTACGAATGTTACCCAATCGAAAATATTTAGCGATATCTATTTTTTTTAGTCGAATTCAATCAGAAAATGATTCACTATTTTTGGAATAAGGTCAACATTGTCTCCACAGTATATTTCTTCAATATAGTGTTCGAATCGACTTTATTTGTGACAGTCTATGATACAAGCTACGGTATTGCGAGCTATTAGAGAAATTAGAGTCCTCCACTATCAAGGAATTAACGACTGCTTAAGACTATGGTGAAGCTAGGAATCTTCGAGAAATATTCATGAAAGCAAACATGTTAATTTGAATAATTAATTGCGAGTGTAGATATAACAGTTTCTTGAAGTAAAACTACTGATCTTAGTTTCAAATCAAAATTCAACTCAGCTTGAGAAACAATTGTTTTTAAACCCCGTCATACAATGTCTCGACAGATTTCTGACAGGCATATACTGTTAAACATTCACGTGAAATTTCCATTCAGCCAAACGTAGCTTAACATTAATTTTTAATACAGAAGTCACTGTCATTTAGATGGAGCCAGACCTAACTACATGCATACATACACTACCGGCCATAATTATTAGGCCACTCCAGTTTGCTTTTAAATTATGTATTTCATACTATTTTTAGTGGATAATTCTAAATGAAAATAGAATGGGTTTTTTTTATTGTTACTGGGATTGCCTCATAATTATGGTCGATAGTGTACATACATACATACATACATATTTATGTGAAAGACAAGAAAGCAAAAATGAACTCGTCCGAATCACCCTAAATTTTCTTCATTCTTTCATTGATGAAACTGCAATATAGGTAATTATTAAATATATATAAATTCATTTGATGTACGTGTTATTGTGCAATATTAACAAAAAAAAACATTCTGTTTTCTTTTACAATTATTCACTTGGCACGAAATACTAAAAATAGTATGAAATACATCATTTAAAAAAAGAAAACACTGCGGTGGCCTCATAATTATGGTCGGTAGTGTACATACATACATACATACATACATATTTATCTGATAAATCTTCTCACTTCAATTGAATTACGACGGATATACAACCTGATGCATGAGCTATATTATTAGGTGGTCGTGCTATTAGGTTGATCTCTTATATATATATATATATATATATATATATATATATATATATATATATATATATATTAATGAAAAACAAAAAAACCTTTGGTGTAACCAACGGACAACTATTCAAAAGATTTATATACACTTAAACAAGATAAAATCTCGAACAAGGACAGCAATAAGAAAAAAAAGACTTAAAGGCAAACAACTACCTACTCAAAAAAGTGCTCGATGCCTAGATTGCAGAAACAGAGCAAAAAGGCTTGACAGCGCTAATTCTTATGCAAAGATGGCCGTAGTAGTAACCCGAACTTCACGTACACGTGATTTTCAAACAATTTTAATAATAAATTAGTTAATATACATTTTTTTTCATCACCGCTACTATGACTCGAAGTTTCATGAACAACGTCATTTTCAGGTGTTGTATTGAGACTGAGCTTTACATCATTTACATTATATATATATATATATATATATATATATTTATATATATATATATATATATATATATATATATATAAAGTTAGCAGTATATGCATCTTAATGTATCAAGAACTATATTGGGAAAAGGTTTCCGTACGACGCATTTCGCCCTTAGGGAGTTCATCGGAATAAATTTGTTGATCCGACTACACATGCGTACAGACAGAACATTTTAAATTTGAATATTATTTTTCATTTAGATTTCTTTTTGTTTCGATGATTTTCGTTATTAAATATCCTACATTGTGATAATAGAAGACGTGTCAGGAATGGTGAAATGTTGTAGCATATTTGATAACAAAGATGATGAAAAGAAAAAGGAAAAGATTGTAAATGAAATCGACATGATTACGTATGAACAAAAAAAAAAATTAAATCTTAATTTCAAATTCTGAACCTGCCTCGTTTGGGCGCATGTGATGTCGCACCAACATAACAAATGCGTAACATGAAAACTTTCACACTTTGCGAAACATTCCCTCGCCCACATTATATATATATATATATATATATATATATATATATATATATATATATATAATGTCATCCGCAGACAGATCTGTTTCGCTGTATCACAGCTCATCAGTAAGGTTAGACATCCGATTGCTTTTATAGAAACCCGACCGAATTGACGTCAATCGGCGTTTCTACCTCCAAGCTATGGGAGCTCGGTATAAGTAGGCACACTTTTAGCGCGTGATATATATACATATATATATAAACTAATAAAATGATTATTACCTTCCTAACGATTTTGAAGAATTTAATAAGAATTTGCCTTTGGATTCATTTCGGAAAAAAGTATAATTTTCTAGCTTTTGTGCCATACCTATCATGAAAAGTGGAATTTAACTTTAATCCGAAAAAAAAAAGCTGAGAAAATTTAAAAAATTTTGATTTGGACTAAGAAATGTATTAACGACTGATTCAAAAGCCAATGTTTTTCATTCTTTTTCTAGTAAGAAATGCCATCTTAAGATAACTGCTATAATTTTCATTATTTATTTAAATAACCATTTACATAATCTCTCTTTCGTCTTAGAAATGATGAAGCCGTAAATGGCAAAATGCCTGATCAAATCTCTTCTCTCTTTTCATACATTTTCATTTATCAAAATAGATAAAATATAGAAACTGTCAGGATTTGAAGATATATATATATATATATATATATATATATATATATATATATATATATATATATATATATAAATGAATATATTTATATATATAACTCGACTTACCTGATATTTTTGTGGGGATGTGCACTATGGTGCAGTGGATATCAGTTCGGAACGATTTGGGTGCCGATTTCGAATCCCAGTTGAATTCCTTGCATTCACTTATGCACAAATACCCTTAAGAAAGGTATTAATCCATCTCTTTCTTCCAGTTATGGGTTAATATAGCCTTGGCTGGCAATCACTCTACCTACTGCGGGATAATCTTCTGCCCAGTCAGTCATATCTCATTCGAGATATGATCGCCCAAAGCCTGTATCACGTATGGCACTTAACTGACTGACCATATTCCGATATATATATATATATATATATATATATATATATATATATATATATAGTATGCGTTGAGTGTAAAAAAAATCGAACAAAGACAAAAATGGCACAAAAATGAATTGAAATGTGAAGTCGCGATAAATGACAAAAGTAGAGCTGACAAAGAAGACAGTATCGAATCTTGTGAGAACCAAATGACCTCAGACATTGGACACTTTGTATTGAAATGGTCATCGAAATCGTGCCAAAAACTGTAAAAATAAAAAAATAAAATCATTGACAAAAACATTTTGTTGGTCTTCAACATAATTTATATCGGGTACTGTATTATTACTATAAACACTCACTGTGCATTATATATATATATATATATATATATATATATATTAAAGAATATTTTAAGGAAACTTGGTTATAAGCAACCGACAATTTGAAACGAATTGTTTGAACAATTATTTTTTTATCGATACTCGAATTTAAGTAGATATTCTGTTTATTTAATTAAACAGTATTATATGTTTTTATCTACTGGTCTGATTATTTACGATAAATTTTTATTATGAAACATCGTTTAGACTGGAGATCATTCGTGGTCGAGCGGTCTAAGACGTTGCCAGATCAAATGGTAGCTTCCTCTATGTAGATAGGGATCGCAGGTTCAAATCCTGCCGAATGACACACAATTTTGTAATAAAAATTTATCGTAAATAATCAGACCAGTAGATATAAATATATAATACTGTTTAATTAAAAAACAGAATATCTACTTAAATCCGAGTATCGATAAAAAATAATGTTCAAACAATTCATATATATATATATGTGTATGAGAGAGAGTGAGAGCGAATTTTCATCTAAATTATGCAAGAATGAAAATAACAGTTACATCTCACTTTAAATGATATATTTACAAAACTTATACAAAAATATCTTAATATATTAACAGTAAATGTATTCAAAAAAATTTTCATTGGCGTCAGTCACGGCCTCTAGAGGACTTCAGATTTTACTGTTATTCTTCTGGACGGTATACTTGTTTAAGATGGTGAATACTGCCATAACCCATGTCTTCAGTTCGTCTTTGGTGTTAGGAGTTCTGTTGGTCTCTCGGCCAACTGTGCCCCACACATAATTATCAAAAAGTCACGGTCTAATTGAGTTAAGTGGCCTGATGTAAGCGGTTTTGTGGTTGCAGAAAGTGACAGTCATGACTCCGTTCTCCCGCTTGTTTAGCCTGATGCAGAGTCCTGTTGTCAGAAATATGGTTTCCCAGCAGCTATACTCTTGACTTAGGGAAGCACTACTTCCTCAAGACATTTGATGTAGGCATCCGTGTTCAGTCTGAGGCCCTGTGGGAAGATGAATGAAAGCATGAAATAGCCATTATTAGTGATCACTACAAACACCTTCGTAAGCACCATTAGACTCATCTAACTCTTTCCAAATTATCTGTATTTTCCCAAATACTCTGAAATGTTCATATTTTATCTTCTGGCTTGAATGCCAAGTAGATGCCGTTTTCAAATTTCTGGCGGAGTGAATTGCGTCATGGTACTCTTTTTTGTACAGACAGTGCTTTACTAATCCTAATATAGTGTGCAATCAACAAAATCAAAACAAAAAAACCAAAAAAAAAAACCACAAACGCGAAATTAAAAATATGAAAGGGCGACAATTCACTATCGCAGAATGTTTCTATATGTTCTGGTGGTGGCTTGATGAATAAGTCAACACTTTGCATTCTGCTTAGGATGTGGAGTATAGAGGATTTGACCGGAATGTTGAGAAGTATTTGTAGAGCAAATGATGGTTTAATCGAGAAAGATGTCAAATCTTTGCACACTTCAAGAGAAGAACAATATCAAAATGCTGACATATCTCAAAGTCTCTTTATTAATCATGACAGGTTAATCGAGAAAGATGTCAACTCTTTGCATATATATATATATATATATATATATATATATATATATATATATATATGAGTCATCTGCAGACAAATCTGTTTCGCTGTATCACAGCTCATCAGTACGGTTAGACGGCCGATTGCTTTCTAACCCAGGATTGAAACCCGACCGAAATGGCGTCAGTCGGCGATTCTACCTCTGGGCTATGGGCGCTCGGTAGAAGAAGGCAGACTTTTTAGCGTGCATATTATCATTATACACGCCCAATAGCCAGAGTGCTCTAATTCATTATAGAACGAGCAATGCGTACATGCCGGAGTAGCTACTGTTTTTCAAAGTCTACTATTCCTCCAGAGTGCTCAATGACACCTTCCAATATCTGTTAAATTCAAGGAAAGTTCACGAAAATGCATACACTAGAAAGTATATATATATATGTATATATATATAAGAACAAGTAGCAAAAAAGTGTCTGTAATCTAACATGTTACACTTTTAACATGTTACACTTATAACATGTTACATTTTTAACTTTTTAGTGTAACATGTTACACTATAATCTAAGTGATAGTATTTTTAAATCACTCGTCTTTAATAAATCTCTGGACAACCTTGTTAAAAGACAACTTTTCTACTTGTTCTTTCCTTTTTTTTATTCATTTATATATATATATATATATATATATATATATATATATATATATACGCACGCAATGATTGATAATGACGCATTCCAACATCTGTCAAATTCAAGGAAAGTTCATGAAAATGCATATACCGGAAAATAAATAAATATATAAATAAATAAAATAAAAAATAAATAAAATTATCTAGGGACTTAAAAATAATTACTTTTGCGGATTTGCATTCGAAGCTAATTTTAAATATTTCAGAAAAGTCAATTTAGTTGTGACTAGAAAATGAGACTGCAGAGCGAACGAACGCAACTCGGAACAGATATCCTTGGACAACTCCACCACAAACAGATGATTAGAACACACTTTAGAGATCAGCTATCTGAAACTATACCTACATGCTAAAACAATTTCGATGCATTCTTTATATAGATCCATGTAATAAGATTTATAACAAGTATCCCCTCATTGATACACACACACACACACGCGCGCACACACACACAGATATATATATATATATATATATATATATATATATGGCGCCGCTGAGTGTTGACCTAAAAACCCACTTTTATATTTCATGCAACAACATAGACATATTTTTATACTTATGCTTTCCATGTCTCTAATTAGTTTCTTGAGGTTAAAATTAAATTCCTCAAGGAGGGAAATATGCATATGGCACCAACTTTAGTACCATTTTGCTTGCTACCAATTTCAGGTCAGTTCCCTTATATCGGGACGATTGTTTTGCAAAATATTCCATAGCTGCAACAGATAAGTTTAAATATTTAAGAAAATAGCAACAGCTTCCGTTCAACTACAAAAAAAGCCACTGCCTTTGAGAAATGCTGATTTTATCACAATTATAATAGGTTTGTTTTCGTAATTTACCTCTGAAGATGATCTTCGAAAAGATTGAAAGTACTTGGGTTAATAAAAAAAACTACGGCGTCTTCTTTGATGAATTTTGACTTCGCATCAATAAACTGATTAGACGACTGGAAAGGATCATTTTAAAAATTAATAGACAATATGTCTATATTATTCAATGATTATATATATATATATAATATATATATATTTAGAGCTCTAAGAGAGCTCTAAATATATATATATGTATATAAATGCATATAGAACAAATATAAGAAAAATTAAGGCAGACACGTTATTTCATGGTAAATCGGAATTTTGGGCCTATTTCAGGAGAACCATCAACAGCTTCCGTTATTATTTTTTTTATTTTTTTATTCCTGTAAAATAAAGACGGAAGCTAATGATGGTTCGCCTGAAATAGGTCTACACTTCCGATTTAACATGAAATAACGTGTCTGCCTTATATATATATATATATATATATATATACTATAGTCATCCGCAGACAGATCTGTTTCGCTGTATTACAGCTCATCAGTACGGCTTAGACTCCGGTCACTTCCTAATCCAGGATTGAAACCCGACCGAATTGACGTCTGTCGGCGATTCTACCCCTATGCCACGAGCGTCCAGTAGAAGCAGGCAGGCTTTTTAGCGCGTATAAACACGCCCAATAGCTAGAGTGTTCCAATTCATAATCGAATGAGCGGTGCGTAAATGCCGGAGTAGCTACTGTTTATAAAACTTATATATATATATATATAAGTTTCGTTAAAAATGATAGACAGGTTAAGTTTTCATATAATTTTTCATGATCTTATAATGTTTTTCAAATCAAATCCATAGTAACTACAACCAAGATAAATCTTTACTTAGAAAGATTATAAACAAATGTACACCTTCAGTTGACAAACTACAAAAAAATACTGCACAATAACATGTGCGTCAAATGAATTTTTAAATATTTAATCAATGAAATCAGTTTCATCAATGAAAGAAGGAAAAAAAATTAGGGTGATTCGGACGAGTTCATCTTTGCTTCGTTGCCTTGTAAAATTTTGCTAAGTAATAATAACAAAAGAAGTATTCTATTTTCATTTACAATTATCCACTTGGCAATAAATACTAAAAATAGTATGAAATACATCATTTTTTTTTAAAACTGAGGTAGCCTATAATTATGACCGGTAGTGCATATATATATATATATATATATATATATATATATGGTGCGGTGAATGAGTTGTCTTCTAAATGAGGTAAAAATGAAAAATAAATCACTAACAACTCATTTTAAGCAAAATTACACAAAAAATATCTTCAACTATTCTAGACAATCACCTTGTTTAGCACTATTTACATTATTCGGACTATTGTCCCTATCTGTTGCCATTTGTACGACGTTTCGGCTGTTATACGCTCCGGCCTTCTTCAGCTTCTTGAAATTTCTAACCGAACCCTTTATTACAATCACTGGGGTATATCATCCTCTCACCCTCTAAGTTATTTGTTTATCTCTGCTATAGCCTGGTTTTGAACTCACAACTTTTCGAGTCAAGTGACAGAATCTAAAGCAACGTCTGTATCCAATGGGCCTTAAAGACAAATATTCCTTGCTTAAGTTGATATATGCTGCTATAATCATTGCCATTTAGTTTTGTTGGTTTTTATCACAAATGCGCCCCATAGAATTATAATCAAGGAGACCGCAGTGTGTGCAGTCGCCAAAATAAACTGTGCTTTTGCGCGAAAGTAAAATATAATATAGCGTCAATTTACCTATCGCAACCTCTGTGTGTGTGTGTGTGTGTGTGTGTGTGTGTGTGTGTGTGTGTGTGTGTGTGTGTGTGTGTGTTAAAAATTCGGGTATAAATAAAATAAATCCGTGAACAGACAAAAAGAAAAACTTTTTTAACTGAAGAACTTTATCAAGTTGCAAAAATAAATCCTTACATTTATGATGCAGTACTGCAAGGACCGAAACGCGTTGGTTAAAAAAAAAAAAAAAAAAAAAAAAAACAGTTTCGCTTTTCTTTATGCATATATTTCTACAGAATTACTGGATTTTCATTTATTAATACGACATATTTTTATTACTTTAATTTTGAAGAGATCACAACGAGTAAAACGTATTTTAAAAGCAAATAGAACTTTTGTTTATGAAGTTCTTCGTAGACGAGTTGTCGAAGCAAGTTAGATCAATTGACAGTGTTTACTGAAAAGAGTGAAGCAAGTTCAATTCTTGTCGGAGCGCGTATTACCTTTATTAAGATTTCTTGACTGTTCAGGCCGGTAGACGAAACAAAATACTGTTAAAAGCAAGCGGAACGTCTACTCAAATATGGACATTCACTTAAAACAACGTTTAATGTATTAAAAGCACACTCAACACACACACACACATGTCAAAATTAAGACAGACACCTTATTCAATGGTTAAGCGGAAATATAAGCCTATTTCAGGTGAACAATCATCAGTTTCCGTCTTTATTGTACAGAAGATTTTATAAGATTCGTGTAAAATCTTCTGTACATTAAAGACGGAGGCTGATGATGGTTCGCCTGAAATAGACCTATATTTCCGCTTAACCATGGAAGAACCTGTCTGTGTTAATTTTTACATATATTTGCTCTATATGTATTTATATACATATATATTTAGAGCTCTCCTAGAGAGTTATCCTACCACTTTATGTACAGGATACTCCTTTGGATTCTTCTTTATCTACTCCGCATGTTTATATATATATATATATATATATATATATATATATATATATATATATATATACAGAGTGTTCAAAAGTATGTATGCAGTAATGAAAAACAAAATATTTTTTATCCTCAACACATTGACAAAAAAATATCGTAGGGTTAAAACCCGGTTAACTTACTGTATACTAACTTTTGCAATACATATATACACTACCAGCCATAATTATTAGGCCACCGCAGTTGTTGTTATTTTTTTATAAAATGATGTATTTCTTACTATTTTTAGTATTTATCGCCAAGTTAAAATAGAATGGTTCTTTTGTTATTATTACTTAGCAAACTTTACAAGGCAACGAAGCAAAGATGAACTCGTCCGAATCACACTAATTTTTTTTCATTCTTTCATTGGTGAAACTGCAATATATGTAATAATTTAAAATTCATAAATTCATTTGATGCACGTGTTATTGTATAATATTAACAAAAGAACCATTCTATTTTCATTTACAATTATTCACTTGGCAATAAATGCTAAAAATTAATATGAAATACATCATTTTTTTAAAACACTGGTGTGGCCTAATAACTATGGCTGGTGGTGTATATATATATATATATATATATATATATATATATATATATATATATATATATAATGTGTGTGTGTTCGTGTGTGTGTGTGTGTGTGTGTGTGTGATATTGTTTGAAATTTAGCATATTCATAGAGGAAGATTGCTGAAGATCGGAGATAGGACGTTTGTGGATATCGATTATTATCGGAGTATCGTGAAGAAGCGTAAGCTGACAGCCATCATACAGTGTTGATTCATATTTCCACACTTTATATATGTATATGTGTGCGTACTTGTGTACATGTTTGATATAATGTCATCAGTCAGCTTCGTATCATGAAAATTCTAACTATATATTATATATGTTTATGAGAAATACAATTCTGTAACACTACTTGGAAACGAAGCAATTTCAGAAATTAGAGATGAGTCGTTTATAACTTTTCTATCAACGAAATAAACTTCTAATGGAAATTTTGACACGCTATTAAGCGAAATACATCTCTCTCTCACTTGCCCTAATGAAATGAAATAAAAACAATTCAGTCTGTGACGTCTTGCAAAGCCTTTCTCTTGAACTACAGGCCTTTTTGCTAAGGCATAATTTTAAGTATCTAATCGTCTTTGTGAAAATGGTAAACATTATAAAAGTAGTCAAAATGCAGACGATAAAATAGCTAAGTGAATATGTAAAAGTACTTAAAAATAAATCCGTAAATAAAAGCGAATATTAAAAAAAACGAAGAAAAACAAATCGAAACAACAACAAAAAATATATATATATCGTGAAAATAAAAATTACAAAAACGTGCACACATTCACAACAAACTGCAATTAAAAAAATGCGTGGAAAAAAAATTAAACTATAAATAACCCGAAAAAAAAAATCTAAATTCTCAAAATTTTAATTTAATAAAAAAAAAGAAAAGGAAAACATGAGACTCTATTCTTTAAACTTTTCCAAAATACTAAAAAATAAATAAAGGAAAATGAATAATTCGGTGAAATCTTTAAAATATTTTTTTTCAAAATTAATTCTTAAAAAACGTCAAAATGGCTGAAATACGAAAGAGGAAAATGAATAAATAAATAAATAAATCCGGAAAGAAAAAAAAAGAAGAAAAAGACGAAGTTTCCCGAACAACCAAATATATCGAAAACAAAAAAATCCTGACCTTCGCTCTCTCAATTTCCATGTTTTATGCATATTTGGTTTATTTTACAGGAATGAACATTTTCGTGGCCTTTTTCGTCTTGTTGCTATTGCTGGCAGAATCCACTCCTCGGGCGGCCTCGTCCATTCCTTTAATAGGTGAGTCCATCTCATTTTCCCACAATTGTTTATGTTACAGGAATGAACATTTTCGTCGCCTTTTTCCTCTTGTTGCTATTGCTGGCCGAATCTGTCCCTCATGCTGCAACAGTCCCCTTGATTGGTGAGTTTTACTCTATTCTATACCACCGAATAGTTTTTTTTCTTTTTCTTTTTTTCTTTCTTAACAAAATTTCATTTTCTTTTTTTCAAATAACTTTTTTGCCAACTGAGCTTTCCTTATTATTTCACAAATAACGTCGACTTTCCCCACAACCCTGTTCAACATTTTTTTTTAATATTAAACACAGTCTTAACCTTAAGTATTTGCATAACATTTCTTTTTATTTCGTAGGGAATGTTTGAATATTTTTTTAAATATCAGTGACCACAAATTTATTTATTTTTTTTATTTGATATTTTAGTTGAATTTCAATCTAAACTTTTCATTGGTTAATTCTTATGTTTATGATCGAAGGAGATGCATTAAATTCATAAACAAAGAAAGAGTATATGTCGAAAAATATATAAATAACTGTAAAAACACACACACGTGTGTGAGAAAGTAAAAAGAGGAGAAAGACCTGTTATTTGCTGAACGTTAATAGAATTAATTTGAAGAGGTTTTTCAGTTAACTTTTTGTTTATCCTGCATCCCCCCCCCCCACGAAGATATCATTATAATGACTTCACGAAACTTCGAAGTAGGTATGACTCGAACAACAGTGCTCAGTTAAGTGAAGAACCTCTCCTAATAGTTAAGGTGATAATCTTGGCCTAACTCTCTTTAGCAAACCTTAATTGGAACGACTATATCGAATCAGAGCTAAACCCGCTGCTAGGAAGTTTACTGTGTAGGGCCAGGAAATTTTACTCGTCTGAATCTAACCTGCACAAAAATAAATCTACCATCCGCCCGTGTATTGAATACTGCTGCCACATGTAGTCCGGTGCCCTTGCTATTCACCTCGGGATTCTTGACAAAATCCAACGGAGAATCTGTAATGTGATCGATCCTGACTTGGCAGCTCGTCTGCAGTCGCTCTCTCACCGGTGTGATGTGGCTTCCCTGTGTCTCTTCTACAAATACTTTCACGGCTTCTGCTACAATGAACTTAGCACACTGGTGCCCCCATCTATGAATTTACTCGAGCTACTAGATTAGCAACTAGGTCCCAACATTTTACAGTGAAACCGTTTAAATGTAACCTCAATTTCTACTCTATCAGCTTCTTTTCTCGCATTTCCCGCCTATGGAATTCCCTTCCATTTACTTGCTTGCCCGACGGCTACAATTTCCAAGAATTTAAATGTAAAGTCAATAGTCATCTATCTCGATGAGTTTTTCTCATGATCATTTCTCCATCCACTCCAAGCCCACCACGCCAGTATTCTCATCCATCTATTACCCACTTCCTGGCGACCCCTATACACTTGTTCCTTTTTCTCATCACTTTTCTTCTATGTAACCCCCTGGGCACCAGTGGCAGTAAAACTGCCTTGCTTGGGGTGAAAAGATTAAAATAATAAACATATTATCCGACGATATGAGTATGATATAAGCACTCGAAGTCTGTTAATATGCGTGAAACTCAGTGTCGGGCGTAAAACGTAGGATATATATATATATATATATATATATATATTAGTCATCAACATACAAGCCTGCTTCGCTGTATCACAGCTCATCAGTGTGGCTAGACATATCCACTTGCCTCTGGCCGGGATCAAAACTCAACCGATTTGGTGTCAGTCGGAGTCTCTACTCCCTAAGCCATCGGCGCATGGGGTCAGAGAAGGGAAATGTTAACGTCTTGTATGTAAGCAGTGTATACAGACGCCAGTCACCGAGAGAACTCAATTCATTTCTGAAGAGTCACGCATTATAGCCGAAGTGGAAACTGTTTTTAAAATTTTCTTCTCCAGAGAGCTCAGTCATAATGAGAGCATAATATATTAGTCATCCACATACAAACCCGTTTCGCGGTATCACAGCTCATCAGTGTGGCTATATATATATATATATATATATATATATATATATCAGAAGAAATATACAGGGAAAAGCGGTAGGTTCCCTGTAACGATCCAATAAATACCTGACACTTCTTGCAAGCCTTAAATATGATGAATATTGGTATGAGCCATCTAATCTCCATTTTCTGGTCTCGATAAAGTATAAACTATTCACATTGTAGAAATTCCCTCGGTATTTTATTCAAGTAAATTCCACTTGACAGCTTCTTCCTACGAACTACTTCTCGGTGGAAACGAATCCCACGCAGATGCTTCCCTCATCACAACAATCTTAACCTCTAGTCTAGGATTAACTATTATCTTCCCAACATATAAATTCCGCCTCTTACTCTGTAACCTACCTCGAGTGGCCCTTGGGCCTTATACAGAGTGAATTATATATATATATAATTTGCTGTACACTTTTAAAAAATAATGTAATTTGGGGGATGGTATCAGAATTTTATTCCGTCTCTCTCTCTCTCTCTCTCTCTCTCTCTCTCTCTATCTATCTATCTATATATATATATATATATATCTTAAAAGAATATTATTTCTACGAACGAGAACAAAGGATCGATCTCTGAAAGGGAACTTTTCTTTATGAATATTTCTTGAATGCGTAGATGTCATGCGCACTGTTTAATAAATTTAAAATATGGGGTGTCTGCCTCAAATACGTATCCACTATAATTGCGTTTAAATTATTACAAATTTGGTTTAAAATTGATACATTAATTCCTATAAATGAGAGAGATTTTGTGTGCGCGGACGCACAGGCTCTCTCTCTCTCTCTCTCTCTCTCTCTCTTCACGATCTAGACAATGATAATGCTCCACAACTTCCTTTAGTCAGTGTGGATTGTTATAATTTTTTAAGCATATTTCCCCGTTGCCTTTACTATGATTTTGAATAAAGTGCTATTTTCCTACACTGGTTAACAAATAAGGCTAGCAAAATGTGTCTGCTCTGATACTTAATCTATATCTCTGTCGGACATTAAATCGTACTTTTGTGCGAAGGAAAATGCTACGACATGGTAAAAATTTGACCGGCTCGCTGTTTCTGCTTTCAGCGCTTAAAATGGTGCCCTTTCTTTAATGAACCCCTGTATCCCTTCAGTGAGGCCTTAGAGATTGGTTCTAAAAAAAATGAGGCTCTTGTTTTCTATTCAGCATCTCGAAAGATGCGAGATGCTATCTATAGCCATTAGGCGGCGAGTTAACTTTCGCCTCTCGGCTCGTTAGTTTATGAGTGACAGAATAACTGGCAGCCTTGAGGAGTCGAGAGACGAATATTAATTTACCGCCAACTTGTCCCAGTTTAACTCGATCTTAAATAGCTATATTTTCTTTAAAACACCGAGAACTTCATCTTAATTTAATTTATTTTTTAAATTTTTACACACCGACGTTAAAGATAAAAAATATCCTTCCTTACGCATTGGTGATTAAAAATATCACGCCTTACATTCTATAAAGGTAGAAACCGTGAAAATCAATTCGATGTCTATTCTTATTTTCGTGTTGATGTTTCTCTAAATTCGTGAGGATTATCAAAACATACCAGTCAAGTTTTGATAATGTTTACGCAAAGACATATCAATACTAAATAAGTATTTTTAACATCCAATTGCTTCACACATTGTTCGAGGTCTTCCCATTAATCATTCATTAAATTTCATATTTAAACAACAGTGGTCACTAATATTTAAAGAAATGTAAATATAAAATATATAATTAGCTGATCCTTAGCAATATATTTCTTCCAAAATAGTCATTGTTTGTTAGTGTTTCTTCAGTAGTAAGTAATTGAGCTCTGTCATAGTTTATAATCATAGTGAATTTTTTTTACGTTGTGACTGTTTGTGAATTAAGGTAGCTAAAAAAAAATGGTTTGCCCGGATTTAGTAGTCAGTTCATAGATGTGTAGCGACGTATATTTTAATTTTGTTTCGTAGTATTTTACTTTCAAAGTTTAATGTCAGCAACGGCTGTAATGTCTGCCTTCAGAGCAAGGAAACAGCATTTTAGATTTAATTATTTATTTTCATTCTCTCCGAGATGATTTTACAAGCATGCAACACGAGAAGAGCGGGTACATTATCCTTTTAACCACTTCAAGTACGACTCCATCTTACATTGCATTGGACTTGGTGAAAGATAATCGTAAATCTGTGCCAAATCCCGTTAGATGCAATATTATTTTTAATTTATCACACTCAGTCAGTTAAGTGCCATACGTGATACACGCTTGGGCGATCATGTCTCGAAAGAGACATGACTGACTGGTCATAAGATTATCCGGCAGTAGGTTGCCATTACCTTCTGCTGTAGACTGGTTACCAGTCAAGGCTATATAACCCAACCTGTCGTGTTATTTAACCCATAACTGGAGGGAAGAGACGGATTAATACCTTTCCCAAGGGTATTTGCGCATAAGTGAATGCAAGGAATTCAACTGGAATTCGAACTGGGCACCTCGATCTCTCGTTTCTAGTTGATATCCACTGCACCATAACACACATCTTCTTTACACACTATTAGAAACAAAATGTTTGGGAAAAAGTTCCTACTATACAAGAAAGAGATATAACATTTTATAAATAAAATGAAATAGATAATTTCGACCGACATTAAAGCTGTCAGGTCGATGAATACCGGAAGATTCCTGTGTGGAAATAATTATATACAACACGAAGAGAAGAGAAAATTGTTAGTTAAACAGTTTCTTGCTCAATGAAATTTATATTCTGTCCTGTTTATTTTCAAAAGAAAAAATAACCGAAAGGTTGTCCCGAGTACACTCCTTTACTGGAATGGCTAGCTAATCAATTGTTTCACACGCCTGCCCAAGGACGTTTGAATTCTAAAATATCCACAAGGCCAATTCGTGATTCACTTTGCAACTACGATAAACTGACGTTAGTTACAGATTCTTGGAGAGACTGCGTGATCTGACGTGATCTGTAGTCGATCAAGCTTAATACGCTCAAACTCTCGGTCGTTATAAGTTCTAATTTTGTGTGTCAAACACCGACGGCCTTCAGATCGTTTTCGTGTACCCAATTCCACTCACAAGCCATACCGGGTGTATTGTTTTCTAGCTCGCTACAGTTATCTTCACGGGTTGATTATATCAAGTCACATCCTTCACACATCGACGCTGGTGATATTCGAACCTGTTTTAATTGCACAGCTACGTAGATGTATATATATATATATATATATATATATATATGAAATGATTTGTTTGAACATTAATTTTGATCGATACTCGTATTTAAGTAGATATATAAGTAGATATTATGTTTATAATATATGTTTATTTATTTCTACGGCCTGATCATTTACGATAAATTTTTGTTACGAAAATAATCAAGCCGGTATAAATAAATATATAATAGTTTGATTATAAGCAAAATATCTACTTAAATACGAGTATCGATCAAAAATAATATTCAAACAAATCATTTCAAATTGTCGGTTGTTTACAACCAGTTTCGTTAATCTTCGTTATATATATATATATATATATATATATATATATATACATATATATATATATATTCTTGCTAAATTATTAAACATCTGTGCCGTTATCATTGTATTCTGCATGCTGGCCATTCGCAATGCTATCCTAGTTGTAAAGGTGGTCGACTGACGAACGTGCCTAAATTTGATCTTAATTTATCATTGGTTCTTCGATTAATGTTTGACTGAGGTCTGGCGTTTATATATCACCCACTTGGGAAACGAATAACAGATTCAATTTTAGGTTGTCCTTTAGAATTTCTACTTTAGGAATCGATAAAGTGAGTTTAATTAAATGCTTATGAGCATTGCTATTCCAATCCACATCTTGGGTGTTATACGCGCAATGTTTCGGCCGTTCTATTATCCGGTCTTCTTTACATATCTCTCAATATTCAGTTAGTTAATTGCTATATGTGATAGACGCTTGGATAATCATGTATTTTTCGGGACATGACTGACTAGGCAGAAGATTTTCCTGCAGTAGGTTATCATTACTTTCTGCGGTTGACCGGTATCTAACCAAGGCTACAGAGTTCGATGTCCTTATATTTAACCCATATATAGAGGGAGATGTGATGGACTAATGTCTTTCCTAATGAAGTGAGTGAAACGAATTCGACATTAATTCGAACTTGGTTCGAATTTTAATCTCTTGTAACATTCGATCGCCAGAGTTTAGCAACGGCAAGCCTGGTCAGTACAAAGGTGGGTAACCGCTTGAGATTACGTGGATCTGTAATCATAGATGTGCGAGTGATGTAATGAATTATGTCTTGGAATAGTTAATTGCAAAGCCAAGTTCATATTTTTGTTGGTTTTGCTACATTTACTTTACTCGCAATACAGCTCTGTGCGTCTCCAGCTATGGGTTAATTTGTAAGCCTTGCAGCACGAAATCACTATCTCTCCCACTTGAAATTCTTAGTGTTAAATATTCGCTGGTTTTAAATAACCTGAAAAGGGTTGATAAATCATAGAAATCTTCCCAATCAGACCTTTGGGTTCTGTTACTAATTTTCTGAGATAACAAAATACAAGTGACACCCAATTCCCACTGGCGACTGTACAGTGAGTTACGCGATTTTTAAAATGAATGCAGTGGAAATTACGTTGCTAAGAAAATGCATTATGAATACGGAAGAGAGTGTGTCGTTTTTAAGGATGATTGAGAAAATTGGTTTGTTTTATAAGAAATG
Organism: Ascarosepion bandense; assembly: GCA_037127315.1. Taxonomy (NCBI): domain Eukaryota; kingdom Metazoa; phylum Mollusca; class Cephalopoda; order Sepiida; family Sepiidae; genus Ascarosepion; species Ascarosepion bandense. The sequence continues at coordinate 4,394,305 of JBBBDQ010001353.1, forward strand.
TGATTTTCTTGGAAAAAAATCACGTGACAATCGTCATTAGTTGCTTCACTGTGAAAAAAAAAAACATATAAAAAAAATTAGCGTGATTTTTCGTCGTTAGCAAGTGCGCTTATTTTAAGGCGTATCCCTCTGTGGGAGGATGTTGGGTTGCTTCAAAAACCACAGAGCCAACCAGTATTTTTTTGTTTTTATTTTTTAACTTTCGCCTTTAGGTTCGTTAGTCTACGAGTTGAGGAGTCGAGTGGCGAATATTAATTTACCGCTAACTTGACCCAATTTAACTCGATCTTAAATAGCTATGTTTTCATTAAAACATCGAGAACTTTATCTTAAATTTATTTTATGTATTTTTTACACTTTTACACACCAGCGTTTAAGACAAAAATGTTCTTCCTTACGCGTTGGTGATTAAAAACATCACGCCTTTATATGATATAAAGGCAGAACCCGTGAAAAGCACTCCGCTGTCCATTCTTTTTTTTTGTGTGTGTGTGTATTGACGTTTCTCTACTTTCTTGAGCATTATCAAAACATACTAATCACATTTTACGTTTACGTAAAGCAAAGACGTATCAATTTGTAAGAGTGGCTATGCAGAAAATTTTCCCGCAGTAGGTTGCCATTACTTTCTGCGGTAGACCGGTTGCTAACAGAGGCTATAGAACCCAATCTGTTCTGCTACTTAACCCATATATAGCGGCGGAAGAGATTGATTAATGCCTTTCCTAAGGATATTTTTTTTTTCGTAAATATTATACTTACGGTAATATATACCAGGAAACATTTTCAGAAATTTTTTTTTTTCGTAATAATTATTTTTTAATGTAGCTTAAATGCGGAGGAAGGCCGAAACGATAGGACACCTAGTGAGGAACGAACTTACTACCCGCTCATAATTTATCTAGCAAAACAAGCTTGTTAACCATTACACCACGTCGTGATGCCCAATTGTAGCCCACCTGTGGCTTAAACTGAGATTAAAGGCTACTTACGGTTGGAATTTATTATTCTCTCCTATATTGGATGACGTGCAAATTTAGAGTGACTAGTCTTTTTTTTTTTTTTAATCATATCACCCCGAGCAAGGCGGTAACGCCACTGATGTGCAGGGGGCTACGTAAGAGTGAAAAGATTGGGAAAGAGAAAGCCGGAAACCACATCCTAAACAGGGAACAAGGGATGAGCCTCTACACCTGTTCAATAGACGAGGGTGGAGTGTGAACCGGGCGATAGTTTAGTCTATGTACTCCAATTATCTGTCATATTGATTTTCCAAGCGTAGTTTATGGATGGTACAAGGCCGAAAATATGGGGCATCCAGTGAGACTCGAACTCACTACTCAGTTCTAGCAAGGTGCCCTTAAAGAATTTTTTAAGCGTAGCTTTGATGTGACACGAAACCTAAAGTGAGAATTACTCAGTGAGGACCAAAATCCCACTCAGTTGTCACTGATCTAGCGAGATAAGCTTGCTAACCATTATACAACGACGAGATGTCCAAACTGAGCCAACCTGTGGCTTATACTGCAACTATACCCAAAGGATTTTAGTTATACTTCCAGTATGTGACAGAACAAGAATAATTAATTCAGGTAGTTTTCTCCTATACTGGATGACAAACAAGGTAAGAGTGTCTAGTCTGCTATACTATTAAAGCTATAGATTGTGGCTGGGAAGGGAACACTGTGACGCGAGCTATGAAAATTATTATTTTAAAATTTAAACAATCTTCTAACGTTCATTTTTTTAGAGTAATAAAAACAATCGTTAAAATACCATTTCAGAAAGAACATTCCTAAAAAGAAAGATTATATATATATATATATATATATATATATATATATATATATATATATATATAATATCGAAATATAATAGCCTTTTTTGTCTCTGTTCAAAATTATTGTCATCCATGTTTGGTCTGCCGATCAATCGTTGTTATATTTCGGTATGAACATCTTACGGTATATATATATATATATATATATATATATATATATATATATATATATATATATAATCAGTAAAATAGTGGCTAGATGGGCCAACAGATGATACATAAAAACAGTGCTCAATGCACAACCAAAACGAATGAACTGACTACTCAGAGCTAACAAAATGTCTAAGAACTGAACACTCACCACCCACTTGCTGACTAGATTTCGACCACAACGGTCTCATCAGGCAAAGTCTTTACTTAAAGAGACCAAGATGGTCGAAACCTCGCTCTCAAGTAAATGGTGTGTTTGGTTCTTACACACACACACACACACACACACACACACACATATATATATATAAATATATATATATATATATATATATATATCAATCTGCAGACAGATACGTTTCGCTGTATCACAGCTCATCGGTACGGTGAGACTCCGATTGCTTTTAACCCAGGATTGAAACCCGAGCGAATTGGCGTCAGTTGGCGAATCTACCTCTGGGCTATGGGCTTTCGGTAGAACAAGGTAAACTTTTTAGCGTGTATATCATCATTATACACGCCCAATAGCCAGTGTGCTCTAATTCATTACTGAATGAGCGATGCGTACATGCCAGAGTAGCTCCTGTCTTTCAAAATCTACCATTCTTCCAGAGTGCTCAACAGGGTGTGAGAGCGTAAATAATCATCCGCAGACAGATCTGTTTCGCTGTATCACAGCTCATCAGTACGGTTAGACTCCGATTGCTTTTAACCCAGAGGGAGAGAGAGAGTAAGAGAGAGGAAAACTGAACACATATTTATACATTTATAAATCAAGACTTATTTCGACAGTGTAAATTTGCTTACATTGTCTCTTTCAGATCGTTGCAAAATAAATTGTTGAAATAAATGCTGATTTATAACAGCCTAAATCTGTTGAGTTTTCCTCTTATTATTCTATAATGTTCTGGATAATATCCATCGAACTCTCTATTTTTATCTAATTAATAATTTATATTAATTGGATAAAACCTTTTGGATTTTCGTCACTGTCTTTACGGGTCTGCCATTCTCTCATATATATATATATATATATATATATATATATATATATATATATCCGAGTGAATACAGAACGAAGAAAGAATTCTTACAACGTCCAAAACATTAATTTAAAACAGTGCTCGATATATAATATATAGAGCTGTGAATATTTATTATAAATTATATTTTAGAACATGTACATAATTATTCTATATATATATATATCTGCTACAAAGGTACGTTCGTTTCGACATTGAAACTTCAATGTCTCATCAGGCGTTGTGTAAAGTAATGGAAATCTTCCTTCCTTATATTTATTTAGTTTAGTTTGAGGTGTTGGTGGGGGTTAGTGATAGGGGAATAAGCCTCTGACCATATAATTTTTCGGTTTCTATTTTTGCTTTTTGAACTGATTTTTGATGATTGATATCCGCTATCTTTAAGAATTTTATCGTAAATTACCTTGTGAACTGTCTAGAAATCAAAGACTCTCATTAATCAACCACTTAAAAAATACTCTCTCCAAAAACTTCAACGGTTAGAGACTTATTCCCCTATCACTAACCCCCATCAACACCTCAAACTAAACTAAATAAATATAAGGAAAGAGGATTTCCATTGCTTTACACACCGCCTGATGAGACATTGAAGTTTCAATGTCGAAACGAACGTACCTTTGTAGGGGATATATATATAGAATAATTATGTACATGTTGTAAAATATAATTTATAATATATATATATATATATATATATATATATATATGTATATATATATATATATATATTTTTACTATATATATATATATACTTTTTTACTATATATATATATATTTTTTTTATACTATATATATATATTATACTTTTTACTACTATTTTTTGTTATGAATTGCTTATTTTTGTGAAGAAATGGTTTTTAATGTTTTTATTGCTATAATAAAACGTTCATTTTATGATTAAAAGAAAATGTATTATAAATACACTGTAAGTTTTTGTCGGTTTATTTTATTCGTTCACATTTTAAATTATCTTGCGTTTTGTGTTAAACTTTTCTGTTAACTGGAAGAAAATATTACTGAGGATCCAAAATGAGAGGATATTTCTCAAATGAAAATATTTTATTTTATCTTCTTTCATCAGATGCTTGAAAATATTTTTCTTTAATTATATTTTTTTATTACTTTTGAATATTTCTAATCACAATTCACTTGCACTTTTTGAATTAGCACCGTAGTGCAATTTATTTATTTTTCTTGACAATTTCTACCTACGATGTTATTTTTTGTAGTTCCGTTGTCAGGATTTTTTTTTTTTTAATCAATAAACGAACTTTTAAAAAAAGTATTTCTCCAAACAGAAAAAAGAAATGACATAAACGACTTTCGGTGAATGATCTAGAAATAAACGAAGATAAGTGAAATTTTTTAAATCTTTTAAATTGTGGGTGATGAGGGTGAGAAACCACACTGACGGTTGCCTCCGTGGTTAGAACTCTTCTTTTCAGAAGTTTTTTTTTTTCATAATATTGAATTTTTTATGGCACCAATCAACTGGCTTCCGGTTTATCTCCGAGTGACAAATTTAGAAACGTTTTCTTTTTTTTTTCCCCACTCATAAGCACTTAGTACAGCGAAATCAGGTATGTTTAGATGGATTTAAATTTTTTTTCAGGATTTCAAATCAAAAACCAAAAAAAAAAAAAAAGCAACAACAGTCGTTAATTTCTTACATATCAAAAATATACAGAAACTTATTTTTATTTTTTGTAACTATTGAAATTTGAAACGAGGATGCCCTCAAAGCGTTTCATATTGATAAAATGAAACTCCACCCTAATCTTTTTTACGTCCTGTGAATCTGGCTTGTCTCTTCGTAGTCAGTCAGTCAGTTAAGTGTCATACCTGATACACACTTGGGCGATCATATCTCGAAAGAGATATGACTGATTGGACAGAAGATTTTCCCGCAGTAGGTTGTCATTACTTTCTGCGGTAGATTGGTTGCCAACTAAGGCTATAAAACCCAATCTGTCCAGTTATTTGACCCATAGTTAGAGGGAAGAGACGGATTAATACCTTTCTCAAGAGTATTTGAGCGTAAGTGAATGCAACGAATTCAACTGGAATTCGAACTAGGCACCCCGATCTCTCGTTCCGAGTTGATATCCATTGCAATAATGATACTAAATAATGTCTTTTATTATCATTAACTTCACGACATCGAAACACATAACCCCTATAAGATGGTAAGGGTATCACATCTACTGCAAGCATCATGGGCAAGACAGCCTGACGGAATCAAAGTCTACTCCAGCCTTGTTGAAATTCAGTGTTTTCTTTTTTTCCTCGACAATTTGCATGCCAAAGCAAAATTTGTCTTGCTATTTGCGCCTATTCAAGAGGAAGATCAGCATTCATATTTTTCCCCAAGGGTATTTGCGTGTGAGTTGATATGATGAATTCTGTATTTAGCCGAACAAAAATGGGATTTGGCACAAGGCTGATTTTTACCGTGTACCTTTCCGAGCGCGTACGTTCGTACAAAAATTCGGCATAGATTCGTCTGGCTTCCGAAGGCAGAGAGAGTCCGACGAAAGTCAGTTTTTTGTCAAACTGTTAATGTAATGCAGTCGGAGATTTATATTTGTAGAAGAGACAGAGGGAAGCCACAATAGAAAGTGGCTAGAGTCGAGCTGCCAGGTCGGGACTAATCACATTGCAGATTCGTCTAGAACACTAAGACGAAGAGCATGGGCGCCTGACCAGATATGACAACAATATTCCATGCACGGTCGAATGGTTGATTTGTATATGTGCAAGATGAGTTCAGGCGGAAAAAAACTTCCTGACCTTACACAGTGACCCAACCTTCCTAGCAGTGGATTTAGCTATTAATTCAATGTAGTGATTCCACTTGAGGCCGGAAGAAGTGTTAAGGCCGAGGAGACGCAGTGTATTGCTTTCGGGGAGTATTGCTTGGTCCTTGCTTTTGGGTGCCAGGAGAGATTGTCTGAATTAAAAAAAAATTATTAAACAGTGAAGTATGGATTTTGTCAAACAAAAATTTAAGTACCTAGGAAGTGTTCTAACAGAAGATGGAAAGTGCGACACGGAGATCCGAAGGCGAATTGGCATGGCAAAGGACGCGTCCCAGAACATGAGCAAAATACTAACACACAGGAAAATCTCAATAGAAACGAAGAAAAGAGTGCTAGACTGCTACGTGATGTCAGTTCTTCAATACGGCAATGAATGCTGGACAATATCATCGAAAATGAGGACAAAACTGGAAGCGGCCGAAATGTGGTTCTACAGAAGGATGCTACGGATATCGTGGACTGAGCATGCAAGCAACGATGAAGTGTTGGAAACAATGGCAACAAAAAGGAAATTGATACTGAGCATCAGGAAGAGACAACTGAAGTTCCTGGGACATGCAATGAGGAAGAAGAGCCTGGAGAACCTGATACTGACTGGTCAGATAGAAGGAAGGAGAGACAGAGGAAGGCAGCGGATAACATATTTGCAGGGTCTGATCAGGTGGATGACGCAACGGGGGTTGCGAGGTGTAACAGGAGCAAACATACTAAGAGCCACAAGGGATAGGGAGATGTGGAGAACCATGATAGCCCACGTCCTGAAGGGACAAGGCACATAGAAGAAGAAGATTTTTCTAAACAATTCAGTTTATTATTTCATTCAGTGATTTGCGAAATTAAACATAGAGCTTGCAAATTTCGAGAAAAAATGTCAATGATAACTTCGACATTACGAAATACTGCGAGGATTTCCACACGTGCTAGCGGACTGGAAAAAAATATATCGAAAAATAAATTAGGGTGTTCTGCACATAGTATCGATAAAATGTAAAATCGATCTCCGACTTTTTATACAGTTATAGGAACTTAAATCTACGTTTACAAATACAAAATTTGAAACCGGAACTTCGTCATTAATATCTGGGTACGGAAGTAAATATCAATGGCGTAAGTCATATTCAAACTTGACATTTGTATACAAAGAGCGGCTTGAATTAATACTGTAATGATATCATGAAAAAGAGCTCATAAAACGATGACTATACTTTTTGATTCTGAGAATGATTGTGGCAAGTCTAAAGAATATTAATCTATAAAAATTGTTTCCATAATTAATAAGTTTCCCCAATTTTAAGAAAAAATTGATATATTTCATACTATTTTTACTATTTATTGCCAAGAGGTTAATTCTAAATGAACATAGAATAGCTCTTTTGTTATAATTATTTTGCAAAATGTTACAAGGCAGCCAGGAAGCCTTTGTTTCGTCTAGCCAATAAGAAGAGACTAGCATAGGGAAGAGAGCACAAAAACTGGACGCCAAAACAATTCATTTGATGCACATGTTATTGTGCAGTATTAACAAAAAAACATTCTATTTTCATTTACAATTATTCACTTGGCAACAAATACTAAAAATTGTATGAAATACATCATTTCTTTTTAAAAACTGGTGTTGCTTAATAATTATGGCCGTTAACGTATATGTATTGTTTATGTGCGCGTTGTGGTGCATTGGATATCGGCTCGGAACGAGAAATCGGGGAGCCGAGTTCGAATTCCAGCCGAATTCATTTTATTCACTTACGCGCAAATACCCTTGGGAAAGGTATTAATCCGTCTCTTCCTTCCAGTTATGGGTTAAATAACAGGACAGATTGGGTTCTATAGCCTTGGTCGACAACCAGTCTACCGCAGAAAGCAATGGCAAACTACTGCGGGATAATCTTCTGCCCAGTCAGTCATGTCTCTTTCGAGACTTGATCGCCCAAGCGTGTATCACGTATGGCACTTAACTGACTGACTGATTGTTTATGTGTGGAACAGTCTTATTAAGTCGCGCCAAAGAAAAGTCTGCAACGAATAATGCATAGAACAAGCATAAAATGTATTTCATTTCTAAATGATGATTAGATGTTTAAATAAATACCTTTGTATTTCTTGTCGCTGTCATGAATTTCTTTTACTCTGATGCTGTAGTCAGAAAATGCGTTTCTCATATTTGGATTATGAACAATTTGATGTTTGTGAGACAAAGGGGTGGAGGTGGCCGGTAATAAAGTTGCAGGAAAAACGTTACAATTTGAAATAGAAAAAGTCACAGAAAACAATACAATTTCGGTTAGAAAAAAGAGAAAACAATACAATTTTGGTTAGAAAAAAGAGAAAACAATACAATTTTTGCTAGAAAAAAGAGAAAACAATACAATTTTGGTTAGGAAATGTCACAGATAATTCTAAATCTTTGCTTGAAAAAAACATTAGTTTTAATTAGCAAAAGTCACAGAAAATCATAAATTTGGTTAGGAAGAGAGAAAACATCACAATTTTGGTTTGGAAAAATCACAGAAAAGTCAGTGTTTGCTAGAAAAAAACATTACAACTTTGGTTGGGAAAAGTGACAGAAAAGTAATAGTTCTGGTTAGGAAAGTGAAAACATCACAATTTTAGTTAAAAAAAAGTCACAATTTTGGCTAGAAAAAAGAGAAAAGAATACAGTTTTGGTTAGGAAAAGTCACAGAAAATTCTAAATTTTTCCTAGAAAAAGAAAAGAAGCCATTACAATTTTGATTGGGAAAAGTCAGAGAAAAGTCATAATTTTGGCTAAGAAATGAGAAACCATTACAATTTTGGTTGAGAAAAATGACAGAAAAGTCATAATTTTGGCTAAAAAAAAGGAGAAAACATCATAATTTTATTTAGGAAAAGTCACAGAAATGTCACAATTTTTGGCTAGGAAAAGAGAAAACATCACAATTAGGCAAAAGCATATAAAAAGTCACAGAAAAGTCACAATTTTTACTAAAAAAGTTAAAATGAAAGACAAACACACAATTTTGGTTAGACAATGACACCAGAAAAAAATGAAAATTTTTATCTATGTAAATATCAAGGAAAATGTCACAATAATTTCTTGGAAAAAATCACAACGTGGTCTTGCGAGTGACATGTTTGTTATACATGAATCCGTTTATCGAATGTTTTTGACCACGTTTATTACTTGTCAATAATTTTCACAGCAACAAGCGCCAAAATTGTTTTTCACTAAATACAACTCGTGTTGATCAACAACAAGGATGAAAACTCTGAGATTCTGTTATCAGAGAGAGAGAATCTTGGGTTAAGTTAAAAAACAAAAAACTAAAAACAAAATCGTTTATCAAAGAAAGATGCCGAAAGAGTGCTAACATTAAATTTTTTCTTGTTTTACACGTGACATTTTTTTACCTAGATTCATACAATAGACAGAGAAAGAATGTTTTAATTTTTTTTATAGTATAACTATATTGAAGAGTTTAAATTCACATTATAAACATCTAAAAATGAAAATATTACAATTTTATAAAAGCTATTAGCGAGCTCAGTTTGCTATATAAGTTCATTGTAAATTGATCCGCTGCAATTTGTAGTGTTGCACCTTGAAGCACTCCCTTCTATCTTCAAGTCAGCTTTCCAGAAAAAAACATAGAATAAGATAAACAAAATTCAAGTTTTCTTTTTTAATTGCATGTCAATTTAAATTGATTTGTAATTTTGCAAATGGATTTAAATAAAAAAAAATGAAGTATTTGCATTTAGGAATGAAAATCTGTTGTCCGTGTTGTTTGCACTATTTTTCATTGCATATTGAAAAATCCGTGCCTACAGTTAACTTGAGTAAATCGCAAATGAAAAAATGAACTAATTTAATGTTAATATAAGTATAACAGGAAAAGCGAGCACTTATTCCTAAATGTCACTGAGAAATAGAGACGACGGTTAGAAAACTAATGGTTAGTGAATATGTCCGAAATATTCTTTGTTCAGGGAAAGAAAATGTACAGGGTTTTTTTAAAGCTAATATAAAACATTTTCAGACATCAGTCAGTTAAGTGACGTACCTGATACACGCTTGGGTGATCATATCTTTTTTGAGATATGACTGATAGACGGAAAATATTTCCGCAGTATGCTGCCATTTCTTACTGTGGTAAATTTGTTGCCAACCAAGGCTACAGAATTCAGCCCGTCTGGCTAATTAATTATTTATTCTGATCAGTTTATTTAAGTAACATGCATGATACTCATTTGGGTTATCATGTCTTTTGTAAGACATGAATGATTAGTAGGTTGCCAACCAAGGCTATAGAATTAAAACTGCCTTGCTAATCAATTTTTATCCCAATCAGTTAGTTAAGTGACATACGTGATATACATTTAGGGGATCATGTCTTTTTCGAGACATAACTGATTAGGCAGAATATTTTACTCTTTTTTCTGTGTTAGACTGGTTGTTAATCAAGATCATAGACCCTAACCTTCCCTGCTGTTCAGCCCATAGCTGGAGGTGGAAGAGACAAGAATATTTGCACCTAAGTGAATGAAACGATTTGCTTGGAATTCGAACTCTGCTCTCCGATTTTTCGTTCCGAGCTGATATCTGTTACCCCGGAAGAGATATAAGTTCAAACTTTCGAAATAAACAATTTTTAAATTACATGACACGTTAACCAAATGAAAAGTAACACTGAAACATTCATGAAAATCCTTACTTTACGAAAAACAAACACACATTATATACATACTGTCTTTGAGATTTGTAAAAGAAAAAGAAAATTTTAAAATTTAAAAAAATAATAACAAAATTTGATCTTTCCTCTTAATAATAGCATAAATATTTTGATGATAAAGCTTTGTTTTTATTAACTTTGAGCCCTTTTAACCTTATGATTTGCTGATTTTTTGTTTTTGTTTTTTTGGCAATTGAGCAGAGGTACCGAAATTCGTAGTTTCTTTCTTTTGTTTGACTACAACCTCCATCTCACAGATGATAAAAAAAAATAACAAATCTGTTTTTCTCAACAATTTTCTGTATAAAAAAAACTTACTTGTATAATTTGTTTTTCGTTGTGTGGTTGAAAGAAGAATGCCTATTTTTTTTCTTTCAAATGTTCGTTTTTACTTTTCGTAAGCGGGGAGGAAATATTGAGTCAAGGATAATATTTTTCCAAATTAGTTTAAAAAAATCTGTGAGCATCTTTAATCTGGGTGACAGAGACATTTTGGCTCCACTCTGGAAGCGTTAATTAAACGAATATTTATACTGACCGAGACGATAAAAGAGAAACCAAAGAGTTCAATAATGCCATTGTAGGTCATTCAAAGTAACTCGTGAATCTTCAATGGCATAATTTTGGGTTCTAAAAGGAATCAGATTTATTTTTCTATATTTGAAGAGACACGTTTCATTGCAAGATTTTTAATTGACCGTAGGCGAGTAAAGCAATAAACTTTAATCACCCAATTAAGTTTTTAATCGAATGAGTCGATCGGATAAGTGAAATTCCACAGGCTATATATATATATATATAAAGGATTCATGAAAAATGAAAGACAAGGTAATATAATTAAAAGAACATTAAAAATAACGGCGGCATTACTAATAAATTACTGGCAAATTTATAGGAGAAAAATTCTACACTTGATAACATCAGTTATGAATACGGTAACAATGTGGTTGCCATGTTCGGAACTTAAAATACACATGACGCTATATGCATAAACTTTACACATATTTATTTACAAGTACAAAATTCATTCTTGATAATGGTTAAAAGTATAGCCGAAAGCGCTCGGAAATACAAAATATTAAAACAATTCTTATATAATTTGTGCTCTGAAAAGAAAAAAGTCATATGAAAACAAAAAAATGTATAAAAATTACCATATCTGTCATTTTTTAAGAAACATACATAAAAGTGAGATTGTTGCCCAAACAAATATATATATATATATATATATATATATATATACTGATTGTTTAATACTTAGTTTTTGGTTCTAATAGGATTAAACCAGTACACATTTGTATTAAAAAGTGTTCTATACAATTATATTGTAGAACTTTTGAATATTTTCCATTTTAAACGAATTATTTCGCTACCCAGGTTTCTACCATGAGTGGCGTCTTCAGGCGATTTTTAATAAAAAAATGTATTATAAATAGCCTGAAGACACCACTCATAGTAGAAACCTGGGTAGTGAAATAACTCGTTTAAAAACGGAATATATATATATATATATATATATATATATATATATATATATTGAGGGGATGTTACGGAAGTATGAAAATGTAAATCATAATTAAATTTTTATTATATTCTTGTTTTGCGATTCAAAACTTATGTAAATAAAACATGTTACAGATATTTTATTTTTAATTTATATATATTCTTTACTACGAGCAAGTCCTACAAATTTAATTTCGGGAATCAGCTAGTTTGATGTCGAAAATTGTTTGACTTTAAAAATAGATATGAAAAAGTAACGTTGGTTTTACAAGAATAAGCTTCAAACATTGATGATTCTATCAATGAATTCATGAGAAGTGGTTGCTTCCCTTTCCGATTATTTTTCCTGTTTTAGATTTTTGGTGCCAAGAAAAAAACAGGTTTTTAGCTATAAATATAAATTGTTTTTTTTTTAGCCAAATTCTTTTTATTTTTTAATATGTTATGTTTAATATAATAGTGAAATGCAATTTCCTTCCGGAGTATAAGTATTAGCTAGAGAAAAAGAAAGATGGCGACGATAAAGCATATTTGAAGACCAAGTTAAGCAAGACAATCATTTAGAAACAAAGAAAATTGTGCTGGATTTTTATGTGATATCTGTCCTTCTGTATGGAAATGAATTCTGGACGATCTCATCAAAGATAAAGGAGAAGCTTGAGGCGGCAGAAATGTGGTTTTACAGAAGGATGCTGAGCATACCATGGACGGAGCGCGTCTACAACGATGAGGTGTCGGAAAGGATGCAAACGAGGTTTTTAGGACACGTAACGAAGAAGGTCATGGAGTATTTAATACTCACAGGAAGGAAAGACAGGAGAAAGCAACGTAAAGCGTACTTGTTAGGTCTGAGAAAATGGTTAACGAAGCGGGGTTTGGAAGTGATACCAAGAGGAAAACTATTGAGAACGACAAGAGACAGAGCCAAGTGGACGTCCATGATCGCCTACGTCCTGAAGAGACACGGCATACGAAGAAGAAGAAACAAACGAAACGGCAATCTATGAAAAGTAAAGGTAAAGGGATTCATAATTAAACGGTTCACTTTCACATTTTGTCTAAATTTTCTCTTTTTATTTTTTTATTTTGTCTGTTTCTTTTACAAATACTGCCTGGTGCCAATTTTTAATCGAGCTGGCAACTAGGTCCCATCCATTTACAGTGAAATCAATCAAGTTCTAACTACAACTTCTCTCTCTCTCATCTTCTTTTCTCGCACTTCCCGCCTGTGGAACTCCCTTCCGTATACTTGCTTCCCTGATAGCTACAATCTATAGCAGTTTAAATGCAATGTCAATTGACATCTCTTATCTCCTTGACTGTCATCCTTTCCTCGAAACACCTTGTATCTCCCTTTCCACTCTACTCTCACAAAGCTTTCTTCAGACCAGTGTTCCCATCCTTCTCTTACCCATTCTCTGACACCTCTGTGATCTGTTCCTCTTGCTTTTCACTCTCCACATATGTAACCCCCTGCGCACCAGTGACAGTAATTCCTTGCTTAAGGTGAAACGATTATAAAAAACAAAACAAATGCAGATAAATGTTTTATTTTTAAAGATTATTAAAACGACTAAGGAAATTAATCACTCAAGTTGATTTAACACACTTACCGCTATGGAAGTGGTAAGAAATATTAAAAAAAATACACCAGAAATATTTGTCCCAAAAGTTCGTAAACACTTGCGAAATGGGTCTATCTGGTTCAGCACAATCGAAACATGCGATGGGTTCAGAAAGGGCAAGAGACACCGTCGGTTCCAAAACAAGATCGATTCGGCAAGAAAGTCATGTTGTGCATTTGGTGGAACTTTGAAGGAATCGTGCATTTTGAGTTGGTTCCGAAGGGTCTTGCAATCAGTGCCGAACTTTACTGTCAGCAACTTGAGCGGGTCTACGAAAAGTTGAAGCAAAAGTACCCAGCTCTGATCAGCCGAAAGCGCGCTTTGATGCAGCAGGACAATGCCAAGTCACACACCGCCAGGAAGAGCAAAGATAAGTTTGAAGAGCTGGACGGCGTTTAGGTTTTGACACATCCAGCCTACAGTCCTGACTGTACTCCATCAGATTACAGCCTTTTCCGCTCAATGCAACACCTTTTGAAGGGCCGCCGATTCGACTCGTTTGAAGTCGAGGAGGCGTGTCAAGAATTCTTTGATTCGAAGCCGGCTGAATGGTACTTTGACCAGATCCGAAAGCTTGCAGATTGATGGCAGAAAGTCTTGGAAAATGATGGTCTTTATTTTGAGCTATAATTTTTGGTGTTTTGCGAGTAAAATTTCAATTTTTTGCGTTTTTCTGGTAACGTTAGATTACTTGGTGAGTAAAATTTCAATTTTTTGCGTTTTTCTGATAACGTTAGATTACTTGACGAGTAAAATTTCAATTTTTGGCAAGTGTTTACGAACTTTTTGGACAACCTAACATAAATAAATACATATTGATAACACTGATGTAAATGAAGTAGGGCTCCGAATCATCTCTCAGTTGCGTCTCTGTCCGAGAACAGAGATCCATCTAAGTATAATTATACTGTATAGATGCCCGGTTCCTAGACCGCGCTACCCCATTGCACCAGAGGGATGGACCGGGTGCTCGTTACCGGGGCCAGCGAGTCCGACAGGGAAATTTTGTTCCTTCGCCCGCTCGTACGAATCCGGACTCCCCAAAATTAAAAACTAACCTTGTGTCACATCTCGCTCCAGTGGGGGAGTAGGGTAAATATCCATATTGATAACATTGGTCGACGTGAAATTTTGGTGCAAAAAAAACAAAAAAAACACGTTTTTCAACTAATTTGATTATGCCGATTCTGAAAATTATGTTGGAATTTTATGTTTAGCTACCGTTTTTGCTGTACTGAAATTGCTCATTTTTATTTTAAAAGATCAATTTCCGATCTTGGCTTATCGTAACATTTTGGTAATAAAGTCGTTGAAACCCATCAGTTTTCAGGTAGACCAAGTTATATAAATTAACCAATTCTTTTGGTAAGAAAAATGTGTTTTTGAGTCAAAATGTTCAAAATAGAAACACGGAAGTTTTTCAATTTGTCGCCCAAACTCTAACTGATAAACTTTATCAGTAATACGCTAATATAAGTATTAAGATTTGTTTTTTTACATGACCATTTAGATAAATTACCAGATAATTGCGGCAAAGTGAGTAATGAACAAAAAGAACGATTTCATCGGAATATTAAAATAATAAAAGGGACGATGAGACAAACGAATGATGGCTGACTACTGCTGAAGTATCAAAAGGCACCCACATAACATTGAACATGACAGAAAATCAAGAAAGAGACATTTTTGTACCAAAGTTCTTACGTTCATGAAGGTCTTATTTCTACTGTTACTATATTAAATGATTTGAAGATACTTGTTTGTCTCGGTTTATTTAATCGTGCTATTTTTCAAGTCTTAGACTCTGATTATTATTGAAAAAATATTTCTTAATAAGCAGACTAATGTTTATATGAACTGAGGGGTTTTTACGATTTTACTTTGAGAAATATTACCACCGGTCAATGTTATACATACAGATAATAAATGGAAAAACTTTTCTTTTTTTCTGATAAAGAGGCATTTCTGTAGAGTAAAAACGGTAGCTAGCCATGAAAAAGCAAGGTCATTTTTTTCAGATTCAACGCCCTCAAATTATCTAAAAAAAGGTTTGATGTCTCGACATGATTTCAATTTTTTTTTATGATCAGTGTTATTTACTGAGCTCAGCTTGAAATAACACGCAACAGTTGATAATCTGTAGAACAAATAAATCACAAATTTATTTTGAGTGTTTCCAAACCAAAAATAACGTTGCATGCGATTTTTCATTACGACTTTTAGTGCTCTGTTGACTGTGGAAGTGTATGACTTCAGTTTAGCAACGTCACTTAGGTCATGAGCAAACTTGCGAATCTTTTGGGTGTACAAAAAAAATCTGCGGCTCAGAAGTCGGATTTCAAGTCACCCCCCATTCACTCAGTCAACAAATCTCAACTTATCTTTTGGAAGTGGTGTCTAATAATGTTTATTTTTGTAAAAATACAAAAAACATGGCTCAAGGCCAAGTCTGGAAGTTTGGTCTTCATCTGTCTTCAGTTAACTTAGCTTCATTCAAACCTAAGCAGACTATACATTGCACCAAAACATTACTTTCTTACTTACCATTCTTAATACAAATACCATAAATCTCTGTGAAAATCTAGCCAGTCCATATGTACGATTTGTCTGTGGGCTGAAATTTAAACAAATTAAAAAATGAAAACCCCGACTAATAATATTAATTACAAGAAACAAAACAAAATGTTGTTAGTTATGAATCGCTACCTTCTACACATGCGCAATTCTTAGTTGTGAGAGAAACACTAATTCACTTCAGTTAAGTGCCATACGTGAAACACGCTTGAGCGATCATGTCTCGAAAGAGACATGACTGACTGGGCAGAAGATTATCCCGCAGTAGGTTGCCATTGCTTTCTGCGGTAGACTGGTTGCCAGCCAAGGCTATAGAACCCAATCTGTTCTGTTATTTAACCCATAACTGGAAGGAAGAGACGGATTAATACCTTTCCCAAGGGTATTTGCGCGTAAGTGAATGCAATGAATTCAACTGGAATTCGAACTCGGCTCTCCGATTTCTTGTTCCGAGCCGATATCCACTGGACCACCACGGACACTAATTAGCTAGACGAAAATTATGCGGGACGGGTGTAAATGAAGTTATTCGTTCAGACATACACACAATCATCAAAACACAACAACAAATACGAAATAAACACACTGGAAAACGAAAGTTGAACTGGTCACCATGAAGAAAGTCGATAGAAAAGACTACAAATAAACTACAACAAAAACCGAATATATGGTCATCAAGCAAACAGAGGAACCCAAAATGCCAATTGCAGGTGGATGATACCAAAAACAAGCAGGTACAAAAATTTAAGTCCTTGGGAAGTGTTCTAACGGAGGACGGAAAAATGCGACACTGAGATCCGATGGCAAATTGGAATGGCCAAGGACCCATTCCAGATTTTTTTTTTTTAAATCATATCACCCCAAGCAAGGCAAAAACGCCACTGATGCGCAGGGAGCTACGTAAGAGTGAAAAGATTGGAAAAGAGAAAAACCGGAAACCACATCCTAAACAGGAAACAAGGTATGAGCCTCTTCACCTGTTCAATAGACGTGGGTGAGTGTGAACCGGGTGATAGTTTAGTCTATCTACTCCAATACTGAGCAGATTATTAAAAGACAGAAAAATTTTGCTAAAAACAAAGAAGAGAATACTGGGTTGCTATGGAATATCTGTTTTTCAATATGGCAGTGAATGCTGATTGATATCATCAAAGATGAAGGAAAAATCTTGAAGCAACCGAAATATGGTTCTACAGAAGGAAGCTGCGGATATCATGGATCGAGCACGTGAGCAATGATGAGATTCAGGAAAACTACATTATTCCTGAGTATCAGCTAAAGTTCCTGGGACATGTGATGAGAAAAGATAGCTTGGTGAATCTAATACTCACAGGTCAGATAGAGGAAAAGAGAGAAAGAGGAAAGCAGCGGATAACATATTTGACGGGCTTAAGCAGGTGGATGGCAGAGCGGGGTTTGTGTTGGGTAAGAAGAGAAAACTTGCTAACAGATACTAGACGTGAAAGGCCATGATCGCCTACGTCCTGAAGGGAGATGGTACATAGAAGAAGAACAACAGGGGAGAGAGTAAGAAAGTAAACTAAGGAAAGTGACAACAGAAATAAAATCAAGTGGAGCCTATGATCATACATTCTCTAGCTAAATTATATTTTGGCGTAAAAATATTTGACGATAAATAGTGAATTCCGACTGCTTCTTTTCTTTTTATAATATTTGTTTTTGTCAGTCAGTCAGTTATGTGCCATATATGATATACGTTTGAGCGTTCATGTCTCGGAAGAGACATGACTAACTGGGCAGAAGATATTCACGCAGTATATCGCCATTAATTTATGCGGCCGACTGGTTGCCAAGCAAGGCTATAGATCCCATTTAACCCACAGCTGGAGGGATAAGAGACACAATAATAATTTTCTCTAGGGTAATTGCGCTTAAGTGAATGCAAAGAACTCGACTGGAATTTGACCTCGGCTCTCTCCGATTTCTCGTTCCCAAACGATAGCCACTGAACCATAAGGAGTAACTCTAAACTACTTCAAAATTTAATTGAAATATGAACAGCTTCTTATTTTTTAATATTGGTTTATCCTTTCAAACGCAAGAATGAATGACACTGAAAAGTTCATGAGTAATCAGACGGTAAAAATTAACTCTGTATATCGGACGGTAAAAATTACCTCTGTATATCGAACGGCAAAAATTACCTCTGTACATCGACACGCTTTACGTCAGTTGTTACTTTCTAAGTTTGTGTTACTTTGCCAAATGATCACATGCAAGTGCAGAATATTATCTTAAAAAGCGTTCATAAGGTAAGCCTGAGTGGGTAGGAAAGTTAATCGTGTAAAAAGTGTGCAAAAAACCTGCGAATTTGTTCATTCGAACACACGAACCAGTTGTCATAGCGAATTAAAAACTACTATTATTTATGGGATTTTCAAATTCAAACTTATCTATTAATTTACTTCTGGAGATCGCGTAATTGTTACGACTAGCATTATAGAATAGGTAGTCAGTCAATTATGTGCCATACGTGATACACGCTTGGGCGTAGATTGGTTGTCGGCCAAGGCTATATAACCTAATCTGTCATATTATTTAACCCATAAGTGGAGGGAAGAGAAGGATTAATACCTTTCCCAAGGGAATTTGCGCGTAAGTGAATTCAGGGAATTCAACTGGAATTCGAACACGGCTCTCCGATTTCTCGTTCCAAACAGATATCCACTACGTAGTCTTACCCAAAATAGCAACCGGTTGGTCTTAAGACCCTGTTGGCGTGAAATTCTGAAATTAGTCGATTTAAGATATTGATATCAGACCAACATAACGTGAAGAGTCTGAGACGACTGTAAATTTTAAAAGGTTTCGTACAACTCCCACACCCAAATTTTTTAATGAGGCGATTCAGCATGTGCCAATGAAAATTCTTGCGTTTTGCTCGTTTTGTTTGTAGAAACTATGCTACAGCTACCTTCCCACGCATAATAAAGTGAGATAAAAAACGAAGCAAATGGCTGTCATTGATGCAGTATGTGATGTAGGTTTGAAGTCTAAATAGTAAATATGTTTTTGAAAAGCGGCCACTGGTCCGTTTTATTGTCTGCAGCCAAAAAGCCGACCACTGGTCCACTTTACTCTCGAGATCCAGAAAGGCAGCCACTATTCCGGTTTACATGCTTGATTCAGGAAGGCAACCAATGGTAAGTTTTACACTCTGCAGCCAGAAAAGCAGACACTGGTCCGGTTTACTCTCTTGATCCAGAAAGGCGACCAATGGTCTGATTTACTCTCTGGATTCAGAAAGGTAGAGACTGGTCCAGTTTACATCCTGGATTCAGGAAGGAAACCAATGATTCTGCTTACAATCTGTAACCAGAAAATCAGCTACTGATCCAGTTCTCTCTCTGTAGCCAGAAAGGCAGCAAATTAGTCCGGTTTACCCTCTGGATCGGGAAAGTCCGTCACTGGTCCGGTGTACACCCTGGAGCTAGAAAAGCAGCCACCGATCCGGTCTACACTCTGGAGTCAGAAAGGCGGCCACTGGTCCGGTTGAAACTCATCTGTATCCACACGGTAAGTCACCTCTCATGAGGATGTCTTTGCTATTTGCAGGAGATTTGATAGTCGTAATTAAACCCGTCGACAAACCAACATGTGGTTGCAAGGAAAGACTACTAAAAAAGCATTTACTCAACAGCATTACGACACACATTTTGAATACTAACCAACTTCGGGGATTCATAACGAAAAAACGCGACGACTACAACAGGAAAAAAATTAGCAATTAAAATAGTTTTAATGACAATATTTCAAAGCTGATAACAGCGCGAAGAACTGCAGAGGAGACAG
This sequence comes from Ascarosepion bandense, assembly GCA_037127315.1. Lineage (NCBI taxonomy): Eukaryota > Metazoa > Mollusca > Cephalopoda > Sepiida > Sepiidae > Ascarosepion > Ascarosepion bandense. Next base: position 4,414,381 of record JBBBDQ010001353.1, read on the forward strand.
TCGATATGTAGATTGGCAACTACACCTCACCGTTTTTCATTTGACCTAGCTAGACGCAACCGTATGTCCTACTCTAAACGCTTCTTTTCTCGCATTTCTCACCTGTTCAACTCCTTAGCAATTTTTCGATTCCCTACCAACTACATTCTTCAAAAATATAAACACAACCGCAATCGCCATTTTCTATTATCCTGAATCATTATCATTTATCAATCACACCCAATGGTGCATAGGGCAGCAACTTTTTGTTGCTGTAACAAACTGTTTTTTACGGGGCAAAGTTGTTAGCCCTGCACCCAACCCCTAAACCTGGAGGACCGGTGGACCATTCTTGGTCCTTATGTTTACAGCACCTGGTATTCCCAAATAGTCACCCATGTAAGTACTGACCAGGCTCGATGTTGCTTAACATCGGTGATTGGACGGGAACCGGTGCATTCAACACGATATAGCCGTAATACCATTAACCTGAATACTGTTCTTTTATTGTCCTTTCTCCTCAAATTTTCTCATTCTCTTTCACTCACAGTAAGCCCCTGTACGTCTTAGTGTCATTATTACCTTTCTTTAGGGTGAAATATTTAATGTTTTACGCCCTACAGACAAAGTAAAACATGACTGAACGATGACTAACTGATTAATTATTTCGACGAGCGATGGACTGGAAGTAACCGAAATGTGGATCTACAGAAGGATGCTGAGGATACTATGAACTGAACATGTAAACAACGACGAGGTTTTGAAAAGGACAGAAACAAAAAAGAAACAGGCGAAAGTTTCTGAGACATGTAATGAGGATGGAAGACTTAGAGAATCTAAAACTGACGGAACGAACAGAGTGAATGAAAGACAGGGGAAAGCAACTAATGACATACTTGATGGACTTGAGCAGGTGGATGGCGGAGCAGGGATTAGGAGGAGTAACAGGGGTGTTAAGAGCTACAAAGTATAGGAATATCTGGAAGGACATGATTGCCTACGTCTTGAAGGCACGTAGATGAAGAAGATTATTATCGTGTCGTTTCAATTCAAGGTACGAGGTATTATGAATCTCCAAAGTTTCTTGTGCTCTATTGTTCCTCGATGTAATGTTTAGCAGTTTTAACATCCCTGCTAATCCCGCGTAAGAAAATAGAAGTCTAAATAGCATATTTGTATATCATGGACACTTGTTTTAAAAACCATCAGTGAATAATAACGTTTAGCAGTTTTAGCATCCCTGCTAATCCCGCGTAAGGGAATTGAAATCTAAATAGCGTATTTGTATATCATGGAAACTTGTGAAAACAATCAGTGAATAATAACGTTTAGCAGTTTTAGCATCCCTGCTAATCCCGCGTAAGGGAATTGAAGTCTAAATAGCGTGTTTATATACCATGGAAGCTTGCTGTGAAAATCATCAGCGATTAATGATATAAAAAAACAACTCTTAATACAGCAGCAACCATAAAAATCTAACTTCATCAAAATCAGTAGCAGCGGTAACAGTATTTGCTTCTTCCCGAGTCGGGACGTAATTATTGGAGAGCGTTTGCCGAAATTATCAGTCACTGTGTTTTCTGTTAGGATACATCAATGATGATATATTTCAGAAGGATATTAACGATCGTGCGATGGGTTTCAGTGGATATCGGCTCGGAACGAGAAATCGGAGAGTCGAATTCCAGGTGAATTCTTTGAATTCACTTACGTGAAAATCCCATTGAGAAAGGTATTAATCCGTTTCTTCTCCCTGCAACTATGTGTTAAATTGTTTCGAGACATGATCGCCCAAGCGTGTATCACGTATGATACTAACTGGTTGATTAACGATTAAACGGAACATAGAGTTCATGCAATATATCGTCTTTAAAGGTCATTTAAGGAAAGAGAAAATATAAAAACCCTAGCCAGAATTTGACCTCCGATTAATGGACAACCTTTTTGGTTGTGCGAACTGTCGTCATTTGCCAACAATTTAATTTCCATTTAAAAAAATAGAAATATATCCTTAAATGTCATACACTTTCAGGGCGTAAATGATCATGGTTCTCCACAGCTTCCTTTATTCTAGAAGTTGATATGCCTCAAGATTAGTAGAATAATTTTTCATTGATTTGTCAAATAATTTTTCATTGAAATTTTTTCTTTCTCTTAGCCTGGTTGCCAACTATAGTTAGATGACTCAGTCTACACTGTTGTATAACTGATAATTTAGGGAAGAAGTGAGTCAAGTTACAAGAACTAATCAACGTTCTTTCCACGACCATATAGAGTTCTTATTGCAATTAACATTAAAAAATTGCAATATGAACTCTGGTAAAAGAAAGGGTTACTGGACATTAAGTTTGTAAGTCCCAAAGATTCAGTTGTTCTTGTTCTTAAGGACCCATGGCACAGTGGATATAGACGTTAGTTAGTTCCTGTCACTTGACCAAAAGAGTTGTGAGTTCAATACCAGGCCACATTGAACAAGCAACTTAAGGGTTAGTGGGAGATAACACAAGACTATCAGAAGGGGCTCTATGCAAGGCTTCTCTTCAAAATTCCTAGAAGAAGGCCGTAGCGTACAACGTGCAATGAACAGATAGCCCCTAATATAGACAAATACGAAGAGATAGTCCGAAATATAGACAAACTAGCAGTATAGCCCGGCGTTGCTCGGGTGTAATGAAAGCTTTAAAATTAATCTATGGTCCTTGAGCTCAGACACTTTGGACGTTGGCACGAAAGATTAAAAAGCAATAGTTGTTTCCAGTTAAAGCGAAACTGTAGACTGAAAGAAAAATGAATGGATGTAAGTCAAATTTTGAATTCCTGGTATCGATATAATTGTTTTTTTTCGTCGTAAACTGAATTTTGAAGGCTAAATAAGTCCTCTGAGTAAATAGTATCATGGCTGAGACTAAGAACTACAATTATACCTACTTAGAGCCAAACCCGAAGCAAAAACTAAAATAAAAGGGCTGAAAAAAAATACAGCATACAGGCAGATAAACAGACACACACACAAACATCTTGCCTTTTATATATATATATTATCGATTTTCTGCACTATTGTAAGAACTGCAACCTTGAAACTTCTGAATGTCGTTTCTTATGTCTTTGTCTATGAGTGTATCAAATTTGATTAAAATCGGACCAGTCCTTTTATATCCCGATTTTTTCGATTATCGATTTTCGATATTTATCGGGGGTACCTCGACACAAAACCTAGCTAAGAACACTCGCAGACGCTTATAATACAACTGTGTAAAATTTCAAGAAAATCGGTTCAGCCGTTTCGGAGCTATAGGTAACGGACACAGAGAGAGAGAGAGAGAGAGAGAGAGAGAGAGAGAGAGAGAGAGAGAAAGTTCCATTTATAAATAAGTTTAGGTTTAGAGACGAAGAGTGGTTTGTTCCAATGCACGTAGCTTGATATTTCTTAGTTATGAAAGTTAAAACTGATGGAACGAATGAAGTTCGTCTGAACAGTTTCCACGGAAATAGTAATAGATTTTTTGTCTATGAGAAAAGGGTTGTTGATTGTAAAAATAATGATCACCCACAAAGACGTGTACACGCTTTTCTATGCTAGTGAGACTGGGAAGTGAAGCCTACACATCTCATATGTAGCAATGTTGGACCTGATCGGCTTTTTGTAACGGTAAAAAATAGCAGGAGTCAGGTACTTACTAGATCGGTACAGGGAACCGACCGTTTTGCAATATCTATGTACAAGCTTCGCAAGGTCTTGGTTGAATTTAAGATGAAATAGATGCTCAATGCATAAAGCATCTACGAGATGACATACATTCTTCGTGATTGGCTGCAGTTCAGAGTCCGATCGTCGATGATGAAATGTTTATTACAGAATAAAAAAAAATGTGGCATATAACCGAAGGGGAACTGTGTTGAGGTTGGTCGACACTGTCTATCCGATACCTAGCTAGTCACATTCATGACTGAATTTATTCGTAACACTTTCTTCATTTACCACAAAAATTCGTCCATCTTCTTACAATCCTACAGGTAACATTAGCATTCTCTTCGGTCAAAATTGTGGTCAGATGTGATTGTGTCGTTATTGATAATGACATCTCTATTTCCTTATAGTTGGCTTGAATTTTGATATTAGAATATTTGCTTTTATCATACTCCTTACTGGTCATAATACTTTACGTGGCTTCTCTGTACAAGTCATGGAGAAAGAGGGTTTTCCGCAAGACTGTCTCCTAAAACATGAGGAAATATAAAAACTTGGGGTGAAGAAGAGATGGTCTTTCTGGTGATACGCACGCCACCATCAGTATTATCTTGGTCTGAACTTGGTGTAACTCCTGTATCGCGGAAAAGATAGAGACGACTAGCAGCTGGTTCGCTTGTGTTATATACTGGTGCAGGACCTGGACAAACAAAGAGAAACACTTTTATATAAAAATATAATCTTATATTTTTAGTCTTCTTCGGTGACGCTTGTATAAATCAGGAGGGCAGCCGGAGAGAGTCGCGTACACGAAGGGGCCGTCGGGCGTCAGAAGCCAGCGGTAGTTCTCTCTCTCTCTCTCTCTCTGTCGTGTGTGTGTGTGTGTGTGTGTGTGTGTGTGTGTGTGTGTGTGTGTGTGTTATTTTATCTTCTTTTCTTTCTTCGGTCAAAAACCCCAGACTTATATAACCCAAAATTTCTAAGCAGTTTTACCTTTTCGGGTTGTCGCTTAGTTGACGTCATCTACGGCCAGATACGTTTGTCAATTGGAGTAGATAGACTAACTGGAGTAGATAGACTAAACTATCGCCCGGTTCACACTCCACCCACGTTTATTGAACAGGTGAAGAGTCTCATCCCTTGTTCCCTATTTAGGATGTGGTTTCCGGTTTTCTTTTTCTTTTTCCAATCTTTTCACTCTTACGATTAAAAAAGATTAAATGATTAAAAAAAATATTCGCCGTGTATTGTCTTTCAAGCTCGTCATCGCCTGTGTTTCTGCCTTTGATGTTAGTCATATATTTGTCGGTTATCAGCTTTTAAAGCTTTGTTGTTACACCCTGCTGTCACTATTCACGGCTAGAATATATTTTTGTCAGTCATATATTTTTCCGGTCAAGGTAATATATCACAGTTTAGAGCTTTTTGCCAGACATCATTTACGTGTTTTGGGATCTGTCTTCGCATAGAAGCAGCATGAATTGGATTTTCAGAACTTACTCTCAAAGATGTGCGTTTTGGTCCAGTGGTCCAGTGGATATCGGTTCTGAACGAGAAGCCAGGGAGCCGAGTTCGAATTCCAGTTGAATCCATTGTATTCACTTCCGCGCAAATACCCTTGGGAAATGTATTAATCCGTCTCTTCCTTCCAGTTATGGGTTAAATAGCAGGACAGATTGGGTTCTATAGCCTTGGTCGGCAACCAGTCTATCGCAGAAAGCAATGGCAACCTACTGCGGGATAATCTTCAAAGACTTTCCGCTAATTAGAGTGGGTATGCAAAGTAATGGAAACATGTAATTGATTCTCACCTGCATTCCCAGATGTTATTACTCACCGATACTTCTTCCTGCTGTACCTGAGTGACACGTCTGATTACAATAGAGGTCTCTTTGTCTTTGCTCATAATGAATGCAAGCGTGTCCTTAAATGATTCAAAGTTATTGTTTGCCGATATAATGAAACAATGTACAGCATCTCGCAAGTTCCGGTCTAGAGTCTTTAGTATCCCTGTTTGAAACTGTACCTCTGAGGTCTCGTTCTGGGTGAAAGCTGGCTTTGATGCTCTCATTTCAGCAAGGATATTCCAAATGAAATCTTGTTCACCTTGAATTTCGCCTTCATGCTTGGCTACTATTGCCCTCAGGAATCACTTTTGGCTGTACCGGAGTGACATGGCTGATTACAATAGACATTTTTTTGAATCTTTGCTTGTAATGAATGCAAGCATGTCCTTAAATGATTCAAAGTTATTGTTTGCCGATAGAATGAAACAACTTGATTCCATGATAGCTTCAATCTTTAACAATTTAAATGCAACGTCGATTGTCATCCTGTATCTTCTGGAATCCTATTCGTCTTTTACGTTTTCTTTAATGCCCCCTGTACCCGTCTTTTCTCTCACTGTAACCCCCTGCAAATCACTGGCGGTTTCACCTTGCTTGGGGTCAGTCAGTCAGTTAAGTGCCAAAGGGGATACACGCTTGGGCGATCATGTCTCGAAAGTGTTAAACTACACAGTCTATGCAAAAGGATGTTTTTTTTTGGTAATTAACACCCCCAAATGTTTAATAAAGCCTGCAGAATTATCAAACTTTCAAATTTTTAGTCAGTCAGTTAAGTGCCATACATGATACACGCTTTGGGTGATCATGTCTCGAAAGAGACATGCCTGACTGGGAAGAAGATTATCCCGCAGTAGGTTGCCATTGCTTTCTGCGGTAGACTGGTTGCCAGCCAAGGCTATAGAACCCAATCTCTCCTGTTATTTAACTCCTAACTGGAAGGAACAGATGGATTAATACCTTTCATAAGGGTATTTGCCTGTAAGTGAATGGAAAGAATTCAACTGGAATTCGAACTTGGCTCTCCAATTTCTCATTCCGAGCCGATATCCACTGCACCACAGCACATATCCATTGTTTGGGGCAAATAATTGAAACAAAATTTCAAGAAGCATCTTTTATCCATCGTTAACGAAATCTTAGAAATGCTTTTAGAACTTTTCTCTTCTCTTGATTGCCTGTTCAATCGACCACTGAAAGATCAATCAAAGTTCAAACAAGCGACTTAAACATAGAAAATCGGTTTAATATATTTACACTATATTCGAATTCTTGTTCTCAGCTTTGTTCTTGCTGACACAAAATCTCTGGCGTTGTGCTCTCCGGCCTTCATACGGTGTATATTGATCTGGGTAGAATGATCTCGTTCCATTACCCATGTTCCATTGCCCATGACTAGGGATAGCAGTAACAAAAATAAGAACTGGACGATATCCTTAGACATGGGCAGTGGAATCTGAACGGTCTACCCCGTAGATTAGATTTAGGTTTCAGTTCAGAATATACTTGTAGTTTGCAGATATCGATGTACAGTTGACGAAGGCCGGGGAAATGTAATTCGGAGAAACGTTCTGATAACAATAAAAGAGACGATGACAATCCTCACATTTATAATGAAGACCGTTGTGCATTTATCTCTCTCTCTCGCTCTCTTTATATATATATATATATATATATATATATATATATATATATATATATATATATATATATATATATATATATCTCTCTCTCTCTATATATATATATATTTATATATATATTATCTCTCTCTCTCTATATATATATTATATATATATATTCTCTCTCTTTATATATATATATTATCTCTCTCTCTCTCTCTATATATATATATATATATATATATATATATATATATATATATATATATATATATATCTCTCTCTCTCTCTCTATATATATATATATATATATATATATATATATATATATATATATCTTTATATATATATATATTATCTCTCTCTCTCTATATATATATATATTATATATATATCTCTCTCTCTTTATATATATATATTATCTCTCTCTCTCTCTCTATATATATATATATATATATATATATATATATATATATATATATATCTCTCTCTCTCTCTATATATATATATATATATATATATATATATATATATATATATATATATATATATATATCTCTCTCTCTCTCTCTATATATATATATATATATATATATATATATATATATATATATATATATATCTCTCTCTCTCTCTCTCTCTATATATATATATATATATATATATATATATATATATATATATATATATATATATCTCTCTCTCTCTCTCTCTATATATATATATATATATATATATATATATATATATATATACTACCGGCCACAATTATTAGGCCACTCCAGTTTGTTTTTAAGAAATAACGTATTTCATACTATTTTTAGTGGATAAGTCTAAACGAAAATAGAATTGTTCTTTTGTTATTATTACTTTACAAAACTTTAAAAAGCAAGCAAGCAAAGATAAATTGGTGCGAATCACCCGAAAGTTTCTTCATTGATGAAACTGCAATACAGGTGATTATTAAATATTTATAAACTCATTTGATGCACATATTATTGTGCAATATTAGTAAAAGAACCATTCTCTTTTCATTTACAATCATTCACTTGGCAATAAATACTAAAAAATAGTATGAAATACATCATTTTTTTAAAACACTGGAGTGGCCTAATAATTATGGCCGGTAATGTATATATATATATATATATATATATATATATATATATATATATATATATATTTAATCATCTCACCCCAAGCAAGGCATTCCACTTCCACTATTGCGCACGGGGCTACATAGGGGAAGGTAAAGAGAAGGAGTGGTTAGACATAGGGAATGTCAGGAGGAAGGTGACAGATGAATAAGGATAGCGAGGATGAGGGTTAGACAGATGGGAAGAGTGCTTGATAGAATGGGAGCAGGTTAGTGTGTTAGGAGGTGTCTATTGACCTTACATTTAAACTCCTGGAGATTGTAGCCGTCGGGGAAGCAATCGTTTGGAAGAGAATTCCACAGTCGGGAAGTGCGAGGAAAGAAACTATTGGAGTAGAAGTTACGGCTGCATTTTATCGGTTTCACTGTAAAAGGGTGGGATCTAGTTGCTAATCTAGTATCTCGTTCAAATTCGTATTTAGGGGGCACTAGTGATCTAAGTTCATCGGAGCAGAAGCCGTGAAAGTATTTATAGAAGAAAATATATATATATATATATATATATATATATATATAGAGAGAGAGAGAGAGAGAGATAAATATATATATCCGGTCACACTCAGAAGGGAGATGTGGATATTTTTCCTATATCTTAATGTAAGATAGTCAATAGTAGGTAGGTACATCAATATATATGTTACTCTCATTTTAGACGGCACGGGCCCACTCGTAATAAATAATGAAAACTCCTTATCACTGAATTTATTATAACACAGAGGTTACTTGTTGTTTTTTAGGAAATATGTGAGAATTTTCATTGACTGTACGTCTTAATAATTTGTTTTCAAATTTTTATTGCATTTGCACGCTTTCTCAACACGCTAAATCACTGAACATGCACCTATCCTAAATTTTTGCATCTTGCCAAAATAATCACTTGTTATTTTTTAATTAATTATTATTACTATTATTTTATTCTTATTTTTTAATCTGCATGGTGCATTTTTTCTGATAGATGAATTATTCCACGGTAAGGAATCAACACTGGGCGATCCTTGGTCTTTCATCGCATTCTCGACTCAATAGTGGTCATCTCAGCGACCACTATTCGCGATAAGATTACCAAATATCGGTTGGGTGACACATGACGCTTTCTCGGGTTAAACTTTTCAGCTGACATGAAGGAGAAAGATTTACTAGGTTTGCTGCTAAGAAAGTTGGATCACCGTGTTTAGCTGGAAAATATCTTCCGCTCGAATATCTCTTAAATATTTACAAATTTACCATTCGAATACTTTGAATATTGCTGGCACATATAATCTGTTGCCACTGCTACATATTTTAATATGCTCCCTAAAATCCAAAGAAGAATCTGCATTGTTGTCGGTTCTGGCCTGACATCTCGGCTTCAGTTACTTTCACTGGGTCGTAGTGTAGTTTCTCTGTTCCTTTTCTATACTTCCTACTTGACTGCAGTGAATTCACATATATTCGGTAATCTCTTTACAACATTAACAACCGGAAAGAAATGTTTGAAAAAATAAACCCTAATACAATCTTAACTATTCTTAGAAAAGTTAAACTATACAAAGAAATATAACCCCAGTTAAATATCTGACGATTAAAAAAGGGACCTTTGACCCTTACCAGGTGAAAAGTTTGAAAGCAACACAAATTTGAAAGCAATGGATAGTTTAAAAAAAGCAAGAGAATGCTGAAAACAAAACGCATTCCAAGCAGTTCAACTTTATCCAAAAAAAACAAAAAACAAAAAATGTTTAATCTTAAATGATCTCATAAAAATTGATACGTCGGTAAACATTAAACAAACAAACAAACAAACAAACAAACAGTTCTTTTTCTGTAAATACATTCATGGTAATTATTCTGATTAATTTTTTGCCATGGTATCGAGATTTTAAAATTTGAGTACTTTTTACCCTAGCTATGAGTTGATTAGTAAGATTTCATTACTAAACGATTATCATCTCCCCCCACAAATAAAATATGAATAAAAAGATTGTGCGTACAAAATATTTAGATTGCTTCATTAAATGAGCCATGATGCCTCTAAACAAAAATGACCAAATTTGATCATTATCATGGCTACTGACTAACTTACCATTTATACTGAGCATACTTTAGTTATAGTGCAATTAAATAACCCACAAATGCTAAATACGGTTTTGAATAATAAAAATACGGTTTTTGTCCTCTTACATTGGTTGTTAAATACGGTTGGAGAGTACATTTGGTCCTGTTATGGCGAGGCTGAGAACAGATTAATTATTACCCTCTCAAAGAATATTTGTGTGGAACTAAAACAAAGATCTCGACCAGAATTCGAACTCAGCATGCCGATTCAGTGACTCTAATCATTACACTAATACTCAAAATACTCCTAATAAAAGCATTTAACTATAAGTCTTGGTATTTAAAATTGCCTCAATTTTTTACAGCTAAATCAAAGATATTAAAGTAATTATAATTGATAGATTTTTTATGGCTTATCGACCCTTTTTGGGTTATTTAAAGCCGATATGTATTTTGAATTGTAAGAATAATACATTTTTCTATGGTGAGTAAATAGAATTTTAAAAACTTTTGGGAGCGTACAATAGTTTTTAACCGTTACAAGTTCAACTATTTAACCCATAGCTAGGAAGAAAGTAATTGAATTCATAACTTTCCTAATGGTAATTACATGTAAATGAATGCAACAAATTCGACTGGAATTTGAAATCGGATCTTCGATTTCTCTTGTTTTTAATGCTTATCAACACAACCCGCTTTATAAATCCCCAAATTTTATGTATTATATTTTTATAGTTTTATAGTTTGTTTGTTTTGTTTTTTTAAATAACCCTCCTCACATTTTCACACGAAAATACGGATTCTGGTGATTCAATGTCCATCCCGAATTTTTAAACCAAAAATTGAATTTACGGAAGTCGGTAATGTTAAGCAGAATGGGTATGTAGCCGATTGGTTAGAATGTTCTCTGCCTCAGCATGTAAACCCGCGCATCGACTCTACTCATGGGCGATTTGTGAGGAAGGTGTTATCGGTCTGAGTCTTAGCATGCGGCACCCTTGGTCTGAGTATAACAATGCTTGATAGTAATTGGTAGGGTGGTATTGTCAATAGGCTTCCGTCGAACCATTTGTTTATCGGAAGATAATAAATGTTAAGCAAATCGTTTCTTTATAGAAAAGTTGAATGTTTCCCTTTGTCTTCTAAAAATACATCTCTCGTTTGATCAGGGGAATAAAGCAATGTCGAACCCGGTTAGTTCTTAGAGGGAAAATAGTTTGGGAGCATAGGGCACTGTAAGTTAAAATTATAGTTAGTAAATTCATGCCATAGAACCATACTCTGAAAACCACTTCGTATTATTGAGACCGGTGGCCCCCTAATTCTCAGTGACATTTATTATCAATAAATGTTAAACAGGCCATTTCTTTTTATACAACGGTTGACCCCGTTTCACTTTTCTTTCACGAAGTATATCACTCAGTACAAAACACTTGAATCTTAGGCAAATGAAATGCTAAAACGGACAATTTAAAATCGCAGCCTTTAAAGCATTTTAAACGTTAGAATTCGTCTAGATCGATCATTTTTAATAGTAATTGCAGATTCTACAGTCTGCTTTTTTTTCGTTGATTCCTTGGTTTGCATCTTAGCAGGCCTAATATCTGGATGTCTATTTTCAAAATGATTAATTCCATTTTAGAAAAAAATGTATTCTTGGTTACTATTAAACGAGTTCATTTGTTTGTATTTTTTTTGTTGTTGTTTTCTATTCCAAACAAAACAATAAATTCACTCATACGCAAGGGGTTACTGAGTGTAAAAGAGTACGAAAAAAATGCAAAGATGATTAAGGAGTGAAGACAATAGATGAACATGAATTGTGAGGGCAAGTATAATGGTTGACATTGCATTTAAATTTTTGAGGAACAAAGTTCACTTTTCCAGAAGGCGGAAGAGAATTCTACAATGGAGAATTGCAACAGAAAAAAAAATCTTCAAGTATAGAACATCCGGTTACACGTAAGCATTTTAAATGTAATGCCTAATTGCCAATCAAGTACCGCGCTTAAATTCATAAATCTGGTTACCGAAGAGGAAAATTATTTTTTAGAAATACCGTGAAAATTGTTGTGAGTTGAGGTGCAGTAGATATCGGCTTGGAACAAGACATCAGAGAGCCGAGTTTGAATTCCAATTGAATACTTTTCATTCACTTACGCACAAATACTCTTAGGAAGGGTATGGATCCATTGCTTCTTCCTCCAGCTATTGGTTAAATAGCAGAACAGATTGGGTTATATAGCCTTGGTTGGCAACCAGTCTACCACAGAAAGTAATGGTAACCTATTGCGGGAAAATCTTCTGCCAAGTCAGTCTGCATTAGTCAGAGAAAGTTATATTTATTTATTTAATAACAAAACCACTGACCTAACGAAAACATCTATTGTAGTATTCCTGTAGAAAAATCCTCTCAAAAACTGATAGGAATAAATCGTTAATCTCTCACTGTATAAAGTTTGATCATTGGAATTTGAGAATAAACACATTTGCTGTTTCAGGATTTTCTTTTTTATGTCCCTTCAGGACGTAGGTTATAATGGACTTCCAGTTAGCTTTATCTCTTTATCTCAAGCCGTCTCCTTCATCCTTGAGAAGATCGTTCAACATTTACTGCTATACAGAATTCTTTTCTTTGTTTCCAATGAAATTTTCCTGTCTGTCAGTACTCTGGTTAGCTGTTGAAATGCATCCTTGGCCATGCTAATGCGTCTTTGGATATCGACATCGCACTTTCCAACCGCTTCCCAGGTATTTAAAATTCTTTACTTGTTTTATTTTAATTTCTCCGACCTCTAGTTAGCATTTTGGGGTCTTCTTTTTGCTGATGACCATACATTCAGTTTTCTTGAAGTTTATGCTTAGTCCTTTCTTCTCGCTTTCTCTTGCTACCTTCTGTATGAGGTCCTGCATTTTCCTTTCCGTGTCTGCTTGTGACACTCTGCCCCCGGCTGGCTCTCTGACCCTGGTCCGGAACCTGTTGTGATGATGATGACCGGAACCCGAGTGCTATCGGAACGGCACCAGTTATGACGACGTTCTCGTATCGCTAATCGTGATGATGGCCTCATCACAGCAACTGGCCCTCAAGACGTCTATTACAACGGTGAACTTCTCTATCGAAACGGCACTAGTTATGACGACACTCTCGGATCGCTAATCGTGATGATGGTCTCATCACAGCAGCTGGTCCTCAAGACGTCTATTACAAAGGTGAACTTCGCTTCCCAAGCAGTATTCTTTGATCTCAGGAAAGTCACGTTGAAAATCCGGTAGCCGTTTCTCTGCCACCTCAAACTAGACCGGACACTCGTGTACACTTGTGTTGAAAAAAAAAACAAAAAACAAACCAACAAAAAAAAAACCCCACAAAACACGCCACAAAAAAAAAAAAAATAATAATAAAAATAAATGAATAAATTCGAAGAAGCCTGGATGAGTTACGAAAAAAAGTCTTTATATATATATAAAAAAAATAATTAATATTAGAACCAGAATGTACAATCGCCGAATTTCATATTTACAACGGAGAGAATGATTCGTTTAAGTAATCAGAGCATTCGATTTTCCAAATAAAAAATTCCTTTTATAACGGAGCTAAGTTTTCGTTAAGAATAATCAATTTTCAATTTTCCAAATAAAAGTCTTTTCACAGTTCTTCATCTAAGCTTTACGGAAATAGCCGAAGTGGAGCGAACGGTTGCGACGGTGGCGACGGCGGCGGTGGGGTCGTTTGGTCGCAATCGCTCGGCAGCTCTGAAACTAATGATTTTTCTCACTGGGGTCTTGATTTTTATACTTGTCTCCAATTCTCTTGGGGGATGCTGCGAGACCCGGAGTACCTTTATGCAAATCAGATCTTTGACCAATGAGATTTCTTTCACTTACACAATTCAAGGTGGAGTTATATCATCCCCTTGGTTCAACCAATGAAATATCAACACCTCATCTGACGCAATTTCCTTTTCGTCTTCTTCTTAATAACGTCAAATTTTCAAGTCCTTTCCCAGCAAATGTGGGAAGTAAGGATCTGACCTTACCTTAACCCCATCAAAAGTCCTGACAACTTGGTTTGACTATTTTTTGCCTTCCACTTTTACCGGGCAAAAATTCGCTCTGAATACAATGGGAAAAATATATTTTTCTTTTTCTTCGATTTCCAGCTAATTACTCTATTTTTTTTTTCGGATTTTATAAGTACATAAGTATTAAATATTTCTTTAAGCAGAAATATATCGCGAATTACAATATAGCACAATTAACAATACCACTTATAATAATGTCCCTTGCTCCGTTGTATTAACTCAAGAAGTTTTTTTTTTCACGTGGAAATGGGGTTACGTGCTATCAGCACTGTGTCATCTGCGTATCTTATCTTTCAGTAAAACAGAAATATTGTTTAATTCCTTAGCTATTATATTGACGTAAAGTTAACTTAAAACGTCTAAGGAAGTAACGAGATTAAATTCCTCATACGCAATATTTATTCACTTCTGGATGATCGTCAGTAAATGTCGATATAAGGATCAGTGTCTTTGGTTACTTACTTCGAACGTTGATATTCTCGCTAGGATGTAAGGGAGTCGAACAATTCTGTTTTAGTTGAGACGTTTACAAAACTCTTGTCATCCGGTTGTCCTACATAACTTATGTTCAGCTGGGTCGACATTTTGTTTACGAGTCGTGGCAGTTTTTGATACCATTAGAGGCCCGATTCTGAACCTGGTTGCTATGAGGGCGACCTTCCAGTTTAACAATCCTGATGCACCCGACTCTTTTGATGTTCTTTTGTGACACTGAGTGCAATGGCTACTTTAGTTTATATTGGGGTCACCGCACAACAACTCCTTTATTGATAAAATTCGATCCAAACATAAAGTATTACTTGACTCACGTAACGTATTAACGTCGTCGTAGGCAATCTATCACAATTCTACCTATATTAAGAGAGAGAGAGAGAGAGAGAGAGAGAGAGAGAGAGAAAAAGAAAGAAAGAAAGAAAGAGAGATAGATAGATAGATAAAGAGAGAGAGAGAAAAAAACAAGCCCCGATAACTGTTGGTTTTCTAAGCATAGCTTACACGTGGCACAAGGCCGAAAGTATCTGAGGATCGAACTCACTATTCAGTTGTAACAGCTTCTCGGGAAACATGCTTAATAACCATTACAGAAATCCAATGGAGAATCTACAATGTGAGAGATCCCGACTTGGCAGCTCGGATACAGTCACATTCTCACCGGCGCAATGTGGCTTCTCTGTATCTCTTCTACAAATACATTTACGGCTTCTGCTCCGATGAACTGAGCTCACTGGTGACCCCTATATATAAATTTACTCGAGCCACAAGATTAGCAACTAGGTCCCACCCTTTTACTGCAAAACCCATAAATTGTAAACGTAAATTCTACTCCATCAGCTTCTTTTCTCGCACTTCCCGCCGATGGAACCCATTCACTTATTTTCTCGATAGCTACAATCTCCAAGAATTTATATGTAAAGACTATAGTCATCTCCTATCTCACTAACTTTCATCCTATCTCTCATCCTCCTTTCTCCATCCACTCCACTCTCATCAGTATTCTCATCTTTCTCTTACCCACTTCCTGATACCCCTTGTAACCTGTCACTCTTTCTCATACCTTACCTCCTATGTAACCCCCTGCAAAACAGTGGCAATAAAATGCCTTGCTTGAGGTGATATGATTATAAAAAATAGAAATAAAAACTACATCGAGGTGTGAGACAACAGAGATCATCGAGTGTTAAACTACACAGTCTATGCAAATGGATATTGTTTTGGTAATTAACCCCCCCCCCCCCCAAAAAAAAATGTTTAATAAAGCTTGCCGGATTATCAAACTTGCAAATCTTCAGTCAGTCAGTTAAGTGCTATACATGATACACGCTTTGGGCGATCATGTCTCTTTCGAGACATGACTGATTAGGCAGAAGATTACCCCGAAGTAGTTTGCCATTGCTTTCTGCAGTAGACTGGTTGTCAGACAAGGCTATAGAGCCCAATCTGTACTATTATTTAACCCATAACTGGAAGAAAGAGACGAATTAATACTTTTCCCAAGGGTATTTGTGCGTAAGTGAATGCAAGAAAATCAACTGGAATTCGAACCCTGTTCCCTGATTTCTCGTTCCGAGTCGATATCCACTGCACCACAACGCACATCTTCAAATCTACAACTAATCTTTATTAGGAATGCTCACTCCGATTGGAAAATGTAGGAACTAGAGAAAAAACGAAGACTCTATCGTCCAAAACGTGATGTTATAACCGGCTTTATAGGAAAATATGTCCGGATCATGCATGGACTATATTTGAACACGCCACCTTTCTTGAACAATTTTGTGCTAATAGACAGCGAAAATAATCAAGTCGAAGGTTTTGACATGCAAAGGCTGTTATCTTTTTGTCATTCTATTCATCTTTCTCTGTCTGTTCATATCTTTCTTTCTTTCTTTCTATCTATCTATCTATCTATCTATCTATCTATCTATCTATATATATATATATATATATTTATCTTTCTTTCAAATGTTTGATTTTACTTTTCGTAAGCGGGGAGGAAATTGCTGTTGAGTTAAGGATAATATTTTTCCAAATAATTTTTTTAAAAATCTGTGAGCGTCTTTAATCTGGGCGACATATATTTTGGCGCCATTCTGGAAGCGTT
Organism: Ascarosepion bandense; assembly: GCA_037127315.1. NCBI lineage: Eukaryota > Metazoa > Mollusca > Cephalopoda > Sepiida > Sepiidae > Ascarosepion > Ascarosepion bandense. Next base: position 4,431,391 of record JBBBDQ010001353.1, read on the forward strand.
AATTAAACAAATGTTTACACTGAGCGGCCATGCATAAGTCCAAAGAGTTCAAGAATGTCATTGTAGACCATTCTAAGTAACTTGTAAATCTTCAATGGCATACTTTTGGGTTGTAAAAGGAATCAGATTTCTTTTTTCTATATTTGCAGGGACACGTTTCATTACAAGATTCTTAATCGACCGCGGGCGTGTAAAGCAATAAACTTTAATCGCCCAATTAAGTTTTTAATCGACAAGTCGATTGGGCGAGTGAAATCTCAAAGGCTGTATATATATATATATATATATATATATATATATATACTTTAGTCTGTTATATATATGCTTGTTCATATGTGTCTTTCTATCTGTTTAAATATTTTTATAGATATTTCTTTCTTTCTCTCTCTCTCTCTCTCTCTCTATATATATATATATATATATATATGATTTTCCTATCCGGGAGGTCTACAAGACGAGTTAAATGTAACAATGTACTTCTATAGTCACGCCACTCAAAAATTTGAACAACTCAGCACATGATTATTAATAAAATTCAGGTTACACTTAGCGCGAATTTTTCAGCCTTCAGTAAATGCCAATTACAAAGCGTGATAAAGGTTAGTCAAAACCACTGTTTTATATCCAAGTCGGACTAAAATTTCCTTTGACGATATATTTCTCATCACGTGCGAAATAAACCTTGAACTAGCGAGAATATCTAAACATCTTGCCATATTCCTGCTGTTATTTCAATTAACCAACGCAAAAGCAAGACCAAACATTGCATTATAAAAAAAAAAAAGTTAGTTCTTTAGTGCGTGGCAACAATCTTTTATAGGAGACCAATTTTAAACCACGCATCGAAATATATGTCTACAATTTCATTGGTTGTCCTTCTTTAATTGAAAACCTTATGGAATCAATGATTTTTAAATCTTTGTGTCGGGCTTTATAAATTCCGTTGGTTTCTCTCTCACGATGGATCACCTGAGAAGTTGAAATGGTATCCCAATCGTCGCAGGTATCCGCACAAGTTCTGTTAAAGAAAGCCATTTACTAATTAAAGGTAAGGAACGTACATTTGGATTTTTATTTGGTCTTACTGTGTCTCGTTCGATTTCAGATTGAACAAGTGCCGTTATATTGTAAAAATAAAAAAAAGGATTATTATATGAATGTTCTTAATAATTGTGTTTTAATAATTCATTTTAATAATTTTCTCTGATTTTTTTTTTTTTTGAAAAATATATTTTATTTGGCAAGGTAAACCGAATTTTGTTGTTTATTCAAAAAGATGCAGGTAGGCTTTTTTGTATGTTTTTTTGATAGTTTACTGAAAGCACAACAAATTCCAGATTATTATGGGTTACATTGAAGAGCAAGTTTTTTTATGTTTTGTTTAGACCATCAAGTCTGGGTATTTTATAACTAATAATTTTGACCCTGTTTTGTTGTCTTTAGTCATCAAATCTCTAATTTCTTTGTTAAAATTTTATCTTTCGAAAATTATTTTATGTTTGTATCAACAAGTAGGAGTTAATTTATTTTGTGTAGACAGCGCTACGACACATAAAAAGCATAACAGACATATTTAATTTAGCTAAAAATAAAAGAATAAGGAAATATTGTCAGTTCATTCTCTTTAATCCTTTATAATCGGAACCAACCCACTGCTGAACAGCAAACATTAATATCTCATTAACAAGAAACCCACGTAAACATAGTCTTGAAAACTTATTCGAAATACTTATTTCTGTGTCATCAAAGGGGGAACAAAACTTGAAACAGAAAATAAAAAGAATGTTAATATTTCCAGTCATTTTTTATTGTTCCATGTAACCAGTCAGTTGAGTTTCATACGTGATTCACGCTTGGGCGACCAGTTCGTACTTTTTTTTTTTTCTGCGGTTGACATGATGCAAACCAAGGCTATAGAACCCGATCTGACCAACTGTTCAACCCATAACCGGAAGTAGAAAAGATGGGTTCACACCTTTACTAAGAGTATTTGTGTGTAATTGCATGAAACGAATACAAATGCAATGAGAACTCGGCTCTCCGACTTTTCAAGTGTGTGAGAGAATGTGCATTGTGGTGCAGTGGATATCGGCTCGGAACGAGAAATCGGAGAGCCGAGTTCAAATTCCAGTTGAATACATTGCATTCACTTATACCCTTGGGAAAGGTATTAATCCGTCTATTCCTTCCAGTTATGGGTTAAATAACAGGACAGATTGGGTTCTATAGCCTTGGCTGCCAACCAGTCTACCGCAGAAAGCAATGGCAACCTACTGCGGGATAATCTTCTGCCCAGTCAATCATGTCTCTTTTGATCGCCTAAGCATGTTTCACGTGTGGCACTTAACTGACTGACTGAAGCGAGAGAGAAGAAACAGTTAGCATTGAAATTACGGTTATATCTAGCAATTTCAATTGTAAAATAATGAAATTTAGCTGCGTACTGAAGCTTTAATATCAGACCAGGACCAATAACACTGCAGATTCTATATTTAGATTTCTTCTTCTTCTTCGCTATTAGGCCCTAAAAGAAATAATTGAGGCCCCGACGTGGCCAGTTGTCTACCGTTCTCCGCTATATGTTGTGGTTGTTTTCCAGAACCTAGATCTCCGTGACTGATCTTTTAGTGTGCTCATCATGTGCCGTGTCTTGCGAATTTTTTGCCTGGAGGGGCCCATCCCACTCCAAGTTAGAACACATACGATATTCTCAAATTAGGTGGCTTGACTTGGTCGCGAGCACGAGGCCGCTGTAGCTCATCTAAGGAATCCTTCCACACTGAACGATGACCTGCATCGAGGAAGTTCTTCGTCCAGTGGTACCGTGTTAACACCATCTTCTCAAATGAGTTTAACCCGCCAGTTGAAACGGTTTACTGGGGAATGGCAGCTTGGAGCCATCATATGAGAGAATTAGAAGATGGTTGAGTACCAGTGATCCCCGTCCACTAGAAGGGGCAGAGAGACAGAAATCAAAGGTACTACCACTATGCAACGACCCCTCTGAATTTATTTATAAATTTATTATTAACTTCTAAGAAGGTAACAGATGCAACAACCAGTGCATGAACAAATGGTTAACTTATAAATATGTCAGATAGATCATGATAAAAAACAACTCTAGCCAGACACAGTTAAGTGTCTTTCCTAGCAGAAGACCTAGCAATTAATGCAATATAATCTTTTACTACTTGTTAGCGGAAAACGTTTGTCCGAAAAGGCCCAATGAGTCATTCTTCTGGAGATAGATTCAGGAGAGAAAAATTGTCGAGCACGACACAGTGAACTAACTTCCCTATCAGGAGACCTTGCAACTAATTCAATATAATCTTTCCACTTCATGTTAGTGGAAAACGTTAGTCCGAGAAAGCTCAATGAGTCACTCTCCTGGAAATTGATTCAGGCTATAAAAATTGTCTTGCGGGACACAGTGAACCAACTTTCTTAGCAGCTGACTTAGCATTTAATTCAAAATAACCGTTCCACTCCAGGTTAGCCGAAATAGTTTGCTCCAAAAACGTATTAAATCATCTTCTGATTGTATGTAAAGTAAATACCGATAATCCCTAATCCGGAATATTCAGGCATAAACTGTATGAATGCTATTATATAAAACGGAAAAAACAAAGACGTAACTTAAGTAGTGATGTCTTAAGTGGCCAGGGTGATTAGTAATACTCAAGCCTTACTTTTTAGAAAGACTTTAGGTATTAAAGGTAAAGTTTAGGTATTAATATTAAAGTTCTTAAGCATTAATAATCGAGTTCCTTGTAAGGATGTAGGCGTTTCTTCTGGAATATACACTTGCTGAAGGCTGTCATCTCCGCGAAAAAGGTAAGATTGTTTTTTGTATTTGTGAAAGAGACAAAAATAACAACAAAAAATATAACAAAAAAAACCCAGTCACAACAAACAAACAGAAGAAACAATTATTTAAAAGATATTGTCAGGGTTTTAATTACAAAGATGCTTTTTTTGTCGTATATTTCCGCGTACAAGGCGATTCTTTAATCATAAAAATGAACTCCCAAAATAGGGCGTCGTCTAATACAACAGTTAGAAAAGTGAAACTTAATTCCTATTGTGAATCGGCACTGATAAGTAGGCTAGTATGCTTGTACCAATGATCGTGAGATATTAACACCTGCCTCGGTATGGTAACTACCGACGTACTTATTTGAAACAATTCACGTTATAATAAAATATAATAAAACTACTTTTACTCCTTGATTCCATATTAAAACTAGCAGTATAGCCCGGCGTTGCTCGGGTGTAATGAAAGCTTTTATATATATATTATCGATTTTCTGCACTATTGTAAGAACTGCAACCTTGAAATTTCTGAATATCCTTTCTTATGTCTTTGTCGATGAGTGTATCAAATTTGATTAAAATCGGACCACTTTTTTTATAACCCGATTTTTTCGATTATCGATTTTCGATATTTATCGGGGGTACCTCGATACAAATCCTAGCTAAGAACACTCACAGACGCTTATAGAAAACTGTGTAAATTTTCAAGAAAATCGGTTCAGCCGTTTCGGAGTCTATAGGTAACGAACACACGCGTGCGCGCGCAGACACACCCACACAGATACACACACCCACACAAAGTTCCAGTTATAAATAAGTTTAGATATAATATTTAAGATGCAATTACACAACATTTATAATAAGACACAATCTATATTTCTAATGAAAATTCATTCTTATTGCGATGTGAAATAAAAACATTTAGTATAACACACAAAATTTATTTCTCACTAACATGCATCATAAGGTATTTTTTTCACAATGTTAAACAACACTTCATTATAAAAAAAAGATAACACACATTTATACACAATTAAAATTTTCAACATTTATATTATCGTCAACATGTGACTGGAGGAGCCCATCATCGCCATCACAGATTTCGTCATATTGGTCACAGACGGTCGTCTTATACTACCGATATCAGATGAAATCACAAAAAAATTTACACCTAGATTTTAGCTCTTGTCTTAGCTATAAGTTACCTTATACGTGGAAATATATACGATTAAAGATGTCATTTATCTAATAATTACCATTTTTAATAACTCTATCAAAAATACTTTTTAAATGTTTAAACATATTTGTTTTTCCCCTATTTACAGCTTTGTGACAAACTCAGCGATTTTTTAAAATGTGGGTCTGTCATTACAAAGCTCACATATGAAACTGTGTTTTTAAAGGCTAAATAAAGCACATTCATTTTATATATTTTCCATAAAGATGAACTGGAGGACTTTATATATATATATATATATATATATATATAATAATACTAATATATATATATATATATATATATATAATACTAATATATATATATATATATATATATATATATATAATACACTAATATATATATATATAATACACATAATATATATATATATAATATATAATATATATATATATATAAAATACACTAATATATATATATATATATATATATATAAAATACACTAATATATATATATATATAATAATACAATAATATATATATATAAAATACATTATATATATATATATATATATATATATATATATATATAAAATACACTAATATATATATATATATATAAATTGGTAATATTCGCTAAATGCAAGGCCTAAGAGCCAAACAATGTAGGGACTACCGTATGCGGCATGTAAAATAAAGAATAAGCTTTAAGAGTATAGCGGTAAGATAGGCTTTAAAAGAAACCGGAAATACAATCCTAAACAGAAAACAAAGAATAAGCTACTTCAACTGTCTAAAAAACTAGGGTGGTGTATGAACCGGTGATAGGCGAACACACACACACACACACACACACATAAATATAAATATTATCTTACGCCTATAGAATACCTGTATATTTCTACGTCTGTATATTTAGATATCTATACCTATATATACGGAAATTAACAAAGATTAACGAAACTAGATATAAACAACCCACACTTTGAAATGATTTGTTTAAACATTATTTTTAATCGATACTCGTATTTAAGTAGATATTCTGCTTATAATCAAACAGTATTATATATTTATTTCTACCGGCCTCATTATTATTAAATTTTTGTTACGAAAATGTGTCTCATTCGGCAGAATGCGGCCCCTATCCACATAGCGGAAGCCACCAATTGATCTGGCTCGTCTTAGACCTCTCGACCACAGGGGTTCGCAGGTTCGAATTCTGCCGAATGACACACATTTCTGTAACAAAAATTTATCATAAATAATCAGGCCGGTAGAAATAAATATATAATACTTTTTGATTATGAACAGAATAACTACTTAATTACGAGTATCGATCAAAAATAATGTTCAAACAAATCCTTTCATGCCTATATATATATATATATATATATATATATATATATATATATATATATATATTCACTACCGGCCATGATTATTAGGCCACCCCAGATTTTTAAAAGAAATGATGTATTTCGTACTATTTTTAGTATTTGTAGATATTTCTAAATAAAAATAGAATGGTTTTTTATTTGCAAAATTTTACAAGGCAAGGAAACAAAGATGAACTCGTCCGAATCACCCTAAATTTTCTTCATTCTTGCAATATAGGTAATTATTAGATATTTATAAATTCATTTGATGCACATGTCATTGTGCAGTATTAACAAAAGAACCATTCTATTTTCATTTAGCAATAAATACTAAAAAATAGTATAAATTACATAATTTTTTAAACAGTGGGGTGGCTTAATAATTATGGCCGGGATATATATATTCGGCAGACGAAAATAAATAAATATTATGTTTGATAAATAAACCGAGCGTCTACTGGAATATAAATATCCACCGAAAACAACACTTAAAGTTATATCTAACTATATAGTTATTAAAAAGTTAGTGTCAGAGCCAAATTTAACAAGTAAACAATTGGATTAAAAAGTTGTTCAATACACATTTAAATTTTAAAAAATAAAGATTTAATATTCAGAGCTTTTAGAAAACTACAAGACCTCCCACAGAAGGTAGCTGAAGAAAGTGACAAAAAAGGACTAGAAATAAACTGCAAGAAAACCGAATGCATGGTCATCAGTAAAAAAGGCAGCCCAATATGTCAAATACAGGTCAGGGATACTAGAATCAAGCAGGTACAAAAATTTAAATACTTGGGAAGTGTTCTAACAGAAGTCAGAAAGTGCAACACAGATCCGAAGGCGAATTGGCATGGCGAAGGAAGCATTCCAGAAGTTGTGTAAATTTTTAAGAAACCGGACAATTTCGCTAGAAACAAAGAAGAGAGTACTGGATTGCTAAGTGATGTTGGTTCTTCAATATGGTAATGAATGTTGGACAATATCTTCAAAGATGAAGGAAAAACTGGAAGCAACTGAAATGTGGTTCTACAGAAGGATACTGCGAATATCATGGATGGAGTATTTGAGCAATGATGAGGTTTTTAAAATGATGGAAACGAAAAGGAAATTAATACTGAGGATTATGAAGAGACAGCTGAAGTTCCTGGGACATGCAATGAGGAAGGAGGGCTTGGAGAACTGAATACTCACAGGCCAGATAGAAGGAAAGCAGCGGATAACATATTTGAAGGGCCTAATCAGGGCAATATAAATGAAGAAGGACTTGTACCTATGTTTTATTGATTATGCGAAGGCATTCGACAAAATACGACACAAAGAATTGATGGAGACGCTAAGCAGCCTCGAAATTTTGGGGAAAGACATCAGAGTAATCAAGTATCTCTACTGGCAGCAAACTGCCTACATACGGACTGGTAACGATTTCAGCAGATTTACAAAGATAGAAAGAGGCGTAAGACAAGGATGTGTCTTTTCACCGGATCTGTTCAACTTGTTCAGCGAGAATATTTTGAGGACCCTAGATGCTACGCCAGAATTTGTTATTGGAGGCCAAAACTAGAACAACACAAGGTATGCAGATGATACAGTGCTGATTACTGACAAGGAAAGAAAACTACAAGACCTCCTACAGAAGGTAGCTGTAGAGAGTGACAAAAAAAGACTACAAATAAACTTTAAGAAAACTGAATGCATGGTCATCAGCAAAAATAGCAACCCAAAATGCCAAATACAGTGGGGAGGATACCAGAATCAAGCAAGTACAAACATTTAAATACCTATGAAGTGTTCTAATGGGAGATGGAAAGTGCGACACAGAGATTTGAAGGCGAATTGACATGGCAAAGGACGCATTCGAGAAGGTGTGTAAAGTACTAAGACAAGAAAATTTCACTAGAAACACAGATGAGAGTGCTAGATTGCTATGTGATGTCAGTTCTTCAATACGACAGTGAATGCTGGACAACATAATCGAAAATGAGGAAAATACTTGAAGCAGCGGAAATGTGGTTCTCCAAAAAGATGCTGCGGATATCGTGGACGGTGAGGTGTTGGAAAGAATGGCAACGAAAAGGAAATTAATACTAAGCATCAGGAAAAGACAACTGAAGTTCCTGGGACACGCAATGAGGAAGGAGGGCTTGGAGAACCTGATACTGACAGGCTAGATAGAAGAAAAAAAGAGACAGAGAAAGACAGCAGATAACATATTTGAAGGGCTTGATCCGGTGGATGACGGAACGGAGGTTGCGAGGTGTAATAGGAGAAAACATACTACGAGCCACCAGGGATAGGGAGACGTAGAGAACCATGATCGCCTACATATTGAAAGGAAAGGGCAGGTAGAGGAAGGAATCAGTTGGATGATGGAATAAGGGTTGCATGGTATAACAGGAGAAGACGTGCTGAGTGCGACCAGGGATAATGAGACGTGGAAAGCCATGATCGTCTACCTCATGAAAGGACAGGGCATATAGAAAAAGAAAAAGAAATATAAAAATTAGTACGATCAGTCAACTACACTGGCATGGTTTTGACCTTTCGTTACTAACAGGGGTTAAAGATTAACTAATGTCCTGACGCTTTGTATTTGGAATGCACAACATAAAATTTCAAGTAAACCGAGAAGTAAGTCAATAGTAGCCAAAGAGGGTTTGGACGAAAAGTAAAAATATTTTCACCCAGGTTTGTACGAACTCAAAATATACATTTTAATGTGCATGCATCAGGACATGATTTTAGACCTTTCATTTCGTAAACTTCTGGAAATGTTATGAAATTTAATTTTTCATCTTCGCAAAATCTGCAGACAGCATTATTGTTGTTAGGTTTGGCTTTTCCCAATGTATTTAAGCTTACATTAAGATTTTTGTTATTTTTTCTTTTAATTTCCGCACAAACTTGGATAGTTTGGTACAATTTCTGAGGCTTTCTAGTAAGAATGATGATTTATGATTGTACCATCGTTGCCTTTAGTAATTTCCACGTATACTTAGCGCTTTCTATTTATATCTTTTACTTATGCTTTTGAAATAAATACTTCAGTTTTAAAAACTCTATCAAGTAGATATTTACTTTTATCTCTATACTTACAATTTTTCACGTTATCTTTGAAATTCCCGGCGTTTTGTCTTTTTAACATATTTTCCAAATTACAAGTTCAGATTAATTTAAATGTTTTTATGCCTATCTGTTTAAATTTTCACAAATAATATGGAATATGAATTTCAAATAAATTAATGAAGAAATATAAAGAAACAATTTATTTGGTTTAATCCCCTGTAGGGAGGATCAATCACATCCCAAACATAACCGAACTCTCTACATTTAAAAGACCTGAAATTTGAACAAACTTCAAAAGACAAAAACTTCTATTTTATGATAATAGGTTGAGATTTATTAATCAAAATATAACATCAATGTTATTATTTATGCGTGAAAATGTATTTAAGCGTAAAAAGTTCTTTTTTAGATTAATTCAAGAGGGTTTGTTCTGAAAAAAATTGATGTTTAAAACGATAATAGAAAATGTTTGTATATTGATTCTTTGTTCTTCTCTTTCTTTTGTTGCCGGACAGTTGTGACAAAGAAAAAACGTCAAAGAGAGAGAGAGAGAGAGAGAGAGAGAGAGAGAGCGACAGACAGACAGACAGACAGAGACAGACAGACAGACAGACAGACAGATAGACACAGTTAGAGTAAGAATGTGCGTTACTTATTTTTTATGTTTATGCAAAAGACTCTTAGCTCTATATAATATTCTTTCTTTCGTTGCTGAAGATGCAAGAGGAAGAAGAAGAATCGGTAAACGCACCTCAGTAGAGGTGAGAAGGTACAGAAATGCTGGTCCGGAGGATGGCCCGTGGCCTTCAAAAGAGAATAGGCAAAATCACACGTATTTAAGCATTTTCACGACCAAGGATAAGATCAACTTTGAATATTTTTTCTGTCTTCTGGTTGGTTGAGAGATAAGATCCTGTATCTATTTTTTGTCATCGACTACGTCCGAATATACTAAAAATATATAAGCCAATTATCTAATAAAAAGGGATTTTATAGTAATTAATTCGTAAATATAAGTGTTCTTTACATTGGCTCCCGTAAGGATATAGGTGTGCGTAAAATTTAATTTACAAGGCAATCAAATATTGAAAAGTTCGACACCCACTTTAATTTAGAAGTGAAAACCAGTATAGGAAAATACTTTTGTGAAGGTTTTTCACATCAGGTACTAATGAATTATGAACGCTATACAAGATCTAAGATGGTTGCTAAATTACGTCAAAGAAATCAAATCACACGGGTCAAACGCGACTAAAATATTTCTTATTAAAACAAAAAAAAAATTAGCCTTTATATTTAACTTTTATTCCGACGTTTTAAAAATTCATTTGGTCAACAAAAAAATGTGAATATTTTTCACCGTAATTTTGAAACAAAAGAAATATTTTAAAAAAAGTATTTTTTTATACAAAAACAAAATATGTAAAAAAAATGTGCCAATGTTTAATTTAATTATTTAAGTCTTTTTTTTGCAGATTTAATATTTCATACTTCAGAAAATAAAATTTTTAAAAAAATAAAGCTTTTTTTGCTAAATATTTCATGCAGGAAATCAACTGCCTGTAATTTGTGTGGCATTAATGTAACTTTTTCCTCTAAAATTAAATGTCTACATTTTTAAATATTCTTCGAAAATTTCTGAACTGCGAATAGTTTTTATATTTATAATTTCAGTAAAACAAAATAAATAATATTTTCTATGTTAAATTCATTTAGTCAACAAAAATTGTAAATATTTTTCCCCGTAATTTTGAATCAAAAAGCAAATGCAATTCAGGCCGCTTTAAAAATTTCATCTACTCCTCTCATTTGCATCTTCTCCTACAACTAAATTGTTCTGAGTTGCACGGGCAACGCCGGGCTATGATGCCAGTGTTTACAAAAAAAAGATATAAACATATAATATTACGGAACATCCCGAAAATCAACGAAATTATTAAACAACCGATATATTGAAATTATTTGTTTGAACATTATTTTTAATTGATACTCGTATTTGAGTAGATAATCTGTTTTTAATCAAACAGTATATTTGTTTCTACCGGCCTGATTATTTACTAAATTTTTGTTCCGAAAATATGTGTCATTGGGCAGGATTCGAACCTGCCAATCCTCTCAACCAATTGATCTGGAGCGTCTTAGACCACTCGACCACGAATAATACCATAGTCTAAATTTAGGCTTGATTTGATTTCGTACAGCGAAATAGATCTGTCTGCAGATGACTATATATATATATATATATATATATATATAATATTAAGAAGAAAACTCAGAATTTTCCTCTCAATATTTTATAATGCTCTGGATAATATCATCAAGCTCTCTATTTTGATCTAATTATATTAATTAGATAAAATCTTTCGGATTATCTTCTCCGTCTTTACGGGTCTGCCATTTTCTCCTCTCTCACTCTGTCTTTATATATATATATATATATATATATATATATATATATATATATATATATAAGCATGCGGTGTAGATATAGAATAATTCAAAGGAGTATCCTGTACGTAGAGTGGTAGGATAACTCTCTAAGGGAGATATAAATATATATGTATATAAATACATATAGAGCATATATAAGAAAAAAAATTTAGGCAGACACGTTATTTCATGGTAAATAGGAAGTATATCCTATTTCAGGCGAACCATCATCAGCTTCAGTATTTATTGTATAAGAAGATTCGTGTAACAATTTCTGTACAATAAAGACAGAAGCTGATGATGGTTCACCTGAAATAGGCCTACACTTCCGATTTACCATACCATGAAATAACGTGTCTGCCTAACTTTTTTCTTATATAGATAGAGAGAAAGTGAGAGAGAGAGAGAGAGAGAAAAAAAGAGAGAAAGTGAGAGAGAGAGATGAAGAAAGTTAGATATAAGTAGATTGAGACAGATATTAACAGAGATACATATGAACAGACCAAATTAAGACGACCCGGTGAGATATATAGATCTTGAGCCTCTCTATGAGTTCCTATTTATTCGACGAACCATATTTGTTAAATTTACATGCGTTAATAAACGACAGAGAGATGAAACTGTACTTTAACCAGTTTGGTCTGAAAGAAATGTCTTCAGACAGAATATCTTTGCCGAGTAACCTTATCAATAGTTTTCGCAAGACATGACATTCACTATAAGTATAAATACGTATTTATTAAATTTGTTCAAGAGTTCCGCTCAGTTCTTCAAAGTAAATACTTTGATATATTTTAGATAAAATAGATAAACGGATCCGTTGTTCCTGCATGCATCGTGTCATATTATAAAAGTAACTGATGTTCTCTCTTTATGTTTGTTTATTCAGTTTAATTTTTTGTTTATTTTCCTTAATTTGAACAAAATGGTGTCGTCGAGTTTGTATTTGAAGTCATAACCGAAAAACGCAAATCTAAAAATATACCGACAAAAATCTTTTTTTTTCTTTTTTTTTTTTTTGCCGACAAAACTTCAAATAACAGAAATAACGCCATGATCAAAAACTATCAGACAGAAAAATGTCGAAAAAGACAAAAATAAAATAAAATAAAATAAATTCCCTAAATTGACACAAAGAAACAAATAGAGAAGCCATTTTTCCCTGCCAGTGTGGATGCGTTCTTAACTGTCGAAATGGAGGCATTAAACCGGTAAAATGAATCTGACTTGCTTGGAATACAAAAGACTAGCTTCGATTTCTCTCGTGTCATCCTTTCTTTTATTCTATCGTGAGAAGCTGGTGATATAGACATAAGCAGCCTAAAAGATGTATTAAATTTAGCTAAATCATACTTGATTTGATTAGTCTGCTATCTGTTTAAATATCAAGTGTTGCAGCTAATCAATAAGTTTAGGTTACTCTCACAGAATGTCACAAGAATGGAACCTCCAGCAAGGACAAATCTCGGTAAAAATATCTGAACAATCTATTGGGTTATCCGCAAAGTGCATATCGTTTTATAGTCATTCATATTCCAATACATCAAAACACGTCAAATGTATGGATAGACATATATTTAAATTTACTATTATGGCGCACTTCAAACTATCGCCTAAGAACGAACGTTTAAAATTTGCTAATTCGAGTCAATTTCGTAGTGTTATGATTTTCTAAGCGGAGCTTAGACGTGGCACAAGACCAAAAGTAACCGACACCCGGTGAGGATCGAACTCACTACACAATTGTAATGATTCTAGCGAGATAAGCTTGCTAACTATTTGTTGTGAAGTAGTTTTTCCACTGAAGGTTATAATCGTGCTATGTCGGTTGCTAATCTGCGTATCTTACAGCGAGAATATTTTGAGATGTACGCAGCTAGGTTTCATTATTTTGCAGTTGAAATTGCTGGATATAATCGTAATTTCAATGCAAACTGTTTCTTCTATCTCACTTCTTCTTCTTCTTTTATGTGCCATGTCCTTTCAGGACGTAGGTGATCATGGCTTTCCACATCTTCTTATCGCTGGTGACTCTTAGCACGCTTTCTCCTGTTGCACCATGCAACCCTCGTTCCGTCATTCACCTGATAAGACCCTTCAAATATGTTATCTGCTGCTTTCCCCTGTCTCTTTTTCCCTCTGGCCTGTTAGTATCAGGTTCTCCTAGCCCTCTGTTGTGAAGTTGTTTTTGCACTGAAGGTTATAATCATGCTGTATCGGTTGCTAATCGACTTAACATACCCAAAATGTTAGGAAATTGGTAATCTTCCTCTGTAAGCTGACTTCGTAGTATTCGGCTAATTGCCTAGTAGTTCTACTGAACTCCAATAAAACTCTAAAGAACTCTCTAGAACTTTTAAGATCTCCTAAGAACTTCCCAAGAACTTCAATATTTATTCTACATATATTTACAAATGTGGCACAAGGCCTAAAACGGGGATGGGGAAGGCTGGTCATCCTCTGTCCTAATTTAACTTAGCTATTCACTTTCGACGACCCTGCCACAATACTCTAAAGATGTGACAGAAAAGTCAGTTCCCCGGACGAAAAATAATGGGCGGCTTTAAGAATACACTTCCCAAAAACTCTTATTAATATAGGAGGGAGAGGCCGTTATCTGAGGATTAGGCGTGTTTCCCCATAAAATTTAGCCATTCCCAAAGCAGGTCTAAATCCCAAGAAAGTCATCTGGTGGGACTGGAAAGAAATTGTATATTATGAGCTTCTACCAAGTAACCAGTCAGTTGAATATGAAAAGTACTGCTCATACCTAGACGAATTAAAACCAATAATTCAGAAAAAACGCCCAGAATTGACAAACAGGAATGGCGTTTCTTTTCATCAAGATAATGCTAGACATAGACAGACAGTTAAATAAGAACAAACCAGATAGATGGATGAGAGCAAATACAGATTAATATATATATATCGATAGGTATGACGAAAATAGATAAACATATATATATATATATATATATGTGTGTGTGTGTGTGTGTGTGTGTGTGTGTGTGTGTGTGTGTGTGTGTGTGTGTGAGCAAATATAGATAGGTAGAAGGATATACATAAATAGATAAAAGCAAATATAGAGAGAACAAATATAGATAGATAGAAGCAGAGTTAGGCTTGAACAGAAATAACGAAATATAGAGAGAATTCCATAGATAAATAGATAGATAGATAGATAAAAGCAGAATTAGACTTGACCAGAAATAGATAGATAGATAGATAGATAGATAGATAGATAAAAGCAGAATTAGACTTCACCAGAAATAGATAGATAGATAGATAGATAGATAGATAGATAGATATGAACTGAGCAGATATATAGATAGATAGAAAGATAAGAGCAAATATAGATAGATAAATATGTATATAAATAGATAGATGAGCAAATATAAACGAATATATATATATATATATATATATATATATATATATATAGATAGATAGATAGAAACAGAATTAGGCTTGAACAGAAATAGATAGATAGATAGATAGATAGATAGATAGATAGATAGATAGATAGAAGCAGAATTAGGCTTGAACATAGATAGACAGATAACTAGATAGATATAAGCAGAATTAAGCTTGAACATAGATAGATAGATAGATAGATAGATAGATATGAACTGAGTAGATATATAGATAGCTAGAAAGATAAGAGCAAATATAGATAGATAAATATGTATATAAATAGATAGATGAGCAAATATAAATTAATATATATATATATATATAGATAGATAGATAGATAGATAGAAACAGAATTAGGCTTGAACAGAAATAGATAGATAGATAGATAGATAGATAGATAGATAGATAGAAACAGAATTAGGCTTGAACAGAAATAGATAGATAGATAGATAGATAGATAGATAGATAGATAGATAGAAACAGAATTAGGCTTGAACAGAAATAGATAGATAGATAGATAGATAGATAGAAGCAGAATTCGACTTGAATATAGATAGATAGATAGATAGATAGATAGATAGATAGATAGATAGATAGATAGATAGATAGATATGAACAGAATGTATCTAGATCGATGTATAGAAATATAAAACATTGACATATAGCTATACATAAATAGGAACAACATTTTATACATTTATAAATGTAGATAGTATGTGTATTCCAAAACTTTGAATGTAGACATACAAACATTTACATATATTTACGTGACATATTCAAATAACTTTATTCGCTTCTACAAAAGCCGTATCTCACCTAATAAAAGAAAATGTATGTTCAAGTAAATAATAATTAAACGAACAAAAGGTGAATTGGTTTCCCACCTTTGTTAGCAATGTTTGTGCAAAAACGATACTCAGCTACCAGTGTTAACTATATATTCAAATCAGGTAATTTAAAAACCCAAATAGTTTTACGTAAACAACCTCCGCCATTTTCTATTTTATAAAATATTTGTCGTTTCTTGTTTTACATTTCTCACACCTCACCATGCCAACGACTTGTGCATCTATTTTCTGCATCTCCACTTGTGCGACATGTTACGAAACGTTGAAGTCGTCTTATGTATTTATTCACTTACTTTACCCTGTGAACCTTTTTACTGAATTCAGAATTAAGATGTATTAAGTCAAACCGGAACAGTGGCAAATAAAAAAAATGGCGGACGAAAATGAAAAGTCGTAAAAGCAAAAGGCCGATGAAAAGGAATCAACGAATAGTTGAACTTGTCGACGGCTAAATATTATTGATTTGTTTTTAGAAAATACTGTCGTGAGTGTCGTGATGTTAAACTGAATTCGCATGCGCAAAGCAAACTTCATTTCTTTCAGGCGGTCTGTGAAGCTTATGGTTTGCGTTTAACCAAAGGACTTCTCTCAGGTAAAAGAAAAGTCTAAGTAAATAAATGACATCAAAAGATTGGGCTTCCACTTAGACAAATGAAAGAATTGTATATGAGAGAACGGAATGGTGAATTAAAAACGATAATGTCAGAATGCAAGCAGAAAATGTCAAGTATAAATATTTTGTAATATAATCAGATTTAAGAATTCTTGCCAATCTGCCGAATATACACACACACACACATACACACACACACACACACATACACACACACGCATATATATATATATATGTATATATATATATATACGTAAAAGCAATCGTTTGGATGTTTAAGTGTATTGGTGTGTGTGTTCGTTCGTCGGTAACGTTAAGTGTATATTTGTGAGAAAATATTTTAAAATTTTTCTGTTTAAATGGCTGAGAATGTGGCGATATATATATATATAAAACGAATTATATGACGCAACCCAGATTTCTACCATCTGGTGTCTTCAGGCGATTTACAAATTGTATATTTGCAAATTTTTAAATTGTAAATTTGTAAATTGCTTGACGATACCAGATGGTAGAAACCTGGGTTGCGTATTATAACTCGTTTTACAAATGAAAAATATTCAAATGTTCTAAAATATATATAACAGGCTTGTACGTTGATGAATATATATATATATATATAGCCATCCGCAGACAATCCTGTTTCGCTGTATCACAGATCATTAGTGCGGTATCTTCGAATACGACTGGTCAGCCATTATGTATATTATTGCAAATCGCCTGAAGACTCCCCTCATGGTAGAAACCTAGGTCGTAATAACTCGTTTACAAATGGAAAATATTTAAAAATTCTACAATATAATCTTATTGAACACTCTTTAATACAAATGTGAACCGGTCTAATTGTATTATGTCCAAAAACTAAGTAATTAAACAATCAATCAATATATATAGACCCCGAAATTGCTAACTACATATTGATATCAACTAGCCGTTTTTCTTTTTCTGTGACGTAAATCTTTTGAAATTTTTGAACTTCCGCCGGTAATATCATTTTTTTAGTATAAGTTGCCGATGAAGCGTGAAATCTGTCTTAGGGATTTCATATAGAAATGATCATACAAGAGTTTTGAACTTTGAAATTTATTTTAGACTAAACTATCGCCCGGTTCACACTCCACCCACGTCTATTGAATGGGGGAAGAGGCTCATCCCTTGTTTCCTGTTTAGGATGTGGTTTCCGGCTTTCTCTTTTCCAATCTTTTCACTCTTACGTAGCCCCCTGCACGTTACCGCCTTGCTCGGGGAGATATGATTAAAAAAAATCTCTATATATATATATAAAGGCTGGACACTCGCATTCAAGGATACCTTTCTGCCAGGGCAGCTAGTTAATTCCCACTGAAGAGGTATGATACACTCGTTTTTGTTCAACACCCACAGAGCCCACCCGTGTTTTATAATGCACTTATGCTCAGCGAACATTAGTTTAAGTTTCAGAGAGAGAGCACGTTACCTAGCGTGAACAACAGTATGTACAAGGCCTGGACGCTCAAAAGATGACAAGTAAATTCGAGTTAGCAGAACCATCGACGGCTTAAAGGCCATCTACCCAATTATTTTCCCTAGGATTAGGTTAACTCTTCCATGGTTTTCAGGCACTTTCTAAAGATGCCGGACGTTGAGATCAACTGCTCCAGACCGATAATATCAAGAAGTCATCTCCCTGACAAATCACCCGTGGTAAGATTCGAATCCGAGCTTAATGGTCAGAATTCCGAAAAGCAAACATTTTAAACAATCAAGAACGCACCCGTTATATATATATATATATATATATATAGTTATGTATCAAATGTACATTGCGATATGGAAATTTCTATGTTTCGAGATAGGTTCTCATCATCAGGCAATGTTGATGTAGTTGTGCAAATGATTTTCATTTAAAATGTAAAATCTAAATCAGCTGCACAACTACATCAACATTTCCTGATGATGAGAACCTATCTCGAAGCTTAGAAATTTCCATGTCGCAATGTACATTTGATACATAACTATATAATTATATTAAGCTCTATAATACTCATTATATTGAGCACTATTTATAATAAAATAAATGCCAGAGCACACAGGATAAAAAAAACTTGAGTCCTCTTCACCTGGAATTATATATATATATATATATATATATATATATATATATGTATATATATATATATATATATATATATATTTCCGTGTTGCTTAACCTTACGTCGATTTAACACGGCTGTCTGTTAATTTTTAGTTACAATTCTCTTTCCTTCTTTTGCGAACCCAGACGATGTCAGTTTTTTCTTTTCTTGTTTATTTGATTCTATTTTGTTTTATCTTTTTCTTTTATTTTTCCTTTTTATTTTCTTTTTTAATTTCTTTGCAAATCTATTTAAAAAGGAAAAGTAGACTGATTTTTCTCCAGTTTCTGAAAGGATTTTTCTGTTGCTGAGGTGATGTGTTATCCCCCGTGGGGATCTTCATATCGAAATGGCCATTCAACATCATTGAATTAATCCTTTTTTAATTTTATATATATATATATATATATATATATATATATATATATATATATATATATATATACCCGAATGTGAGACACCCCGTTTCAATTAAAAATAGTGCGTATTTCATCTATGCTCTTGGCGTGGTATAATGGTTAGCAAGCTTGTCTCGCTAGATCCAGATACAACTGAATAGTGAGTTCGAACCCCACTGGGTGTCTTATAATTTCGGCCTTGTACCACATCTAAGAGGCGCTTAGAAAATTCTATGTCAATTGTTTTGATGAACTTTCCACTATAGCACCGAGATTTTATAAATTTAAACGCAGTGCTAGATTGGCGGCAAAATTTCATCAATTTACGGTTGAAATGCCGAAATGTAACCGTAAGTCCATTGCTAACAGTTTCTTCTATCGCACTTCACGCTTGTGATGTTTTCTTACTTCCCAGTCAACGTTGATCTTCAAAAATTCAAATGCAATGACACGCGCTTTCTTCTGTTTTCCTAATTCTTGTTTCTTTTTTGTTTATTGTTTTCGTTTCTTAACAGTTGACTTTTTATTTAACACATATTACCCACTTACCCATTTACGACTTTCTATCCTTGCTCTAGGTGAAATGATTAATAAGCAAAGACACACAAAAAGCAGCCCCCCATATATATATATATATATATATATATATATATATATATGTGTGTGTGTGTGTGTGTGTAGATATATGCATATTGTACATTTGGATAACAAACCCTCTTTTATGCAGGTTTCATTGAAAATGACAAACGTTATTATCGTCATATTATTTATATACGTTTCCGTGTGTTATTTTAATATTTTTTTTTTTTTTTTTTGCAGAACAGAAATTATATAAAAATTGTTTAAATGCTTTGTGTTTTCGAGCGCTTTCGGCTATATTTGTAGCCATTATCAATAGTGACTTTTCTTTTTACTTTTAGATGAATATGTGTAGAGGTTATGTATGTGTGTTACATTCCAAACACGGGAAGCATATCGTTATCGTGTCAATAACTGATATTATTAAGAGTTGAATATATATATATATATATATATATGTGTGTGTGTGTGTGTGTGTGTGTGTATTATAAATTATACTTTAGAATATGTACAAACTACAATCTATTTTGTTTCGACATCGAACAAACAGTCTCATGAGGTAGTTAATAATGATGGTAATAAACGTTATTTTAATGTTTTTTTTTTAATTTATAAAAATTCTCTTCCTTTTTGAAAAATTCTTTTGTACGTGGTAAAGAGGATAGGAAAGATGAGAAAACAAAAGTAGTAATTAAAAAAGGGGAAAAAAAGAATTGGCTCTTTCCTCTCGTTTCTTTCTTTCTCTTTTGTTTTCCTCTTCGTTTTTGATTTCCTCTGTGTCCTTCTCTTTCCACTTTTTCCCGTTTTGTACACACACACACACACACACACACACACACATATATATACATATATATATATATATATATATATATATATATATATATATATATATGCATACGTGTGTATGAACATCCATAGGTGACAGTCTGTTTACATACTATCTCTGATATCGATTTCTTTAAATAATTATATAGCATGCTTCATCGCACACACAGATTAAATAAATTGCTGACATTGTGTTTGCTTATTTTAAATAAAATCCGTTCATAATCACATATAACCCTTCGCGTATTATAATTGAAAGATGTCAGAAATGAGCTGTAACGTTGACAGATTTTATTATTATTTATTTCTCAATGTACCCAAGTACTTTCAATCTCCTTCCGAGATCATCTTTGTGAGTTATGGTAACAAAAAATAACCGCAAAACTGTGTTGCTAAAAATTGCTGTAATTTTTTTCTGCTTCAATGGTACATTGAGAAATAAATGATAATAACATCTGTCAACTTTACAGCTCATTTCTGACATCTTTCAATTATAATACGCCAAAGTTTATCCGTGAGTATGAACGGATTTTATTAAAAATAAACAGACATAATGTTTGCTATCTATTTAATCTGACATCTCTTAAAAAAAAATGCTGCTTAGATACACAAATTTATATATATATATATATATATATATATATATATATATATATATATATATAATTATTATCATTATTAGAAGTAGTAGTTTTAGTAGTATTGAAAAACTGCATTATCACTTATCTGTAGTTCTTCATACCAATATTGACTTATATATTCCCGATCTTTTTACGAATTCGGCATTTTTAGCCTTTTAATTTTTGCTTTTTTACGTTCCGTTATTGACATGCACATGTTCATGAGTAGTTTATATGCGTATGTGTTCCTTAATGAACTTCCTTTTTTTCACATTATAATTTTTTCATCAATTAAATAGTTTTATATATATTTTTTGTATTATGTTATGAAATGTAAACTAAGAATAAAATTTCGGAATTTCGAGAAACCTAACGGAACGTCTAAATTGCAATACAACAGACTCTTGAACGACCCGGACCTGCATGAAAACATATACTCACAGTGTGAATAAAAGATATGATGGACAACGGAAACTCGAAATGAGACATGCTAAGAGAGGCTTTAGTGACATCAGCAAACGACATAGTTCCAACGGAAAAATGATGTAGAATGAAAAACGTGTGGATCCCAAATGAGATTTTCGATAAAGGAGACAGAAAACAATGCCAAGACATGGAACAGAATATAGCAAAGTACACAAGGAAATAAGGAACAGAATTTTACACACCAGCACACACACACACAAAAAAAAAAAGAAAATACAAGAAAATTATCCTTCTCCAGTCACTGGTGAAACATCCCCCTTACATCTATATCCATATTAGAAACCATTGGAAACCAGAAAGGGAAAAAAAATTTACTCTCTGTTGGTCTTTTAAACGAAGATCTGCAGTTAATAATAATGACCACGCCAGAAGATACGACTAATAAATCAACTGGTTTAAAGATGTGCTTTTGTTGCGGAGGGCGATTTGCGATCGGTTTATGCTCCATTCAGTCGACCATTATTGACACACAAGTTGACTGAAATGCAATTGCTGCCAGGTGCAACTTGGAGAACTCGGATTCTCCTGTTTCACAAAAGGTGGAATGATCCTTTGTAAATCAGACTATATCAGAATGTTTAGATCAGTGCTCTTGCTCATCTTGCAGGCAAAACTTCCCAGCAACTGAGACGAAGAGTGGCTTAACGACAAATGCCCAGAAATAGAGAAATTGAGTGTGACAAATAATAGAGATATACATAAAAATAAGAAAGTACTAAGGCACTGGAAAATTTCACTAGAAACAAAGAAAAGAGTGCTGGATTGCTATGTGATATCAGTTCTTCAATACGGCAGTGAATGCTGGACAATATCATCGAAAATGAGGACAACACTGGAAGCAGCGGAAATGTGGTTCTACAGAAGGATGCTGCGGATATCGTGGACTGAGCATGCAAGCAACGATGAGGTGTTGGAAAGAGTAGCGACCAAAAGGAAATTAATAGTGAGCATCAGGAAGAGGCAACTGAAGTTCCTGGGACACGCAATGAGGAAGGAGAGCTTGGAGAACCTGATACTGACTGGCCAGATAGAAGGAAAAAGAGACAGAAGACAGTGGATAACATATTTGCAGGGTTTGATCAGGTGGATGACGGAACGGGGGTTGCGAGGTGTAACAGGAGCAAACAAACTAAGAGCCACAAAGGGATAGGGAAACGTGGAGAACCATGATCGTCTACGGTCTGAAGGGACAGGGCACATAGAAGAATAAGAATAAGACAAAAAATATGCTCATCAGCAGGATGCATAAAATCCAAGAAGAATCTCTCATATAGCAAGAAGAAAACTGCTTCAGCAATGGGACGATTATATCAGAGACCTTTTTCCACGACGAACGACAATAGCCGACCATACTCAGAAATACTAACAATCCGGAGATATCAAAATCAGATATGACAGCTGCACTGGCCAAATTGAATAGGAACAAAGCGGCAGAAAAAGACGGTATTGTAATAGAGATGCTGGCAGCCTTACACAAAATTTTGTAGACAAAATTACGCAAGCAATAAAGGAAACCTACAAGAGTTGTGATATAACGGAAGACGTAAGCAAATCGATTTTTATATCACTGATTCGGAAACCAGATGAGAACGAATTGGAATTGCACCGAACGTTCCGCTTAATGACAAAACTCATCATCCGGATTCTGACGAAGAGATCGCACAGCAGAATCAGGCCAGAGATAGGACAAGAACAGTGTGGCTTCGTCAAGGACACGATATTTATAGGCAAATTTTAATCAGAAAGGGCAATACAAGTGCTGAAGAACGTGTACCTGTATTTTACAGACAACGCAAAGGCGTTCGACAAATTGCGCCACAAGGACTCGTTTATAAGCTGCTCGGCAACCTTGACATATTCGGGAAAGAAATCAGGATAAACTAGAACTTATACTTTCAACAAGACAAAAATAATTTCAGCAGATATCTAAACTTATTTGTAAATGGAACTTTGTCTCTGTGTGTGCGTGTGTCCGTTACCTATTGACACCGAAACAGCTGAACTGATTTTCTTGAAATTTTACACAGTTGTACTATAAGCGTCTGCAAGTGTTCTTAGCTAGATTTTGTGTCGAGGTATTCCCGATAAATATCGAAAATCGATTATCGAAAAAATTGGGTTATAGAAGGAGTGGTTCAATTTTAATCAAATTTGATACACTCATCGACAAAGACATAAGAAACGATATTCAGAAGTTTCAATGTTGCAGTTCTTACAATAGTGCAGAAAATCGATAATATATACCTGGTCTGATCAAAATCAGTTTTTCAGCCCTTTTATTTTAGTTTTTGCTTCGGGTTTGGCTCTAAGTAGGTATAATCGTAGTTCTTAGTCTCAGCCATGATACCATTTACTCAGAGGTGTTATTTAGCCTTCAAAATTTAGTTTACGACGAAAAAAACTTATTTGATATCGATACCAGAAAATGAAAATTTGACTTACATCCATTCATTTTTCTTTCAGTCTACGGTTTCGCTTTAACTGGAAACAACTATTGCTTTTTAGTCTTTCGTGCCAACGTATAATGAGTCTGCGCCCCAGGACCATCGATTAGTTTTAAAGCTTTCATTGCACCCGAGCAATGCCGGTCTATACTGCTAGTATAAAAATAGAAAGGGGTGTAAGACAAGGGTGTGTCTTTTTCCCCGGTTTTATTCAGGCTATACAGCGAGGTAATATTGAGTGGACATGAATTTCCGTCAGGATTCGTCATTGGCAACCACAATCTACAAGATCTTCTACAGAATGCAGCGAAGGCAATCGAGGAGAAAGGACGAAACCTAGACTACAATAAAACTGAATGTATGATCATCAGCAAAAGAGGAATCTAAAATGCCAATTATAGATCGTGGTTACTAAAATCAAGCAGATACAGAAATTTAAATACCTGGAAAGCATTTTAAAAGAGGATGGAAAATGCGACACTGAGATTCGATTGCGTACTGGCATGGTCAAAGACGCCTTCCAAATGCTGAGCAGAGTATTAAGAGACAGGAAAATTTTGCTGGAAACAAAGAAAACAATAGTAAAATGTTACGTGATATCTGTCCTATATGGCGGCGAATACTGAAGAGAAACCTCGAAGCAACGGAAATGTGATTCCACAGAAGGATTCTTAGTATACAACTGACAGTACAGGTCTTCAAGGAAAAGGTTTTGGAGAGAATGGAATCGAAAATGAAACTTATGCTTACCATCAGGAAGAGACAGCTGACATTTCTAGGATACGTAATGAGAAAAGAGAGTTTGGAGAATCTGATACTCAGTAATCGGATAGAGGGAAAGAGAGAAAGAGGAAAACAGTGCGTGGCATACTTGATGGACTTAAGCAAATGGACGACAGATAAGGTTTTGAAAGAAATAACAAAAGAATATATATTTATAACTTCAAGGGTCGGGAGAATGTGGAGGGACACGATCGCTTACGTTTTGAAATAACACGGCAGTCGAAAGAAGAAAAAAAAACATTTAAGTAATATTTATTAAAGTGTTGGTATCGAACTATGACCCCATTTTTCTTATTCAATAATTTACTTTGATTATCAAAAGTTATTATTTGCCGCACTTTAAAATATCTGTAATTAATGTTCTATGGAGGTAATATTTTATAATTTTCTATTTAATTTCAGTAGTTATATTATTTTCTTCATATATATTTGATAATGTTGTATTATTTGACTATCTATCTATCTATCTATCTATCTATCTATCTATCTATCTATCTATATATATATATATATATATATATATATCGCTGCTGACCTTGAGCGGGATCTACACTCTGTGGTGAACTGGGGCAAGAAGTGGCTTGTCAACTTCAATTCATCTAAGACCAAGCTGTTGTCTGTCAACAATTACAGGCAAACTCTTCTGCCTCCCATAAGCATGGACCAAGTGATTCTCCCTGAGAGTAATACACTACGCCTCCTCGGACTTACCCTGTCCTCATACCTCAAATGGAACCACTATATTGAATCCATAGCAAAATCTACTGCTAAGAAGGTTGGGCCACTATGTCGATCCAGGATGTTTTTTCCACCTGAATCCATCCTGCATATATACAAGTCAACCATCCGTCCGTGCATGGAGTACTGCTGCCATTTATGGTCAGGTGCCCCTGCCGTTCTCCTCAGTCTTCTTGACAAGCTCCAAAGAAGAGTCTGTAATGTGATAGGTACTGATCTGGCGACTCGACTGCAGCCACTTCCCCATCGTCGATATGTGGCCTCCCTTTGTCTGTTCTATAAATACTTTCATGGCTTCTGCTCGGATGAGCTTAAGTCACTGATGCCTCCTCAACAGGTGTTTACTCGTGCAACCAGACTGGCAACTGGGTCCCACCCATTCACAGTCAGGTTAGCCAAATGCAGACGACAATTCTACTCCTGCAGCTTCCTCTCTCGCACTTCCCGCCTGTGGAACTCGCTCCCGTATTCTTGCTTTCCTGACGGCTACAACCTCCATAAATTTAAATGCAAAGTCAATACTCATCTACTAACCACTGGACTCTAGCTCTCTCCCCTCCCCTGTATAACCTTCCCTTTCTCTCCGCCTATGTATCTGTCATCGCACCTGCTTTCTCAGCTTTCTGTTGTTCCTTTCTAACTAGTTTGTACTCCTCACTCTTTTCTAATTAATCTTTTTACATTTATGCAACCCCCTGCACATATCAGTGGCGTTTCCGCCTTGCTCGGGGTGAAATGATTAAAAAAAAAATATTATACATATATATATATCATTAGAAACAAAGAAAAGAGTGCTTGGTTGCTATGTGATATCTGTCCTTCTCTATGAAAGTGAATGCTGGACGATCTCATTAAAGATGAAGGAGAGGCTTGAAGCAGCAGAAATGTGGTTTTACAGAAGGATGCTGAGGATTCCATGGACGGAGCACGTGTGCAACGATGAGGTGTTGGACAGGATGCTAACGAGAAGAAAACTGATACTAAACATCAGGAAGAGACAAATGAGGTTCCTGGAACACGTAATGAGAAAGGACGGCTTGGAGAATGTAATACTCACAAGTCGGATTAATGGAAGAAGAGACAGAGGAAAGCAGCGCGAGAGGTACTTGTTAGTTCTGAGCAAACGGTTGTCGTAGCGGGGCTTAGAGTTATAAAGAAAAAAATATTGAGAGTGACAAGAGACAGAGCCACGGCCCATGAAGTAAAAGAAAAATATATATATATGGTAAAACTTGACCACAAAGGTGCTGTATGCAGTCAAAAGATAGGAAATTTTGTAGATCCACGACATGTCAGTGAGTTAGCTAAGTGTCATACGTGATACACGCTTTGGGCGATCATGTCTCGAAAGAGACATGACTGACTGGGCAGAAGATTATCCTGCAGTAGGTTATTACTTTCTGCGGTAGACTGTTTGCCAGCCAAGTTAAAAGAATCTGTTCTGTTATTTAATCCATAACTGGAGGGAACAGCCGGATTAATATCTTTCCTAGTGGTATTTTCGCGCAAGTGAATGCAAGAAATTCAACTGGAATTCGAACTCGGCTCCCCAATTTTCGTTCCGAACCTATATCCATTGAACCATAACGAACATCCATGACCGGTAATTATCTGAAATTAAATGGCACATGAAAAAAGACAGGAAAACACATAAATTTTTAATTTAGGGACCATTTTTATATTGCTTTTGAAAACACTTAAAAGCACGCGTTGACATCTTCGTACAGAGTGCAATTTAGAAAAATACACGGACGACTAACTTGAAAATAATTGGGAATCATTATTTTGCTGTGATATGTTTAGAGTCTATTGGACAAGTGACATTTCATATTGGAAGGTTTTGAAGTGCAACCAATTAACTCGTTAATCACAACAATAGTGGAAAACATTCCCAAACCTTTGAATTGATAATTGGTTATACATTCATTGTGTGAAAAACGGAGAGAGAAAATAGATCAAAATGAAAGATTACTTTGTTTAATTAAGATAGAAACTAGTTTTTACTACATATATTCTTTATTCATATTAAGTAATAAGAATTATGGGGAAATATATTGCCTAAATGTTGCTATATATATATGGAAGTGGACTAAGAATCGGAGAGGGTGTAGGTGTCAGACGATAATTCATGAAGTGTTAGTCTATATTCACTTACACGTATAATACATTAAGCTATAAGCAAAGTCAGAAAATTATCTAAAATTTCAGGCCAATAAGCTATCAGCAAAGTCAGCAAATTATTTATCACTTCTGGTCAATAAACTATAAGTCAGTAAACTATCTACACTTACAGTCAAGCTACAAACCAAGAGAGCAAATAATCTACAACTTCAGGCCAATAAGCTACAAACAAAATCATCAAATAATCTACAGTTTTAGTCCAAATTTCAATTGGTTGGTTGCCTTGTTTTTATGGCATATCAACCTCGGCGTGTCATTTATTGCCAACTGAATTTTTATTTATTTATGGCTGGTAATACCTTTTTCTTTCAACAATTTATTGTTGTTTTTATAGAAGTTTTGTGTCTAGTAATACTTTTTTCGAGTATCAAGATTCATTGGGATTTGTTTTTAAGGGCAGGGTCCCCAAGTCCTACCCTGTTATTTAACCCAACTGAAGGGAAGGGACGAATTAATACTTTCCCAAGTACTTAAGTGAATGCAGGGTATTCAACTGGAATTCGAACTCGGCTCACCGATTTCTCTTTCCGAGCCGATATCCACTGCACCACAACGCACATCCTTCATTATACGCTAACAGCACCTGGTATTCCCAAGCGGTCACCCATCTAAGTACTGAACAAGCTCAACGTTGTTTAACTTCGGTGATCGAGCGAGAACCGATGTATTCAACGTGATATGGCCCTAATTTCACCAAATTAGCTCTAATTTCAGCCTAATAAAGTAAGTCATAAAATAGTCTACATCAAAAATGAGGACAAAACTGGAAGCAGCGGAAATGTGATTCTACAGAAGGATGCTGCGGATATCGTCGACTGAGCATGCAAGCAACGATGGGGTGTTAGAAAGAATGGCAGCAAAAAGGAAATTAATACTGAGCATCAGGAAGAGACAACTGAAGTTCCTGGGATACGCAATGAGGAAGGAAAGCCTGGAAAACCTGATACTGACTGGCCAGATAGAAGGAAAAAGAGACAGAGGAAGGGAGCGGATAACATATTTGCAGGGCCTGATCAGGTGGATGACGGAACGGGGTTGCCAGGAGTAACAGGAGCAAACATACTAAGATCCACAGGGGATAGGGAGACGTGGAGAACTATGATCGCCTACTTCCTGAAGGGACAGGGCACATAGAAGAAGAAGAAGAATTCTGAGTGATAAAAAAGGTTAGCAAATCCTTGACAATTTCAGAGCAATAAGCTATATACATTCAACAAATTATCTACAAATTCAGTCAAATAAGCTATAAACAGATCATCACATTATCTACAATTGCAGTCCAATAAACTATCAAAAAAAGTTAGGAAATTATCTAAAGTGTCAGCACAATAATCTATAAAAAGACATCACATAATACACAGTTACAGGCCAATAAGCTATAAATAAATCATCAAATGATCTAAAACTTCAGTCCAATATGATATAAGCAAAGTTATCAAATGTTCCAATAAGCTATAAACGAGTTCAACAAATAGTCTACAATTTCAGGCCAAAAAACTATGTGTAAAATTTAAATAAGAACAAAATGAAGCCGCTATCCTTTAACAACCATAGATAATCTTTCCTAGCCGCCATCAGCATGGATCACGCTAGTCTCCGTGAGAGAAATACACTGCGCCTCCTCGGCCTCACACTCTCAGCTGACCTTAAATGGAATGACTACATTGAATTAATAGCTAAATCCGCTGCTAAGAAGGTCGGGTCCCTGTATCGAACTATGAAGTTTTTCTCTTCTAAATTCATCATGCACATTTACAAATCTACTATCCGCCCGTGCATAGAATACTGCTGTCATATCTTGCCGGGCACCCCTGCTCTTCACTTTGGGGTCCCCGACAAAATCCAAAGAGGAATCTGCAATGTAGTCGATCCTGGCATGTTGACCCGACTACAGTTTCACTCTCACCGACAAGATTTGTCCCCCGTCTGTCTCTTCTACAAATACTTTCACGGATTCTGCTCCAAAGATCTTAGCTCCTTGCCCTCCCCTACGCGAATCGAACCACTAGACTAGCAACAAAGTCACAGCGATTTACTTTGAAAAAAAAATCAAGTGTAACCACAACTTCTACTCCATCAGCTTCTTTTCTCGCACTTCCCGACTGAAGAACTCTCTTCCTTATTCTTATTTTCCTGATAGCTACAATCTCCAAGAGTTTAATTGCTTCGTCAACTGTCATCGTTTATCCCCAACCTTCTCTTATCCTTTCCCCAACACCATCTGTATCTTGTTCTTCTCCCCTTTTCACTTTATTCTCACTCAACTCCCCATTACACCAGCATTCCCATCTTTCTCATAACGATTCTCTGACATACCCTGTGACCGTTTCCTTTGTAAATTTTCACTCTCCTCTTATGTAGCCTCTTGCGCACCAGTGGCAGTATTGCCTTGCTTGAGGTAAAACGATTATATAAACAAAATTAAGCCTAGGTAGTGAGTTCAATCCCCATTGGATGCCCCATACTTTGGCAGTGTAATTGGATTAAGTACAAATTGGAAACGTTTCTCTACCCTCCCATTCAGTGAGATTCTAACCCATATTAATATTTCTACACACACACACACACACACACACACACACACACACACACACACACACACACACATATATATATATATATATATATATATATTTTCTAAACATATTCTGTTAAATATAAGAGAAAATGAATGTCTATTATGTTTAATCATGAGCCGTTCTAAACGTCGTACTTTTGCTTTAATTTCAGTTGAAAATAAAGACAAAAATTCTCCAACATTTTGATAATTATTTATTGATTTTTTTCTAAGCTTTCGGCTCACATGAGCCATCTTCAGAGATGTTGTTTAGACTGAAAAAAGCTTAGAAGAAAATCAATAAATAATTACCCAAATGTTGCAGAATTTTTGTCTTTATTTTCAACTGAAATTAAATAAAAAATACGACGTTTAGAACGGCTCATGACGAAACATAATAGACATTCATTGTCTCTTATATTTAACAGCATATGTTCAGAAAATTACTTGCTGCCTAGATACACTATATATATATATATATATATATATATATATATATATATATATATTCTGAGGAGCACAAAATTGGGTAATAGCACTCTCTAAACCTAATTGCAAATGGCATCGCCCTATCCTGACATCATAAAAAGCTCCAACTCTTCATTGGTTTTATCAATATTCGCTTGGGGCCGCCTGTGAATATAACTCGAATTATCGGAATTCTTACCAGATATCTCTCAACATCCCTTCAAATTTCTCATAAAGAATTGTCGAATCAATTCAACGTCCATTTTCTGCATTTGCTTCTTCTAGAAGTATTCAAAACAGTGCCCTGCACTCAGCACATAAGTTTTGAAACTTCGACTTGGTGTATTGATTAGCAAGCTTGATTCGAGCAACGAGTCTGATAGCAATGTTCCACTCTTTTACAATCAAAACAAACAAATGCAGCAGCCACTTCTACTCCACCAGCTTCTTTTCTCGCACTTCCACAATGTGGAAATTTCTTCCTTATTCTTATTTCCTGATAGCTACAATTTCCAATAGTTTAAATGCAATGTCAACTGTTATCTCTTATCTCCGCGGTCCTGCGTATGACGATAAACTGCATCAGGCAGCAAGCCTTCTGATTGAGAGGTTGTGATGAACATGGAACCTCCTCTTAATTGCTGTTGTTCCCAGGTTCACCTTGACCCGGAGTGGTAGCACCTGTTAGGGTTCCATCTATGGGTAAATAGCTAACCCTTAACTTAGGTCAAAACACTATAAGAGTATAAAAATAGATTTTTATAGAAATGTATATATAAAAATACTTTTATAGAAAAATATACATTTTTGAAAAAAAAATATGACCAACAATACATTTTTGAAGGAAAAATTACGCTAACACATTTTAAAGGGGGGAAAAATTATTGCCATAATACATTTTTGAAGGAAAAAAAATAATAACCAGCAATACATCTTTGAATTCAAACCTAGATGTCATCAGCTTTCTTAAGAATAGAAATAAAAATAAAAACAATTTTTTCATCAAAATCTGACAAAAATCTTCTTGCTATAACTGAACATGAAAAACATATCTTAAAACCCCACTTTTTTGGCAATAAATAATCCCCAGAGGTTGATATGACGTTAAACAAAACACAAACTCTTATCAACTTGAGTCCCGTCCTTCTTCTCACTTTAAACTTTCTTCTAACGCAGTTCTCTTCACACCAATGTACCCGTCCTTCTCTTACCCATTCTCCGACATCAATTGCAACTTGTTCTCCTCCCTCTCTTCACTCTCCTACTATGTAACCCCCTTCGCACCAGTAGCAGTACTGCCTTGTTTCGGGTGAGACGATTATATACACTACCGGCCATAATTATTAGGCCACCACAGTGTTTAAAAAAATGATATATTTCATACTATTTCTTAGTATTTATTGCCAAGGGAATAATTGTAAATGAAAATAGAATGGTTATTTTGTTAATATTGAACTATAACATGTGCATCAAATGAATTTATAAATATTTAATAACTAGCAGTATGGCCAAAGGTTGCTCGGGTGTAATGTAAAATTTAAAACTAATCCATGGTCCTGGAGCTCAATCTCAGCCTAAAAAAAGCTTGCGTGAAGTTTGGTGAGAATCGAATAATAATTGTGGATTTGTATAAAGGACATACGGACAGATAAACAGACACACACACACACACAAACATCTTGCCTTTTATATATATATATATATATATATATTGTCGATTTTCTGTACTATTGTAAGAACTACAACATTGAAACTTCTGAATATCGTTTCTTATCTCTTTGTCTATGAGTGTATCAGATTTGATCGGACCACTCCTTCTATAACCCGATTTTTTCGATTATCGATTTTCGATATTTATCGGGGGTGTTGTGGCGCAGTGGATATCGGCTCGGAACGAGAACTCGGGGAACCGAGTTCGAAATCCAGTTGAATTCCTTGCATTCACTTACGCGCAAATACCCTTGGGAAAGGTATTAATCCATCTCTTCCTCCAGTTATGGGTTAAATAATAGGACAGATTGGGTTCTATAGCCTTGGTCGGCAACCAGTCTACCGCAGGAAGCAATGGCATCCTACTGCGGGATAATCTTCTGCCCAGTCAGTCATGTCTCTTTCGAGACATGATCGCCCAAGCGTGTATCGCGTATGGCACTTAACTGACTGACCTCAACACAAAACCTAGCTAAGAACACACGCAGACGCTTATAGTACAACTGTGTAAATTTTCAAGAAAATTGGTTCAGCCGTTTCGGAGTCTATAGGTGACGGACACACACGCAGACACACACACAGACACACACACACACACACATACACACACACACACAGACAAAGTTGCATTTATAAATTAGTTCAGATTACCTATATTACAGTTTTACCAATGAAAGAATGAAGACAATTTAGGGTGATTCGGACGAGTTTCTCTTTGCTTCTATTCCTTTTAACATTTTGCAAAGTAATAATAACAAAAGAACGATTCTATTTTCATTTAGAATTATCCACTTAAAAATGGCATTACATACATCATTTCTTTAAAAGAAACTGGGGTTGCTTAATAATTATGACCGGTAGTGTACATACAAAAAGCCTCTATCAACGACACGGTCTTTTTTCCGATGATGTAATTGACAGTTCTTTTTGTTGGAACTCTGTTTCATTAAAACGGCTCTTTAAGATCTTTCTTGTGGATCTTTCTTGTGGACCAACTTTCAAGTTTAGCTTCTGTTGGTATTTGCTTTAAGAATGTAAATTACAAGATATTTTCAGAACTGTTCCTCAGTATTTAGCTATTCGATAATTTTCTCTCTCCATTTGTTGGCAAAAAAATAAAAATAAAAATAAACGATTAACACTGTTAATTTAAATATTTTAATCAAGTTTATTGATTAATTTAATCGTTAATTTAAATAATTTAATCAAGTTTATTTAAGAGATATTTTATAATGTACCTAAAATAAACTTGATTAAATATTTTAAATTATTGATTAAATTAATCAATAAACATGATTAAATTATTTAAATTAGCCGTGTTAATGTTTTGGTTGGGATTTTCAAGAAAAAGTTTTGACAACTTATCGGCCAGGATCATAACATAGATATGCAGATAACACATCAAGAAATCTATGAGAATTCCTACAAAAGTTAGTAAAAGAAAGGGAGAAGAAAAGACTAATCATCAATTGTAAAAATACAGAATATATGGTTGTTAGCAAAAGAAAGTTAAACATGCAAATTACAAACACCAAAATCAAGCAAGCATTTCAAGTTACTAGGAAATATTTTAACAAAGAACGGCAAGTGTGAACCGAAATCAGATGATGCATTGGAATATGGAAAGTTGCCTTTGGAAAGCTAAGCAACCTATTAGGAAAATGGAAAACTTCGTTAGAAACAAAGGAAAGAGCATTGAACTGTTGCATAGTGTCAGTGTTAATATATGGTACTGAATGCTAGACAGTCTCCTTACAGATGGAGAAGAAATTTGAAGCAACAGAAATGAGGTTCCACAGAAGGATGCTGAGAATACCATGGACTGAACATGTGAGCAACAACAAAATGTTAAAGAAAAAGGAAACATAAAAATGCTTCAAGGATGCGTAATATCAAAGAGAGATGAAATTTCACGTGAGCATAATGAGGATAGTATGCTTGAAAAAAGGTCACACACAGGGCAATTTGAGAAAAAGAAAGACAGAGGAAAATAAACCATTAGCTGTCTAATGGATGATTAAATGAATGGCAGAACAGGACTTAATAGAGTTAGGAATAAGGCAATATTTACTAAGAGTGATAGAGCAAGGAAATAGTGAAAGGCCATGATCGTCGACGTCCTGAAAGAATATGGTATTTTTTTATAAACATATCACCCCAAGCAAGGCATTTTACTGCCACTGTTTTTCAAGGGGGTTACATAGGAGGAAACTTATAATGTGGGGTGATAGTTTATTCTGATTCAGACAAAATAAATAAGGAACCTGTCTTAAACTAAGCTACCTCTTCTAACCCAAGGCTATATCTTTAGGGCTACAATACGGCCGACTAAATCAGAATAAACTCCCACCCAACATTCACTTAAACATCATATCACCATAAATAAACCGCTTTCACCATTTAATTTTCATTTCAACTTGTCAACTGATGAGAAGCGCACGAAGCAGCTTCGAAACGTGAAAATTTTTGTGTAGTGATACTATGAATTTATAAACCATTGTAACAACCATTACGTTGTATAGAGCACTCTTTATAAAAGTGAATGCATGAACAGCAGGTAAAAAAACCGAGAAGTTTTATAACTTTGTTACAATATATATATATATATATATATATATATATATATATAATCTTAAAAGATTTTGGATATTCTACAAATCCATGGGTAATAAATATTTCGCAGCTAAGCCGTCGTTCTTCAGACCCAAATCAGACAACAGTTAACGTTTAAAATTATCCAGAAAATTGTCACATACAGACACCCACGCGCCCATCGCTCATTTGTTTATCTCTGTTGAAAGTTATTTACAAAAATAACAAATATTCTACGTTATATATATATATGCAGTGGAGATACAGTAGAATCCAAACGAATATCGTGTATATATAGTGGCAGGATAACTTTTTAGGTGAGCTCTAAATATATATGCATATAAATACATATAGAGCAAATATATGTAGAAATTAAGACAGACACGTTATTCCGTGGTTAAGTGGAAGCTTGGGCCTATTTTAGGCGAACCATCTTCAGCTTCCGTTTTTATTGTACAGAAGATTTTGCAAGAATGAAATCACAAACCCCGAAAAAAAACAAAAACAGAAATAAGAATAAAGATCGCTCTCTTAAAAGTGAAAATTTAATACAAAAAATGCATCATTGCACCAGTTAGGCGAATATATATATATATATATATTGTCATCCGCAGACAGATCTGTTTCGCCGTATCACCGCTCATCAGTACGGTTAGACTCCGATTGCTTTTTTACCCAGGATTGAAACCCGACCGAAATGGCGTCCGTCGGCGACTCTACCCCTAGGCTATTGGCGTTCGGTGGAAGTAGGCAGACTTTTTAGTGCATATCATTATACGTGCCCAATAGCTAGCGCACTCTAATTCATTTCATTTCATTGAATGAGCGATGCGTACATGCCAGAGTAGCTACTGCTTATCAAAGTCTACTATTTAGTTTTTAATATATACATATAATGAGGTTTTCATTTTCTTCGTTTTTCTTTCTCTCTCCGTGTTTCTCCCTCTTTTAATTCATTGCCTTTCCTTTTCTTCCACAAACACGCAAATCCCGCTCATTTCTCTCTTCATTTCTCTTACATCTCTTTTTTCTTTTTTTTTCTGTTCCTGTTTTAATTCTTATTTCTTTTGCAAATCAACACTTCTTTTTTTTTTCTCTTTCTCTGTCTATTTACTTGCTCGCCGTTTGCATAACACGTCGTGAAAGCATTGGTGCACCTGCTTTCACAGTTTTATACAATAGAATTAATGAATTGCGCATGCGTCATGAACTCTGCCAGCAGTCGTTTAAGAAGTATGTGCAAGGGTGTCCATTGCCTTCAAAGCGGAGGGAACAACACACACACACACACACACACACACACACACACACACACACTTGGAAAAAGAAATCGGAGAGAGCCGACTTCGTTTTCCAGGCGATTTCGTTATGTTCACTTACTCACTAACGCCGTCGGAAAAGGTATGACTCTATCACTTCTCCCCTATATCTATAGGTTAAATAGTTTAATTAATAGAATTTCTATCTGCAAAGATGTTTTTCTTCTGAAATAAATGTTGATGCAATACTAACTCACAAAAATTAGTTATTCTTATAATCTATCATATGTTTCTGCTTTAAATAACTCCAAAAGTGTTGATAAGCTGCAAAAATATAAACCATTCAACCAACATAAACAATTCATCTACCATAGTTACTATATCAGATTTATGACTATAACCTCGTATCTCACTCTCTCTTTAATGTAATCTGGAAGAATGGTAGATTTTGAAAATAAACAGTAGATACTCTAGCATCTATGCAGCGTTCATTGAGTAATGAATTAGATCACTCTTAGTTACTGGCGTGTGGTCACATGGTATATCACTCGCTAAAAGTCTACCTCCTTCTACCGATCGCCATAGCTTAGAGGTAGAACAGCTGACTGATGTCAATTCGGTTGGGTTTTAATCCTGGCTAAAAGCAATCGGATGTCTAACCGTACTGATGACCTGTCATAGAGTGAAACAGATCTGTCTGTGGCTGACACAATATATATATATCTATATATATATTGCCATCCCTTATCCACTTGATTCTATCGTCATTTCCCCATCACTCTGTGTATCTTGTTCTTTTCCTTTCTCACTCTACCCTCACAACTGTCTTCACACTAGTATTCCCATCCTTCTCTTGCCCTTTCTCTGACACCTTACTGTAACCGGTTTGTTATTCTCTTTGATCTCCTCATATTTAGAATTTCACTTTCTCTTATGTAGTCCCCAGCGCACCAGTAGCGGTACTGCCTCACTTGGGTTATATATGAATAGGATAAATAAAAAAATCAAGTAGGGAAAATGTCTTGACTGCTGCCACATCTGGTCGGGTGCCCCTGCTATTCTCCTCGGGCTTCTTGACAAAATACAGCGGAGAATCTGTAATGTGATCGATACCGACTGAGCTGACCGCCTTTAGTCACTCTCTCACCGGCGTGACGTGGCTTCCCTGTGCCTCTTCTATAAGTACTTTCACGGCTTCTGCTCGGATGAACTTAAATCACTGGTGCCACCTAGGTGTGAATTTGCACGAGATACTATATTGGCAACTAGGTCCAACCCCTTTACAGTGAAACCGATGAAATGTAACCGCAATTTCTACTCCAACAGCTTCTTTTCTCGCACTTCCTGCCTGTGGAATTCCCTTCTGCATGATTGCTTC
Organism: Ascarosepion bandense; assembly: GCA_037127315.1. NCBI lineage: Eukaryota > Metazoa > Mollusca > Cephalopoda > Sepiida > Sepiidae > Ascarosepion > Ascarosepion bandense. The sequence goes on from JBBBDQ010001353.1 coordinate 4,469,260, forward strand.
GCCGACGGCTACAACCTCCAGGAGTTTAAATGTAAGGTCAATAGACGCCTCCTAACACACTAACTCGCACCCATTTCCTCCAATGCTCTCCCTACGTACCTCCTAACTCGTCTATCACCGCCCTTCTGACATTTCCTTTACCCAATCGCTCTATGTAATCCCCTGCGCTATAGTGGCAGTGGACTGCCTTGCTTGGGGTGATATGATTTAAAAAAACATGTTTTTCTTTTATTTTTAAATATTCATTAAAGACGAATGATTTAAAATTCTAAGAGACAGTATGTTGATTGCGATATTGTTTCATTGGTCAGATATGTGTCACGTGTGATAAAGTAAATGGTGAATACATTCATAATAAACCTCTAATGTTTTTATTACGCGGTGGCACACACACTTAAACAAAGGCAAGATTTTTTTCTACATTTAATATTCATCCTTTGCTTTGTAACACGTGACACATATCTGACCAATGAAACTGTACCTCAATCAACATACTGTCTCTTAAGTCTTTTTAAATCATTCGCTTTTCATAAATCTCTGAAGAAGCTTTTTTAAAGTTAAACATGTGAGATTAAAGATACTTTTTCCTACTTGTTCTTTACTTATTCTATTCATATTATCGCATTCCGATTCATATATTCAACGTATATATATATATATATATATATATATATATATATATATATATAGTGTTAGTGGAACCAGTCTACATAAAAAAAAATTACAACTTACGGCGGGAAATACTTTGACACACTCAGTCATGGATGGAAAGCATGTATGACACATGGCACTTCACTAACTGACATATATATATATATATATATATATATATATATATATATATTGTTAAATATAACCGACAATGAATCATCAGAAATGCTATTCGGGGACTGTTAGTGTTTTATATCAACACAAAATAAAATCATATTTTAATGGTGGATATCTTCATGTTAAAGTCCATGTAACCTCTTTGAAGATAGGTCATGTGAACCGAAAGCTTAGAACCGGCAAAATAAAAAATATCCAACTGTTGGACAATTTTTGTCTTTATTTTCACCTGAAATTAAAGCCAATGTGTGTGTGTGTGTGTGTGTGTGTGTGTGTGTGTGTGTGTGTGTGTGTGTGTGTGTGTGCGCGCGCGCGCGTGTGTGGCTGTATTCACCTTGGGAGGAATTAACGAAATTTAAAACACGTCAGATGTATTGACGGTTTTCTCTACGCATATGTAATCAGATTTGTATCTTGCCGGAGAGCGCATATTTTCCTTTAAAAAAATTTCTCAAATATTCAGGACATTTGTCGACAAAAAAAGTAAATATACTGTTTAATAAATAAACGGAGCATCTACTCAAATATGTGAATCCAATAAATATAGATTTAAAGTGATTATATATATATATATATATATATATATATATATATATATATATATATATGGTCATCCGCAGACAGATCTGTTTCGCTGTATCACAGCTCATCAGTACGGTTAGATTCCGATTGCTTCTAACCCAGGATTGAAACCCGACCGAATTCTACTTCTGGGCCATGGGCGCACTTTTTTAGCATGTATATTATCACTATACACACCCAATAGCCAGAGTGATCTAATTCATTACTGAATGAGCGATGCGTACATGCCAGGGTAGCTTCTGTTTTTCAAAGTCTACCATTCTTCCAGAGTATATATTAAAGATTATGCTATTCTTAAACAAAGATAAACTATTGAATGAAAGAACGGAAATTATGGCTAAGTGTAACCATAACAAAATAATCCTATTAGGTTAATACAACCATGGATGAAAACGTTATAATTTCTTGTAATTTTAAAAAAATTGCGCGTTCAAAAGTTCCCTGCCTAGTGAGCGTTAAAAAAAATCACCGTGACGAGAGCGTTCTTAAAATGAAAAAACGGTAAACGGTAAAATCAGTTATTGAAAATCGCCTAAAGACACCACTCTTGGTAGACACCTCATTCGCGCAGTAACTTGTTTACAAATGTAATGTATATATATATATATATATATATATATATATATATATATATAATTTTGTGTACTAATATTAGGATTAGCTTTTAATTATTCATTTGCACGAAGCATTCCATCCATCCCCTCACAAGTACGCACGTTTGATTTTCTTAATATATCGTTATATGCAAGTGACTATATTCGTTTGTACGTAAAATGAAAGCTCGTAGTGCTTCCCACAGTGAAATTGTTGAATTTACGAAATCTAATTACCATCAATAAAAGTTGAATTTAATGAGAAATTTATTTTTCTCCCTTTTTTCTAATTATATGAATAAACACCACCACAGGGTGCCTTTAATAATAAATGCCACTATGCTCTTGCGCATGCGCGTCTAATACTTCACCAGTCCGCCCTCCCAGGAGGTTTCTGACACAAGAGACAGACAATAAATGACTATCGATAAATACAGCTCGTATAAAATTTAAAAAACACTTAGGATACACTCTCTGAGCATATATTATTATTCTACAAAAAATGTCTCTTTATTGTTTTTTTTTTCATTGAAAACTCGCACATATATAATGACTTATTTCCGATTAGACGACCATGGTGTTTATATTTTGTCTGATAAACGTAATTGAGTTTAATTCAATGGCTGTCAAGTTCAGAATATATGAGAGACTGGAGATTAAAATCGGACAGTTTCTAATTAATATTGGCACCATTTGATCATATGATCCGACACAATTCATTTGCACTGTTTTACGCGAATGTCTGTTCCTACCCAATACTGTTTTTTTTTTCTAAATATGGAACACTTTTTAATCTGTCAGGTATATTTTCCTTTGGCTACAAAAATCTTATAATGCTCGTGTAAACTCATAGTTTCTGGTTAAAAATATTGCAATAAAAACACGAAAACAAAAGATTAGTAAAGAAAGGGTTTACTTAAATGAAGACAAAAATTAGTAACAAAAATTAAAATAATAAAATATTCTAACCAAAATCTACTTTTAAACTTACGAAAGGAATTCATAAACAAATATCGTCATAAATCCAATTTTTAAAATTTTAAATTTAATATTAACTCCCATAAATATAATCCAAATTTAAATTTTCGTTTGATAGTTGTTTCCTTTTCTTTCTTTTTAAAATAAGTTACAACAATCATATATGGTAACATTTTAACCTTAAATTTTCTAATTTAATTGTTTGATATTAGTCAGCGCCTTAATTTCCGAACTTCATTTTATTAATCTATATTTCCATTAATATAATTGGCTTATTTCCTCTTATTAGCTCTTTACTATTGAATAATTAAAATAATACTTCCAGATTCTCATAGCCCCTTCTCACTGTTCTAGGTGTTTCTGTTCCGGTTATATATACATATATAATTAACCAGTTATTGATCAGAGTCAAATTAGAGCAGTAAGCGGTTGTACCCAAAAGTGTTTTACGAATACAAAAATGAGCCTCATAAATACACAGAAATAAATTCGATCACAATTTTTGTTGTAACTTAAAAGGTTACTACGTGAGTCATAACTCAACCTAAGGTTGGAAATAAATAGTAATACTTATAATATCATCAAATAGAAGACCCTCAAGCAGGCGTAAAGTAGATAACCATTGCTAGCAGAGAACTGCTAGACAGTAAGAGAACACCACGTTCTCTCAATATAGTCCAACGTATAATATAAGTATTGGGACATACCCATTAATGTCCATAGATACGTACATAACAATTTTGTTCTGAAAATGGCCTCACTTATAAAAAAAAAAAATAATTTACTCAGAAGTATAATCATCGAGAGTTCCGCCATTACATATTTTTTTTATAAGCGTTCCACCCCGAGCAAGGCATGTCACTGCCACTACTGCGCAGGGGGCTACATAGAGTGGAGAAAGGATGATTAAATATAGGAAATGTCAGAGGGTGGGTGATAGGCGGGTAGGGATACCGAGAATGGTTAAATATAGGAAATGTCAGAGGGTGGGTGATAGGCGGGTAGGGATACCGAGAATGGTTAAATATAGGAAATGTCAGAGGGTGGGTGATAGGCGGGTAAGGATACAGAGAATGAGGGTTGGGTAGATGAGAGTGTTCTGAGAATAACTGGGAGTTAGTGTGATAGGAGGTGTCTATTGACCCTACATTTAAACACCTGGAGATTGTAGCTGTCGGGAAAGCAGACTTGTGGAAGGGAGTTCCACAGGCGGGAAGCGCGAGAAAAGAAGCTGTTGGAGTAGAATTTACGGTTACATCTTATTTGTTTAACTGTAAAAGGGTGGGACCTAGTTGCTAATCTAGTATCTCGTGTAAATTCGTGCTTAGGCGGCACCAGTGATCTAAGCTCATCGGAGCAGAAGCCATGAAAGTACTTGTAGAATATATTATCAAATCCTCAATGTACGTCCTGGTTTTTCCCAATCTCAGTTAGTTAAGTACAATACGTGATACACGCTTGGGCGATCATGATATGACTGACTGGCCAAAAGATTATCCCGCAGCAGGTTGCCATTTACTTTCTGCGGTAGACTGTTTGCCAGCCAAGGCAATATAACCCAAATGAGACCAAAAATTCAATATTTACTGCTCTATCTGGGAAGGAGTTGCTCAGCCCTTACTTTTCAGCTTTGATAGTGTTCTGATACAAAGATCCATCCGCAGTATAAAAATATACATATAGGTATTTATTTCAATTTATGTCTAGGATAAATTGTGACAGAGAGAATGTGTAACAGTGTGTGAGCTGAGCGAGTGAGTGTGTATGTGGGGGGGTATTTGTACCTAATATTAGTACCTACTGAAAAAATATATTACTGCTCTATCTGGGAAGGAGCTGCTCAGCCCTTACTTTTCAGCTTTGATAGTGTTCAAAATCGCTTCGTGATGAGAAAGATTCGTTTCTTCAATCTGTGATCTCTTTCCGACAGACGCATCATCGGAAGGCTTTCGCCAATCTACCTTTATTTTCATGACAAATGCACAGAAACACTCTATTCTTTATTTTGACCAGTTCAGACTTTTACATCTAGAACAAGTCATGCCATTTCTACACTGTTAAATCACCCTTATGTCCCCTGTATTCCAAATGATGAAGATAAAACTCTGATACAAAGATCCATCCGTAGTATAAAAATATACATATAGGTATTTATTTCAATTTATGTCTAGGATAAATTGTAACAGAGAGAATGTGTAACAGTGTGTGAGCTGAGCGAGTGAGTGTGTATGTGGGGGGGGTATTTGTACCTAATATTAGTACCTACTGAAAAAATATATTTTGCATGCACGTGTTTTAAAGTGGGGTCTTGATTATAGAGGATGTTAGACCAAGAATCAACATTTTTTTCATAGCCCCTTAATAGGAGAAGAAAAAATCGTTCGTAGGCAAACTTGGAAAGTGTCTATCGATTAAAACGGCCATATTGTTTATTTTCCCTTATTTTTCAATTTAGGAGGAAAAAAATAACTTATAGAATAAAATTGAAAAAAAAAAGAACAAAAAACAGGTCCTTGGTATTTTTTTTGTTTTGTTTTCTTTTTTATTTGTGGGCATTTTTGTCCGGTTAATGCCGAACGATAGTTTTGAAGTTTCGCCTTGCGTGTCTAAGCGATTGTCTAACGGATGAAATCAGCCGAGTGGAATTAATGACTGGCTGGTCGGATGAAAAGAGTTGCAATTAGACGAGAATATTTTGGAAGGGGCAAATTAAAATTAAAAATTGCGGAAGGAAGGAAGGAAGGAAGGAAGGAAGGAAGGAAGGAGTGGAATGATGGGCTTAATGAAAAGAAGAATGAGTATGAAAATGGAGTAAAAGAAGAATCAAAGAGAAACATTTCACGCAATGAAAAATGACTGAACACTATATAGAGAAAGAAAGATATTAAATAGAAAGAGAGATGCAAAGAAATAGAGAAAGAGAGGGAAATAAATGAAAGAAATGTGAAAAGGAAAAGAGAGAGAAGAAAAAAGGAGAGAAGAAAGAAGCGAAAGACAAAAAAGGAGAAAAGAAAGCGAAATAAAAATTAATAAAAACTGAGAATAAAAAAGAGTAAAAAATAAAAAAAGGATCAATAAATGGTGAAAAATGACGGAAAAGTTAGATAAATGGGAATACAGGGAATTAAAGTAGATTAGAAAAATAAATGAGTGAAAGAAATTCGATATATATGAACAGATACTAGATAGATAGATAGATAGATAGATAGATAGATAGATAGATAGATAGATAGATAAGGAACAAACTGAGATAGATAGATAGATAGATAGATAGATAGATAGATAGATAGATAGATAGATAGATAGATCTGAAGAATTTTAGAAAGCTAGCTAGCTAGCGAGAGAGATAGATTAAGAGAGACAGACATGAACAGTTATAGATAGATAGATAGATAGATAGATAGATAGATAGATAGATAGATAGATAGATAAGGAACAAACTGAGATAGATAGATAGATAGATAGATAGATAGATAGATAGATAGATAGATAGATAGATAGATAAGGAATAAATAGATAGATATATAGATAGATAGATAAGTAATAGACTGAGATAGATAGATAGATAGATAGATAGATAGATAGATAGATAGATAGATAGATAAGGAATAGACTGACATAGACAGATAGATAGATAGATAGATAGATAGATAGATAGATAGATAAGGAACAAACTGAGATAGATAGATAGATAGATAGATAGATAGATAGATAGATAGATCTGAAGAATTTTAGAAAGCTAGCTAGCTAGCGAGATAGATAGATTAAGAGAGACAGACATGAACAGTTATAGATAGATAGATAGATAGATAGATAGATAGATAGATAGATAGATAGATAAGGAACAAACTGAGATAGATAGATAGATAGATAGATAGATAGATAGATAGATAGATAGATAAGGAACAAACTGAGATAGATAGATAGATAGATAGATAGATAGATAGATAGATAAGGAATAAATAGATAGATAGATAGATAGATAGATAGATAGATAAGGAATAGACTGACATAGATAGATAGATAGATAGATAGATAGATAGATAGATAGATAAGGAATAGCCTGAGATAGATAGATAGATAGATAGATAGATAGATAGATAAGGAATAGACTGAGATAGATAGATAAGGAATAGACTGAGATAGATAGATAGATAGATAGATAGATAGATAGATAGATAGATAGATAGATAGATAGATGCTGTGCAAAAAAAAGTATAAAAAGAGGGACAGACACAAATAAGAATAAAATGAAAAAGTCAAAAACAAAATGGAATGCTGAATCGGAAGAAAAACAATGAAAATGTATTACGAACAAAATAGATAATGAATGAGGAACGGAATGAATGGCCGACAGTTTAAAACTGAATTGGTCGAGAGAGAAAAATAAAAGAGTGCTTCTTTTCCCCCTTTAATGGAGAGAAAATTCGGCCAATGTATTTTCATATCTTACAGAAGACATCTTTAAGATAATGCCAATGATAAAAAAAAAAGACAGAAATGCACATATATTGCACTGTATTAAATGGCAGCTAAGAAAATAATTTCCCATAATGCACTAAACAAATAACTCTCATGTGGTGCGTGTCTTTGTTGACTTGTACAGCACCAGTCTTTGACTACACAAACACGTATAATAGCAATATTTATTCATTGTGGAATCTATATATGGGAGGGACAGGCATCACATTGTTCTTTTCGATATAATAGAAGCCTTTTAGGACGGAATGTATCTCTTCTTTATTAAGGCTTTCCTTTCCATTTTTTTTTTATTTTTATAAGCGTTATTTTAAGGAGAAATTGAGTTTATTTAATTTTTTTAATTATTTCATTTTAAAAATTGAGGCATATATTAGCATCGTTACATATTTCAGTCGGGCTCTTTTCCTATGTAATTCTAAAAATCAGAACGTACTTTACCTCCAAATATTTGTTTTATTTATTAATACTTTACAAATCACATTATCGGGAACAATTCTTAAGGAAAATCGTAAACACACTCAGACAGACGCAAGCAAACACACACACACACACACACACACACACACACACACATTTATGCATATATATATATATATATACACTACCGGCCATAATTATTAGGCCACCACATTGTTTTCAAAAATGATGTATTTCATACTATTTTTTAGTATTTATTGCCAAGGGAATAATTGTAAATATAAATAGAATGGTTCTTTTGTTAATATTGTACAATAAGACGTGTATCAAATTTATAAATATTTAATAGTTACCTATATTGCAGTCTCATCAATGAAAAAAATGAAGAAAATTTAGTGTGATTCGGACGATTTCATCTTTGTTTCATTGACTTGTAAAAAGTTTGCAAAATAATAATAAAAAATAAACCATTCTATTTTCATTTGGCAATAAATTCTAAAAATAGTATAAAATACGTCATTTCTTTTAAAAAAAGACTAGGGTGGCCTAATAATTATGGCCGGTAGCGTATATATATATACTAAAATGACGTTTGATTATGAATAAGTAAATATATTATTGATACATATATGTCATATATTATATATGATAATATTTGTAGATTACATGTTATATCTATGGATTATAACTAAGCATAATACAGGTAATATTTATTTTTATATACAACAATTGTACACATGTTAATATTATCATTATTATTGTTATTATTACTAGTAGTAGTAGTAGTAGTAGTAGTATGTATGGTATATGTAATACATAATATGTATTTAATATATATATATATATATATATATATATATATATATATATATATGACGCTCTACGTTTGTATCGAGCACTCTTTATAAAAGTAAATGCATGAAGAGCAGGTTAAAAAACTACAAGTTCCACGACTTTGTTACAATATATATATATATATATATATATATATATATATATATATATATATATATAATACACAAACACACAGTGGTAGAATAACTCTCTACGAGAGCACTAAATATATATGTATATAAATATAGAGAGAGCAAATATGAGAAAAATAACGGCAGACACGTGTAAAATTTCGTGTCAAATCCTTTGTAGAATAAAGACGGAAGCTGATGATGGTTCCCCTGAAATAGGTCCATACTTCCGATTTACCATGAAATAACGTGTCTGCCTTCATTTTTCTCATATATATACATGATACGCTAAAAGTCTGCCACCTTCTATCGAGCGCCCATGGCCCAGAGGTAGAATCACCGACTGACGCTAATTCGGTCGATTTTCGATCCTGGATTAAAAGCAATTGGAGTCTATCGTACTGATGAGCTGTGATACAGCGAAACAGATCTGTCTGAGGATATATATATATATATATATATATATATATATATATATATATATATAAGTTTGCATTCCCGACAGCTACAATCTCCAGGTGTTTAAATGTAGGGTCAATAGACACCTCTTATCACACTAACTCCCAATTATTCTCAGAACACTTTCATCTACCCAACTCTCATTCTCGGTATCCCTACCCGCCTATCACCCACCCTCTGACATTTCCTATATTTAACCATCCTTTCTCCACTCTATGTAGCCCCCTGCGCAGTAGTGGCAGTGACATGCCTTGCTCAGGGTGAAACGCTTATATATATATATATATATATGTATGTATGTATTTGCAATACGTAGATTGTAGAATTAAGCAGCATGTTCTATTTAGAATTCTCAAACCGGATGCTCGTACAAGCAAAATGGTTAACACATCCGGCTCAGCAATTATTGAACATCTTATAAATAGCAGAGATTTGTGACAGACTTTAGTGTTGACCAGTTGTCCATGTTGTCTGGTTCACACTCTGTGTTTCACTAGCAGGCATTAGAATCATTGTATATTAGGCCTAGCTGGCCGTCTCTGTAAACAGAGAGATTGCTTCCTTGGAGTTCGCATTACATTATCTAGTGCTTGACCCCCGTTACTTTTTTTCTCCCTCTTTACATCTTTCTTCCTCATTTTTAAATATTTTCAAAAAGGATGAGATAAATTTTCCCAGACGGCCCTGATGAAGATTGGGATAGAAACAGCTGGGTCATTTTTCTTGTGTCTTTTATTTTTTATTTTCTATCTTTTCAAAAATGCCTATGAGTATTAAATTATATATATATATATATATATATATATATATATATATATATATATATAAAATAAAGGAGTATTTATATATATATATAAATATATATATATATATAAAATAAAAGCGTATATATATACATAAAATAAAAGCGTATATATATATATAAATATATATATATATAAAAAATAAAAGCGTATATATATATATAAATATATATATATATATAAAATAAAAGTGTATGTATATATATATATATATATATAAATATATATATATAAAATAAAAGCGTATATATATAAATATATATATATATATAAAATAAAAGCGTATATATATATAAAATAAAAGCGCTTATATATATATGAATATATAAATTATTGGTCGTACATAAGCGTATATATATATATATATATATACTCTAAAAATATTTTAGATATTCTACAATTTCATGGGTAATACGTCTTTCGCAGGAAACCTGCTCGTCAAACCCAATGTTAAATATTAGATTAATATTTTGAATATTAACTGTTGTATCATTTGGGTCTGACGAGTAGTTTTGCCGTATTACCCATGAAATTGTAGAATATCTAATTTTTTTCTAAATTATATTACTTTGTTAAATTAAATAAACAAATTTAACGTTGAGTTCTTTTGAATTAATCTTTATCGGAATTTACCTTACTTGATTCTACGTTATATATATATATATTGTCATCCGCAGACAAATCTGTTTCGCCGCATCACAGCTCATGAGTACGGTTAGACTCCGATTGCTTTTTTACCCAGGATTGAAACCCGACCAAAATGGCGTCAGTCGGCGACTCTACCCCTGTGCTACAAAGATGAAGACAATTGTCCGAATAATGTAAATCCTGTAAATACTACTCATCTCAGAAATATATATATATATATATATATATATATATATATATATATATATATATATATATATATATATATATGTTGGCAGCAAAATTTATTTTTAAATCTTAATTGAATAAAATTTTTTTTAGTTTTTCCTACGTTCTTACGTTTTTCGTTTGGCGTGAGAACAAATTTTTTCCATGATCTCCATTGTCACAAGCGGTTTCAAAAATACACTAAGTATCAAACGTAGTTGAACCGAATGTTGATGAACAATATATATATATATATATATATATATATATATATATATATATATATATATTCTAAACATATACTGTTAAATATAACAGACAATGAATGTCTATTATGTTTAATCCTCAGTCGTTCTAAACATCGTATTTTGTCTTTAATTTTAGGTGAAAACTAAAAAAATGTCCGACATTTGGATATTTTTGTTATTCTGCTGGTTCTAAGCTTTCGGCTCACGTGACCATCTTCAGAGAGGTTACACGGACGTTAATATGAAAGACATCCATAATCAAAAATGATTTTACCTTGTGTTGACATAAAACATTGCTATGCAACGATAACAGTCACCGAATAGCAGACGCAGTTCGTAAATTTGTAATACGGTTCTGTGACGTCACACCGCGTGAGAGACCAAAATGTTAACAGTACCATATGTTTAAATGCAATGTAATGTGTCATGACCAGATTGAAATGTGATTTTATTAAGTGTGAGTTGTTTTGATTTAATGTAGATTGCCTCCAGTATCTGAAGTTTTTTTTGCAGTGTGTATGAGTGTGTATTATTGTATTATCGACTAACATCTGTCTATATTATATTATATTATATTATATTATATTATATTATATATATTGAAATAGTCATTGGTTAGAGTGAAATTAAACCAGTAAACAGTTATTTTCAAAAGTAATCAATACACATATAATGTAAAAGAAATAAAAGTTAAAGATTTAACATGCAGTGCTTTTCTTATTTAATTAAGGAAGATCAGCTGATTATGTTATCATGATTTCAATCTTTTGGTATAGACATCTTATATAGACCAAATGATTTTCTAACACTTTATTTTGAACGCACTAGATAAAGTTAAAAATAACAGAAGGAGTGAGTCAAGACTAGCAAAATGCATACCATTATCCGGGTTTGTACGGACCGAAAATGTAATTTCTAACATGTATACATCCGGACATCATCTCAGATCTTTCGTTTAGTAACCTTTCTCAATCGAGAAATGATAGTATAACCAACTTTTCCTCTTGCCAAAATCTGCAGACATTACTATTGCTGTAAGATTTGGTTCTTCTCAATAGACTCCAGCTTACATTTGGATTTATCTATTTACTTCGCATGAAGTGTTGTTTTTATATAATCAAAACATTTTTTAAAATAAAAACGTCTATTATCTTAATTGTTAACAAACTGATGAGACATTGCTCTTTCAATGTTGAAACAAAATCTGCAGTTTTGTAGCCATCTTTCACTTAAGCTTGAGGCAATAGTATTGCATGACGACTTGTGTGGATGATCCTCGCCAAAAAATTCAAAGCACTCAATGAAGTATTGAATGTAAGTTCTGATGCATGTGCTCACCTCTGTCTGTGGAGAGAAATCCTTAAAAGTGATCAGTTGAAGCCACATACAAAAAGAAATCATTTACTACACGTTATACGGCATTTCAACTTAAATGATAATTCACCGAAATAGTGCATCTTCGGCAAGAAGTGACTAAGGATGTCACATTTATGCAAGTAAAAGTAAATTTCTAGCAGGACTAAACGCTATTTCCGCAATGACCATGATGAAGATTAATCAAGTGACCGCAACCATCAAACTATGCAATATATATATATATATATATATATATATATATATATATATATATATATTGATTTCTAAAAATTATCGGGTTAATTGAAAAGTAATTTTGTCTTCGCAAAATTCGTACTTGTTTTTAACGCTTCAAAATTTATCTCCCTTTCGATATTATTATATCATGTTTAGATGTTATCTATCTATCTATCTATCTATCTATCTATCTATATGTGTGTTTGTCTGCCTCTACTTCTATCTATCTATCTATCTATCTATCTATCTATAGGTGTGTTTGTCTGCCTCTACTTCTATCTATCTATCTATCTATCTATCTATCTATCTATCTATCTCAGTCTGTTCTATCTATCTATCTATCTATCTATCTATCTATCTATCTATCTGTGTGTTTGTCTGCCTCTACTTCTTCATGTTTTATCTATCTATCTATCTATCTATCTATCTATCTATCTATCTACACTACCGAAAATGATGTATTTCATACTATTTTTAGTCTTTAATACTGCACAATAAGATGTGCATCAAATGAATTGTTCTGGTGACCAGTTTTTGTGCTCTCTTCCCTATGCTAGTCTCTTCTTCTATTGGCGAGGTGAAATAAAGTCTTTCTGGCTGCCTTGTAAAATATTGCAAAGTAATAATAACAAAAGAACGATTCTATTTTCATTTTGAATTATCCATTTGGCGATAGATACTAAAAATAGTATGAAATAAACAATTTTTTTTTTTTAAACTGGAGTGGCCTAATAATTATGGCCGGTAGTGTAGCTAGCTAGCTAGCTATGTGTGTGTGTGTGTGTGTGTGTGCGCGAGAGAGAGAGAGAGAGAGAGAGAGAGAAAGATTGCATGGCTGTATATGTGTGGTTAACTTCCAAGGACTTGTACTTTTAAGGAAGAGTGGTTTCGCGCTGTGTGTGTTTGTGTGTTTGTGTTTATTTGTGTGTGTGTGTTTGTGTGTGTGCAGGAATAAATCCGAATTGCATGTACTTACTTAGAAACAAACAAGTTTTTGTCATTGATTCTTTCTTGAAAGATTAAAATCTTTTTAACATCAAGTGTGACATTTTTTTCACGTTTTGTGTCCATACTTAATATTTTATTCTATTTATTTATTATTTTTATAATGGTCAGAGATTCCATTCAAAGTCTCTGCAGTGAGACGAGATACTATCTTGAGACATCGTTACATTTTTTTAAAAGATCAATAGAAAAGTGCGCCAACTTTAACCAACATTATCAGTCGGGAGTGACGCCATTGAAGTTAGATACGAAGCCAAGATTTCAGCCATTTTTTTTTTTTACTACTATTTAAGAATATCGTTTTATATTTTTGTAGCGATAATCGATTAGCGTGAAATTAATGGCTTTTGAGAAGTTTTGATCAAAACAAATAAATCATGGATGCTTTGAATGAACGCATGGATGCGGTTGTCTTTGATGAATAATTTTATGGGTTGTAAATATATAGACTTACGACTTATGAAACGTGTGACTGTCTTTTTCCGCTTTATCTTTCTCCTCCAGTGTTAAGTTATCGTTGATATATTCTCGCTATCATACGCACCTAATCTCTCTCTCATATTCTTTCTCCACACCAAAATGTATTATCTTTCTTTTTACACTAGAATTTATGTAAGTCTCGAGAGGCACTCAATATAGTGTGTTGCTGTTAAAATGTAATTGATGAATGATGTGTGTGACATTCTTGGAAATACATATTATGAGGATAAGAAGGATAGAAAAAGTTAAATTCTGGACAAAAAAATTCAGGTTTTAGTGTTTAGGGAAGCACACACAATTGGAGTCAGATTCACTAAGTGGCAGTTTTGGTTGCCAAAACTGTCTGAGTGAAGTTTTTTCCTTACATTATGAATACTGGGTAAATAAGACTAATTCGACTCTTCGAAGTTGCATGGCACGTTCTAGATCAGTGGTTCCCAAACTTTTTTCTGTTATTTCTCCCTACACCCAATTCAACCATCCACATTTCCCCCTTCATATGTATGAGAGAAAGAGCAGTTATAACACACTGAGACTATTTGCTAATTTATTTTTCAAATGTACAAATATACTGATAAACTTATAGTTACAGAGTAAAGTGGATAGAGAGCAGTTAGTAACAACTAAGCATAGCCATAGAGAGCGGTTAGTAACAAATAAAAGGACTTTTGTTTGCTCTTCTACTTCAGAATTAAATTAGTGAGAAAGGTGATGCTGCTTCTTGTGCATCAGTGTATCAATATCAGGGTTAGTTTTGGCAAGTGCGTAACGTATGTCACATTCCACCTCCAGTCGGTATCGTGCTTTGGGCTTGATTGGGAATAAAGTTGAAAATCCCGACTCACAAAGGTAGGCTGTGGAAAACAGAATAAGGATTTTCAATGCGTTGTTGCTCAGTTGTGGGTATGCTCCACGCATATAAACCCAGAATTCTTGAAGATCTTGTTCACGAAACTCATCCTTGGCAGAAGAGTCATGTTTGAGCAGATAGTGTGATTATTCCCCCCACCCCTCCGGAAGCTTCAAATTTCCCCCAGAGGAAAATTTTCTCCAGTATGGGAATCGCTGTTCTAGATGTAAATAAACTGATAGAACTAAAGAACGGATATCCTCTGGAAATCTACAATTAAAACAGCGAAAGGAAAGCGGGGATTTATTTCGACGTTGCGTCTTTGGTAAGGAGGCTGCAAAGTGGAAAATAGGACTTAGTTTTAAATTGCGTAAACGATTTCGAATTCTATTAAAGCTGTCCAGTGAGGACTGACCAGCTTCTATCCAGATATATGTTTTTATCATTTCACACCCTCCATATATAAAGTTACAATTCCCCTAAGACGCACGGAGTGAAAAAGAACGTTATGACTTTGATTAGGAAAAAAGACAATTAAAGAATAGGGGCTGTTGATAAGTAAAAATTACTTTCTTTTCCTTTCACATCCGGAAACAACACGGACACAGAGCAGTATTTTATCGCTACAAAATAAATAACATAATTGCTCTTTAACTGATACTAACTAACCAAAACGATAATACATTTAACCAAACAGACTGGCTTAGAATGTACCGGTAAAAAAGTTTTACCAGTACATTCATTTTTTACCATTTCAATTAATGGATTACAAATATTTCCTTGTCTTTTCTTGCAGATGTATAGGGTGTTTCATCAAAACAGATCGACGTTAACAGTAAGGAAAACAATGTTATCAAGCAAAATTTGATTGGTTTTACTATTAGATCATGTTATTTGCATCATGGTAATCATGTGTTAAAAATAATATTGTCCAAATGTCCACCAAGGCTTCGGCGGCAGACCTTCACTCGATAGTCAAAATTTTTGATGACGTCTCTGCATAGTTTCTCCTCGTTCTCACCAATGTGCCTAATGATCTCATCATTCAGCTGTTGAATTGTTGTTGGCTTGTTCGCATAAATCTTACTTTTGGGAAGACCCCGAAGGAAAAAAAATCTAAAGGCGTCAAGTTACATGGCTAACTGACATCACAGTTACGAGAGATGATGCGACCTGGGAACTTCTCATTCAATAAAGCCATTGTTGCATTAGCTGTGTGGCATGTGTAGCCGTCCCCGTTGGAACCACAAATCTTCGACATCCATAACACACAGTTCAGACTATAACTGCCCTGACTTAAATAACATGATTAAATAGTGAAATCAATAAAATTTCACCAAGATCATTATATTATTTACCGCTAACTTTGATCCGCCTTAACGGAACACCCTATATTTGTTTATGTTGTGGATCCCGGGAATGGGACCCGAACAAATAAATGAACAATGACCAGTAAGCGAGATAGAAAATAAGTGTTTTAACGTAAGGATACAGACTTGAATGAAGATTAGTAGTCCAGGAATGCGGGTTAGTAAAAAGTATATGTACAAGTCTCTGGAGGTGAAACCGTAGTATATTGACTATATCCGCGTCGGAAGCTCACGGGTACTGCGTAATAATCTCCTCGATGAGTGGTGCACAGAGCTACTATAAACTACCGTGTACTGACAGCTTACATATTCTCTGGTTAACACGTTGTGAGAAAACTGTCTTCCCCCGTCTCGCTTCTATAACAGTAGTATAAGTATATTCTGGACGTGTCCATGTTTATGAAAAGAGAGAACCCCACAACAGTGTATTACTAATTTCTCTTCCAACTTATTATTTGATGTCATTATATTTTTTTTAATTTATTTTATAATAATTTTTCCTCCTGTTATTCATTTCAAAATATTTGTTCACACGTAGTTAATCAATTCTATCGAAAAATCTAAATCTAAACTTATTTAAAATGGAACTTTGTCTCTGTGTGTATATCCGTAACGTAAAGACTCCGAAACGGCTGAACCGATTTTCTTGAAAATTTACACAGTTGTACTATAATTGTCTGCGAGTGTTCTTAGCTAGGTTTTCTGTCGAGGTACCCCCGATAAATATCGAAAATCGATTATTGAAAAAATCGGGTTATAGAAGGAGTGGTCCGATTTTAATCAAATTTGATACACTCATAGACAAAGACATAAGAAACAATATTCAGAAGTTTCAAGGTTGCAGTTCTTAAAATAGTGCCGAAAATTGATAATATATATTTGTATAAATCGATACCCGGAAATCAAAATTTGACTAACATCCATTCATTTTTCTTTCAGTCTACAGTTTCACTTTAACTGGAAACTTTTTAGTCATTTGTGCCAACGTCCAAAGAGTCTGAGCTCCAGAACCATGGATTAGTTTTAAAGTTTTCATTACAACCGAGCAACGCCGGGCTATACTTCTAGTATGTCATAATTCGCTTCGCTAAAGGTAGGACTCTCATGAATAGATACAGTCAGGAAATCAGATATACAAGACAACCCAACCTCAAGCGAAGATTTTTTTGGCCTCTGTAGAAGAGTTAATGTATGTTGTCAGTGCCTGGACATTAACTAAAACTAGAGTCTGAGCTTGATTGAACTTATACTCGGATGTTTCGAACTATACTTAACATGTATTGGAGACAGCATCCAGCTAAATAATAGATCTATGAAACCGTTTCTGATATTTTTATCATATTACTCGAAATGCGCTGAATAACACCTTCTATTTTAGACACTTTCATTACCTTGCATTCAAATGAAAAGATGAATAAATGTCTTACTGATTACACGACAAGCTCAGCGATAGAGAGAAAAGATTTTGTAACGAATTCCTACAGTTGTCCTGACATGACAAAAAAACAAGACTTATTTTGCTTGATACCTGTCGCTGTATACGAAGGAGTGCATACATGCTTTTTCGCCAGTTTATAATTGCAGTCAGTCAGTCAGTCAGTTAAGTGCCATACGTGATACACGCTTGGGCGATCATGTCTCGAAAGAGACATACATAACTGACTGGGCAGAAGATTAACCCGCAGTAGGTTGCCATTGCTTTCTGCGGTAGACTGGTTGCCGACCAAGGCTATAGAACCCAATATGTCCTGTTATTTAACCCATAAATGGAAGGAATAGAGGGATTAATACCTTTCCCAAGGGCATTTGCGCGTAAGGATGTGCGTTGTGGTGCATTGTATACCGGTTCAGAACGAGAAATCAGGGGGCCGATTTCAAATTCCAGCCGAATTCATTGCATTCACTTACAGTCAGTCATGTCTCTTTCGAGACATGATCGCCCAAGCGTGTATCACGTATGGCACTTAACTGACTGATAATTGCAGTGTGAACACTGACTGTCTCGTTTGGAATTCGAACTATTATTGATGAATCTGTTTTCAGTTCTTGTCACAGTTACGACACCTCTCGCCATCTGCAGGCAAAATAGCAACAGCTAAAAATTACTAAAACAAACAAAAAAAAAAAAGAATTACTGAAACTTTATTCATAAACAAAAACAAAAATCTAAGTACGAGAAATCTCCATTCCGTACATTAATCTTCATATTTAGATAACGGATTTTTATTCTTTCATTAGCCTATTTTGAGATTTCGATATGTGATGAGATCGATTTATCGATTTATAAAATCTTTATGGATTTTTTAAATGTCCGATGATACCAAAAATATGGTTGGCAGAACAGGAATTTAGAAAGATAGCGAAAAAACAAAATGTACTAAACTCTGAAAGATAGAAAATCGTGGTGTGACGTGATCGCCAACGTACTGAAGGGAGACAGTAGATAAAAGAACGAGCTTATGTAAATGGTTCATAGAACAGGGATTAGGAAAACAAAATTTGCTAATATGTACAAAGAACAGGAAAACCTGGTGTCTCATGATTAAATAAAGCTTTTCTGGCTTCTTCTTCTTCTTCTATGTGCGCTGTCCCTTCAGGACGTAGGCGATCATGGCCTTCCACGTTTCTCTATCCCTGGTGGCTCTGAGCACGCCATCTCCTGTTACACCATGCAATCCTCGTTCCGTCATCCACCTGATCAGGTCCTTCAAATATGTTACCCGTTGCTTTCCCCTATCTCTCCTTCCCTCTATCTGGCCTGTTAGTATTAGATTCTCCAAGTCTTCCTTCCTCATTCTGTATCTCGGGAACTCCAGCTGTCTCTTTCTGATGCTAATTATTAATTTCCTTTTTATTTCCATCATTTCCAAAACCTCATCATTGCTAACAGGATCGACCCATGATATTCGTAGCATCCTTCTGTAGAACCACATTTCAGTTGCTTCAAGTTTTTCCTTCATCTTTGATGGTATTGTCCAGCCTTCACTGCCATATTGAAGGACGGACAGCACGTAGCAATCCAGTACTCTCTTCCTAGTTTCTAGCGAAATTGTCCTGTTTATTAATACCTTGCTCAACTTCTGGAATGCTTCCTTCGCCATGCCAATTCGCTTTTGGATCTCTGTGTCGCATTACCAGCTTTAATAAGCTATGGCAAGCTGAGACTAGATTTGTACCCGGTTATCGCATATAAGGCGTTTGGGTAATATTTGACCAATGGTCCGAGCGTACCTGCTCGGGTTTCCCACATGAAAAACCGACCGTGTGTCATATCATACATCAGTAGGGGGCTGGGTAAATATCGCTTCTCGGCCTTTTGGCTGCGATCAAAGTGTAATATCTGTTATCATCAGCTTAATCTGATTTTCTCCCTCCACTTATACATTCCATTCTTTCTTTCTTTTTCTCACATAAATCAGCTAATGTCCTTTCCACTCTTTCCACTCGAGATCAAAACGGTATAGAATATTTACGAGGTATTGGCATGGCATAACAGCCATGCGAACCAACGATGAGTAAGAGAAGAATAATTATGATGAGGTTCTAGATCTTTCTACGGATCATCATTAACGTTATTGTTGATAATTTATTTTAACGTTACATTTGAGGTTGCTTTTTTGCGAACTAAATCATTAAATAGATTTCACGCATCATTTTGTTTTTCTTCACTTATTTCCGATTTTCTATTTTTCGTGTTTTTTTTTGTTTTTTAACGTATCGCTTTTTCCCAATAACCTCGCAGCAAATTGGAAGGATAGAGAGTCGATAATTCGTGACTTCTCATTTCACTTTTTCTCCGAAAGATTGTTCTTTTGAAAGTATGGAAGCCACAGTGTGTCACGATGTGCTGATGTCTTAAGACGAAACGCACGACTTTTTTTTTTCTTTCCTTTCTTGGTATTTTCTTTGAATGATTGTCAAGTTAACTATTTTCGACTTCCCAGCAATTTTCATAAATAGCGCTGTCAATAAAAATCGTCCGTGTTTAAGTGCATGGCAGCTTTTGAATGGATATTCTTAGAAGAAATATTTAACGAAACACCAATGAGGCCATAATGATGCGAGATAATAATTGTTTGCATACATGCATTGTTAGAGTTATTCATTGCTTTGTTCTTACTTTAGGACTGGTGCAATTTTTTTTATTCCTTTATTTTCCTTTCAAATTTGACAGTTTTATACCAGTTCTACGCAGCTGACATTATATATACATATCTAAACTTATTTATAAATGGAACTTTATCTCTGTGTGGGTATGCGTGTGTGTGTCTGTGTGTGTGTGTCCGTTACCTATAGGCTCCGAAACGGCTTGAAAATTTACACAATTATACTATAAGCGTCTGCGAGTGTAGCTAGGTTTTGTGTCGAGGTACCCCCGATAAATATCGAAAATCGATAATCGAAAAAAATCGGGTTATAGAAGGCGTGGTCCGATTTTTAATCAAATTTGATACACTCATAAACAAAGACATAAGAAACTATATTCTGAAGTTTCAAGGTTGCAGTTCTTACAATAGTACAGAAAATCGATTATATATATATATATATATATATATATATATATAAAAGGCAAGATGTTTGTGTGTGTCAGTTTATCTGCCTGTATGTCTATTTTTTTCAGCCCTTTTATTTTAGTTTTCGCTTCGGCTTTGGCTCTAAGTAGGTATAATTGTAGTTCTTAGTCTCAGTCATGATACTATTTACTCAGAGGACATATTTAGCATTCAAAATTCAGTTTACGACGAAAAAAACTTATTTGATATCTATACCAGGAAATCAAAATTTGACTTACATCCATTCATTTTTCTTTCATTCTACGGTTTCGCTTTAACTGGAAACAACTATTGCTTTTTAGTCCTTCGTGCCAACGTCCAAAGAGTCTGAGCTCCAGGACCATGGATTAGTTTTAAAGCTTTCATTACACCCGAACAACGCCGGACTATACTGTTAGAACTCAAAAAAAGCAAAAAACAACAAAAAAAAACAATCGATGTCTGTTATATTTTGTTAACTTTTACAGGGTATGACGGTAAACTGCATCCGGCAGCAAGGCCACTGATTAGGAGGTTGTGAGAATCATGGATTCAACTCTTAATTACTGTTGTTTCCAGGTCTACCCTGACCCGGAGTGGTAGCACCTGTTAAGGTCCCAGCTGTGGGCAAATAGTTAACCCTCAAACTGGGGTCAAAACACTATGAAAGTATAAAAATACACTTCTGTAGAATTATATTAATAAAAATACACGTTTTTTTTTAGAAAAATATACATATTTGAAGTAAACTATTACTAACAATACATTTTTGAAGGAAGAAATTATTAGCAGCAAATACATTTTTTAATAGAAAACTGGAAGACATCTTCAGTTTTCTAAAATAAAAACAAAATTTTAAAAAAATTACTCAAAATCTGACTACATCAACCTTCTCCCTATAAACAAACCTTAAAACCCCACGCTTTTGGAATTAAATGATCCCTATATTTGCTGTTAAACAAAACTCAAACTCAAACTTGCAACTAATGAAACATTGTTGCTTAATGAATATCGGCTAGGAATGAAAAGTGAGAGAATCGAATTCCAAATGAATTCGTTGCATTCACTTTCGCGCAAATACATTAGAAAAGGCATTCATCCATTTCTTAGGCTTTGTGTTTGATAGCAGGAGTTACTGGGTTCTATAACTTTGTTTGGCAACCGGTCTACCGCAGAAAGAAATAGCAACCTACTGCGGAGAAATCTACTCAGTCAAGTCCCGAAAGGGACATGATCGCCCAAGCGTGTATCACGTATGACACTTATGTACGAATATAATTTGGAAAATGTTGTTGTTGTTGTGACCAAAATACACGTCCTGTCGAAGGGTTTCGATCCACGTTTGTCATCATCAGTAGGCGTGTGCGAGAAACAAAAGCTAAGCATCTTTTTAAGCAGACTCTATTTTAAAAAATAAGATACCAGACACGTTATTGCATGTTGCTGTCATGTGAGTTACAGTATTTGATTTAGTTTTCAAAAATTAACGAAACTTTCAAAAAACATAATACAAGCTACTTCCTGAAACAAGTTCATTGATTTACAGTATTTACATTATTCAGACTGTTGTTCTCATGTTTGTTGTGACATTTCAAGCCGTTGTATGATCCGGCCTTCTTCAGCTGTCAGGAATTACGAACTGAACCCGGTATTACAATGACTGGAGTATATGAATTCCAGTCAGCTAAATTAAAAAGTTATATATATATATATATATATATATATATATATATATATATATATATATATATATTATTGTTTTCATCTTTATTGTAATATTCACGAGTTTCCAATGTATATCAGCTGAAAAATGCTGGGAAGTACAACAGCCGAGGCGTCTTGAATATGAAAATAAAGATAGGAACAGCGGTCCAAACAAACTAAATAGTGTGCATATATATATATATATATATATATATATATATATATATATATATATATTTGAGATGTGGTAGTATTTACACTATTTACATTATTCGGACTGTTGTTCTCATTTGGGTTGCCATTTGTATGACGTTTCAGCCGTTGTACGCTCCGGCCTTCTTTAGGTGCTAGAAATTTGAAATCGAAACCGTTATTACAATGACTGGGGTATATGAATTCCATTCCTTGCGTAGTAGCGCCTCTTTTTGGTAGTTATCTCCCTCCACCACTGCTGTAACCTGGTAATGAACTCACAAGCACTAACCAACGTCTGTATCCACTGGAACATATGCCCTTAAGAACAGGAACAACTGATTTTCTCGGACTTTTAAACCTAATGTCCAGTAACCTTTTTATCCAGAGTTCATATTGCAATTTTTTGATAGTAATGTTTTTCTCTAGTTTCTTTACCAGAGCTCATATTGCAATTTTTGACATTAATGATTTTCTCTGGCATTTCGTATTACTGGTTCCCATATTGTGTTCATCTCTATGCTTCATCGGCTTCTGAGATTTTTTAAGTCTAGTATGTGCTAACTCCTTAAGTTTGCGTAGTTTCCAGTGGCGTTCTCTATCTATTATTTCAACTTTATCCCATAGGGGACGGTGATCCCCTTTCTCCCTTCATATGCGGTCAGCTACGCCTGATTTTTTCTATTTTTTATTGATTTATTTTTCAACCACACGCCCTGGTAATGAATCATTCGTGTTGATAGCTTGGGACGACATAACATAAATTTGGAAACATGCATTTACACACAACAACCACATTTGTGAAATGATATTCGGACATTAAAAAAAGGTCATAAAATATAGTAGTCTCAGAACATCAGCGATGCCAGGTCAGGACCAATAATAGTTATGATTCTCTAGTTTACGTTATTCTAATCACAACCAATACAATAAAAATGTTAATTAAATTTTGTTGTAATGGAAGAACCTGTCACCCCCTAGCAATGGACTGTCACCCATTATAAATACACCACGCAGTAGACTTCGAGCGAGCTGATGACCGGAAGACGACTAGGAACGGACGGAAGTACTCCACGCTCCATTTTTGTACTTTATCGTGTGGCCTCTTAATATTTGTACTTTAGTACAATAAACCTTATTGTTGATTTAGTCATGTGTTCCTTAGTCTTTACCACTCGGACTAACTAGTCATTTGTTTGTATCGTAATATCACGTCACAACAAATTTATTAACTCCAATTCTGTTTTTCGTCTGAGTTCCAGTTTCAATGGAATATTACCGAAAGTAGAACCAAATACTCCGGCCAATGAAGTTTATGGCTAGCCGCCGAGGAGCCATAAATTGGTTGTGTTATAGTCAGTGAATGAAAAAGAAGAAACTGAATTTGACTTATTCTGAATAGAGAAACGGACTTGCCTCGTTTGATAATAAACACTTCAAAGCTGTCGTTATCAGACTTGTCTCAAAACTTTCACACCTTTCTTCCTTTCACATAATTTGTAAGATACCCAGAGAAGTAAAGAAAATGAAATCAAAGTCGAGTATTAAGTGAGGGAACGTTCACATAATTTCGTCATTTTTCCCGCCATTATCGAGAAGGTGCTTTTCAAAACCGTTATTCATTTATTCTGATTAAAATGCGATATATAAAGACATAAAAAGATGCGACAGTTGATATATATTAGAGCTACTCAAGAGCCATGAACCAAGGCTGGCATCTTTAGAAGGACAGACGACATAGAAAATGCCCAATTCTCTATTACGAATAGATAAACTGTTGTTTATTTAATATGTATATCATTTCCTTTCCGGTCAGACGGGAAATCGGCGAGCTGAATTCGAGTTCTCTTCGAATTCGTTACATTCCCTTTCACATGCTTACCGTTGATAAAGATATGAGTCCATTACTTCTTCCTCTCCACCAGTTATGGGTTAAATAGTTGAGTAAACTAAAGTCTTCTTGTTTGCTCTGAATTCAAAATCGTTTTAGAATGCAACCCCATTCCGTTGAAAAACCTACATGTTATAGAAAAACTTACATGTTATGTGCGTTGTGGTACAGTGGATATCGGCTCGGAACGATAAACCGGGTAGCCGAGTTCGAATTCCAGTTGAATCCATTGTATTCACTTACGTGCAAATACCCTTGGGAAAGGTATTAATCCGTCTCTTCCTTCCAGTTATGGGTTAAATAGCAGGATAGATTGGGTTCTATAGTCTTGGTCGGCAACCAGTCTACCGCAGAAAGCAATGGCAACCTACTGCGGGATAATCTTCTGCCCAGTCAGTCATGTCTCTTTCGAGACATGATCGCCCAAGCGTGTATCACGTATGGCACTTTAACTGACTGACATGTTATAGAAAACCTACATGTTATAGAAAAAATGCTACTTGTTATTGAAACCACAGCGGTAAAACCTAGCGTTTTGAAGAAATGATGCCAAACACCTCAGTTGGGGTGTACAGGACTTGAGAGAGAGAGAGAGAGAGAGTGTGTGTGTGTGTGTGAGAGAGAGAGAGAGAGAGAGAGTGAGAGAGAGTGTGTGAGAGAGAGAAGTGTGTGAGTGAGAGAGTGTGAGAGAGAGAGAGTGAGAGAGAGAGTGTGAGAGAGAGACAGAGAGAGAGTGTGAGAGAGAGAGAGTGAGAGAGAGAGTGTGAGAGAGAGACAGAGAGAGAGAGAGTGTGAGAGAGAGTGTGTGAGAGAGAGAGAGTGAGAGAGAGACAGAGAGTTTGTGTTAATAAAGTATTGTTTTTAGAAAACAAATCTTATCATTTTTTGCACAATATTTTATTAATACATTAATTTATATTAATATTGTTAGCAGTGTTGCTTTTTTTTCAGTCGATTCTTTTACAAATACATTTTATAAGAAATTTAAATAACTGCATTCATAATAATTGTAATATTGGTGCTAAGTTAAAACGTCCAAAACAAAAAGGTCGAAAAAAGACTTACTGGAAATAAACTTAAATTTGATATATTAGCGACACGGAATAGCCTACACATTTTTTTGTCTTTGGCCCTTATCTTTGGACATTATTGCTTTTTGGACCTTTTTGATTTTGAACGTTTTGACTTATAACTGTTTCTTTATTGGGAGCCATTGATTGAACAGCTAGTTTTACTATCAGAAGAAATTTGTAAAATCTTTCTTTTAAATATATTTTTCCCTAAAAGATAGGATTCTCAATCCACTGCTCTGATGTCCAGCATTTAAATATATTTCTTTAAATAAGGATGCTGAAGATACCGTCGGTCAAACGTGGACGAAGTTTAAGAGAAAATGGAAAAAGGAAACTAATATTTAACATTAGGAAGAGACGTTTGAGATTTCCTGGGAACATAATGAAGAAGGAAGGCTTGGAAAATCTGATACTCACAAGAGAGATTAAGAGAAAGAGGGACAAAGAAAAACAACGCATAACATTCTTAGGAAGCTTGAGTAAATGAATGGGGGAACCGGACTTAGGAGAAACGTAAGTTCATTAAGATGGACAGAAAGTTGTGGAGAGCCATATTATGATTTGATACAGTTCTTTGTAATTCGTTAGCGCCTTTCGACAACGTTAGAAGAAAGATTGTCCTGTCGAAAACTTACAAGAGTCATTATCTGTTTCCACTTGCTGGAAGATGTGTTAAAGGCTGAATTTCATCAGAGGCTTTTCACACAATAATGTAACAGTGCTCGGCAGCGTAGAAGTGTTTAGGAGAATTTTAAAAGTGGCCGGACAAGAGTGACGCACGAGTAAAGAGCAAGGCGCCTGTCAGCTTCCACCAGCGACGAGAAGATTCAGCAAACTCAAGAGATGGTAACCGGCGAGTTATGATCGAAAAACTAACAGGTTCTCGTAAATTTTCATCTACTCTTTGATCGTCCTTGGTGCACACTGCTAGAAGAGAGGCCATGTTCATACTGTAATAGTAGCAAGTGAACTTCGATTACGTTTCCACAATAGTATCTAAACTTATTTATAAATGAAATTTTGTCTCTGTGTGTGTGTCTGTGTTTGTGTATCCGTTACCTATAGACTCCGAAATGGCTGTACCGATTTTCTTGAAAATTTACACAGTTGTACTAAAAGCCTCTGCAAGTGTTCTTAGCTAGGCTTTGTGTCAAGGTACTCCCGATAAATATCGAAAGTCGATAATCGGAAAAATCGGGTTATAGAAGGAGTAGTCCGATTTTAATCAAATTTGATACACTTATAGACAAAGACATAAGAAACGATATTCATAAGTTTCAAGATTGCAGTTCTTACTATAGTGTAGGAAATCGATAATATATATATATATATATATATATATATATATATATATATATATAAGGCAAGATGTTTGTGTGTGTGTCTGTTTATCTGTCTGTATGTCCTTTATACAAATCCACAATTTTTATCCGATTCTTACCAAATTTCACACAAATATTCTTTAGGCAGAGTCTGCGCTCCAAGACCATGGATTAGTTTTAAAGTTTTCATTACACCCGAGCAACGCCGGGCTATACTGCTAGTCAGCTATAAGTACGCCTGAGTAGAAGGCAGTGTAACAAACCTAAATAAAAGTTATGGTGAAAATGTGGATACGATTATGTGACCACAATTGTACCACGCATAAATAAACTTAAGTTTGACATATTAGTGACACCGAGTAGCCTATGGATATTTTTGTTCCTTGGCTCTTTCTTTCTGTGGAACTTTTTTACTTTTGGACATTTTTGATTTTGGACGTTTTGACTTGTAACCGTTTCTTTATTGGGAATCATAAGGCATTCATTGATCGAACATCTAATTTTACTATCAGAAGAAATTTGTAAAATTAAAATATATATATATATATTTAAAGGCAGTGTGATAAATACATTTTATGACGAAAGTGTAGATAATTTTTATTCTCATTTAATGCTTTAATTAATGTTGGTGGCATCTCCTTTATTAAAACAGCCTCCAGAATTCCCTTTTTTCTCCTGTGTATTGAATTCGATATAATATTTTGTATCGTATTAATTATTATTTTTGCTGTTTCTTATATGTTGATCTATTGCGCGATATATATATATATATATATATATATATATATATGTGTGTGTGTGTGTGTGTGTGTGTGTGTGTGTGTCTGTATAAAAGTTTAAGATAAAGTATATTTGTAAAATGACGATATGAAAAAATGACAAAAAGGTAGACTTATCTTAGCTAACGTGTTTCGTTCACTGAGGGTCATTATCCAGGCAAACAATAACATTTGACTTGATAAAGTCTCTTCGAATCTTGGTTAAAATAAGTTTTTCTTGCATTTTCATTTCTCATATTGTCCTTTTACAGATATACTGTATCTGAAATTTTCATTGTCTTTTTCCCACACACACACACACACACACACACACACACACACACACACACATATATATATATATATATATATATATATATATATATATATATAGCTAGCTAGCTAGCTAGATAACACTGGGGAACACTCATTTTGTTACATTTAAAAAAAGACCTTTCTATAGTCGATCTGAGTGTGTTGATTTCAAATCTGAAGTCGGTTTTTGTCTGCAAGCTAAAGATTTTACGCAATTTGACATTTTTATCGTATTTTTAATTTTTCGTTATTATAGGAAATTATAGGAATAGCTTATTAATTTGTCTATGTATTCTATTCAGTTAGGAATTTGCGTTTGTAACTTTTGATTTTGTACACTTCATCTGGGTAATCTCGTTTGATGCTCCAGCAGTAGTAAGCCATCATACTTTTGTCCCAGCGCCCTTGGTATCGTTCTTCCATGACCTTTGGTGGAATCGTTCTCCTTGTTCGTCACTCACAGCACCCAGGTTTTCCACGAACTTTCAAAGTGGCTGATCAAAAAATGAATCTTGATGAGATCACGAAAATCGAAAAGCATTCTGTTCACAAGTTCACTGTAGTTCTCCGCCTTATTGTTTCCAAAGAAGTTCTGAGCGACTGCCACAAAGAATAACCATGCTGCCTTTTCTAAAGCAGCCATCTGAGCAACAAACTGATCATCACGAATTAGGGTTCGAATCTGTGGGCCGTCAAACTCGTCTGCTTTGATCTTCTGAAATGATAACCCTAGTAAAGCTGTGATGATGTGTTGGAAACATTCACCTTCGGTTTCTAGTGCCTTGACAAATTGCTTCATCAAACCTAATTTGATGTGAAGAGGTAGAAAGATGATCTTATCTCTGCTTACAATTGGGTCTTGTATAATATTTGGCATGCCTGCTTCAAGGGTATCAGGTATAGGCCAGTCCTTCTGGACCCAATGTCTGTCTCGTGCTCGGCTGTCCCACATACAGAGGAAACATGGAAATTTGGTGAAACATTTCAGTTTTCCAAAAAGAAAGTTGACTATCTTTAAGTCTGCACAAATGATCCAATTGTGCTCATGATACTTCAATAAGTCCATGACCATTCTCATATCATCATAGTCTTCCCGCAAATGCAATGAGTGACCGACAGGTAGTGCTCCATAAACATTGCCATGATGTAAAAGAACACACTTTAGACTGCGTTTTGAACTGTCTAAAAAGAGTCTCCATTCAGCAGGACTATAGTAAGGTACACCCAGTTCTTTAAGAAACCCTGGGATGGTATGGCAGTAAACAAAATGTCTGTCTTCTGAAAAGAAGATTACAAAAAACTGGTCACGCTTTCTAAAATATGATACTTTAACAGAGTGATCAACAAGATTTCTGCCTTGTAATTGAAAGTCCTAAATCCCGCACTAAAACTGAATGATTTAGGGGAAGAGGCTTGGGGACGGGGAAAGGTTCCGTGTCTGAAGAACAGTTCTCCGATTGTGAACACTTTACTGACAATTCTCTGTCACAACTGTCTTGTTCGCTTGTATCATGTCCAATGTCTTTATCGTCCAATGAAGGCAAGCCTTTGAAAACTGGAACAGGAACTTCTTCAGAGTGCGGAGCAGGCCGAATAGCTGAGGTAATGTTCTGATACGTAATCTTATGTCGTTTTTTCCTCCCAACACCCGTTGTGTTTACCATGCAGAAATAACAGTCAGTGACATGGTTGGTGGGTTCGCGCCAAATCATTGGAACTCCAAAAGGCAGACCTTTGCGTTTTTCTTTGGTTCTGTCTCGAAGCATTTCCTTACAATTGTGGCACACAACCTGAGGAGTCCATTGCTTGTCTTAATCACCAAGGTGAACTTCAAAATGTGTCTTGTAGGCACGCTTGACGAACGACGATATGTTATCTCTGACGATTGAGTGTGTAGCATCTACATATGTAGCAGAAGACATCAGGCTTGTTTATGCAATGATATCTATTTTTGGAAGCCATGTTTGATCAGAAACAAAAGACGAATGATCAAAATATTAGAAACTATCTATATATATGGACGTGAAAATGCTTATACATGGCTTACGCAAGTTCACGTTTGTAGAATTTCATTAAATTCAAATTGCATACAAATTAGAGCTTGGAGAGAAAAAACTAATTTCAGATTTGAAATCAGCGCCTAAAACTCCTTCAGAATCAGTTTAAATATCCAGTGCAACTGAAAGTTACTGAAAAAGTGTTCCCCGGTGTAATTGTTAGAAAACCCTTAATTAGGTTACAATTTGTAGTATGAAATAAAGAGAAAATTAGAGATAAAATAAAAGGAGAGAGATCATACAGTTAAAAGTTAATATCGTGGTACTAAGATTAACACTATAAGAGGTTTATTGTTTCTAGAGATCCTGGTCATCAAAGGCTGAATATAACTATACTTTATTTCCTACTTTTAAAAGTGGCGTCTCTTTTAGTTCTCTCTCTCTTTCCCGTTTTCCTCTTTTTGTTCCTTATTTCCACAATGTCTCTTTTACAATCCCCCATTCTGGTTTCTCATTTTCTCTACCCTCTTTGCCTCGCACACAAAAATTTACCAATATCAGGAAGCGAATTTTCCATCTCCCTTCAAAAAATAGCGTTTACTACCTGATAAGACATTATTCTTTCAATGTCGAAGCAAAATGTACACTTTGTAGTAGATTGTAATTTGTACATGTTCTAAATTATAATTTATAATATATATATAAACGTGCAGTGTAGATATAGAAGAATCCAAAGGAGTATCCTGTACATAAAGTGGTAGGAGAACTCTCGAGGAGAGCTCTAAATATATATGTATTTAAATGCATATAGTGCAAATATATGTAAAAATAAAGACAGACACGTTATTCCGTTTAACCATGGAATAACGTGTCTGTCTTCATTTTCACACACACACACACACACACACACACACACACACACACACACACACACATATATATATATATATATATATATATATATATATATATTCAGAGAGAGAGAGAGAGCAAGAAGATAGAGGGGGGAGAGAGAATCAAATTAAGCTTCAATTAAATGGTTTTCCATTTGTCATATTTCTTCAACAATTTGTCGGAATTCTACATCCTATTTTATGCACACAGACAGACAGACAGAGAGACAGCAGATATACATATCAGTCTTTTCCTCTATACTCTGTTCAACATTTAAAGTGTTCTTATATTCTTTCATGCATGCTATATTAATGAGTTTAAATAAATGAAGCTTCTTTTGAAAGGCATTTTCCGTTCCTCAGTCGTCCTTCGCCAATGTTGCCAAATGTTTATCTTCCACTATAACCCAGAGCAAATGATGACGAGTTGTCAAATTTGAACTTTGAGTTGACAGAGCAAAAATTTCCCATTTTACAAAGCAACAATAGCCAGTCTTTAGCGAATCAAATACGTCTGATCACTGTTTTTCTTTCTTTTTCTTCTATGAAATAACATTTACTCTAGTCTGTATAGCCATACTTCTTTTCTTTTCCATAAATGACTTTGTAATTAATGACCTATCGCAACTACTATTTGGAAGCTAGCATCAACTCTTTCGTCTTCGAGACACGCGCTCCCCGAACAACTTAGACCTCTAGTGTGGAATCAAAGCTAATTCAAGACATCAAACGAAGCTTACAAAGAGACGAACTGAACAGCGTGAGAACTGTGCTTAAATAACTAGTCCGGAGTCCTCGTGATCTGGCGACATCGTAATTTCTCGTTTTACAAGATGGCGGGCGCCTGGCGTTCAAATATCATCTGCAAGCTACAAACTGTTGAATGAATACAATGAAACCTAATGATGTTTTTTGAGGGTATAGTTTATTTGTTTTGTTTTGTTTTTTTTTTCTTTTTTCATGATTTTGGCGAACTATTTATCTTTTATTCCAAACTCACCACGGTACACGATTAAATTCAAAAAGCTAAAATTTTCAATTATTACTCGAATACTAGAGTAATACAATGAAATTATTTTTATTACTTTCTGTCATTCTTTATTAAAACCATTATTTATTTTTGTTCAATATTATTACATATTTTCTTAATTTCTTTTATTTTTCCTCCATATCTTTTAATATTTCTATGATTATCTCTCTCTTTTGCTCTTTCTCTCTCTCTCTTTACCATATATATATATATATATATATATATATATATATATATATATATATATATATGAATGCAGGTTTCATTAAAAATGACATACAAGGTGTGATGGTAAAGTTTTTTAATGTATTTGTTCATGTGATTTTATGATTTCTTATGATTTTTTTTATGACGTAAATTATATAAATTCATTCTTTTTATGACATAAATTATATAAATTCTTTTTACAACATAAATTATATAATTTCTTTTTATGACGTAAATTAATTAAACTCTTTTTATGGCATAAATTATATAAATTCTTTTTATGACATAAATGATATAAATCCTTTTGATGACATATATTATATAAATTCTTTTTATGACATAAATTGTATAAATTCTTTTGATGACATAAATTATATAAATCCTTTTTATGACGTAAATTATAAAAATTCTTTTTTTGACATAAATTATATAAATTCTTTTTACAACATAAATTATATAAATTCTTTTTATGACGTAAATTGTATAAATTCTTTTTATGACAAAAATTATATAAATTCTTTTTATGACGTAAATTATATAAATTCTTTTTATGACATAAATTATATAAATTCTTTTTGTGACGTAAATTATATAAATTCTTTTTATGACATAAATTATATAAATTCTTTTTATGACGTAAATTATATAAATTCTTTTTATGACATAAATTATATAAATTCTTTTTATTATATAAATTCTTTTTATGACAAAAATTATATAAATTCTTTTTATGACGTAAATTTTATAAATTCTTTTTATGACATAAATTATATAAATCCTTTTTATGACATAAATTATATAAATTCTTTTTATGACATAAATTATATAAATTCTTTTTATGACATAAATTATATAAATTCATTTTATGACATAAATTATATAAATCCTTTTATGACATAAATTATATAAATCCTTTTTATGACGGAAATTATATAAATTTGTTTTATGTCATAAGTTATATAAATTCTTCACACATGCAAACAAGACAAAAATAATGGAGGCAAGATTAACAAAAACAATACCCCAGCACTACGACATCAACTAAAAACATCCTAACAACATGCTTACCGGGTTCATTACAGAACACATGCCACTACGCCACACTATAGATGACACTACTTACATTCTGTTACTCGTAAAATAACATTCGTCATCGAAAATAACTGAAAGTATAGCCGAAAGCGCTCGGATATACAAAACATTTGGACAATGTTTATATAATTTATGTCCTCGAACGATAGAAATCATAAGATCACATAAAAAAATACATAAAGAAAAACTTCACAATCACACCTACTCTGTCATTTTAAACGAAACCTGTATAAAAGAGAGATTGCTACCTAAATATACAATATATATATATATATATATATATATATATATAGATAGATAGATAGAGAGAGAGAGAGAGAGAGAGAGAGAGAGAGAGAGAAAGTTTTAAGATATGTTATATTTAGTAATGAAAGCTTTAAAACTAATTTATGGTCCTGGAGCTCAGACTCAGCATAAAGAATATTTGAAATAATAAAATAACTGCGACACAATCTTCCAATCGCACCTAGTATATATATATATATCTACTAGCAGTATAGCCCGGCGTTGCTCGGGTGTAATGAAAGCTTTATAACTAATCAATTATCCTGGAGCTCAGACTCCTTGGACGTTGGCACGAATGACTAAAAAGCAATAGTTGTTTCCAGTTTAAGCGAAATCGTAGACTGAAAGAAAAATGAATGGATGTAAGTCAAATTTTGATTTCCTGGTATTTTCGCTAATAACTGAAAATTTTCAGATTGCCTGACTTGAATTATAACATTTCATGAATAAGTTCCACGATTAACACAATAGCCGTAAAAATTACCCCGTTGCATCTTTAAATATTTCACGTAAACGAACTAGCCACAAAATATTTAAACAAAAACCATAAATATTGAAATCGGGGAGCCGAGTTCGAATTCCATTTGAATTCCTTGAATTCACTTACGCGCAAATGCTCTTGGGAAAAAT
The DNA here is from genome assembly GCA_037127315.1 of Ascarosepion bandense. Classification (NCBI taxonomy): domain Eukaryota; kingdom Metazoa; phylum Mollusca; class Cephalopoda; order Sepiida; family Sepiidae; genus Ascarosepion; species Ascarosepion bandense. The sequence goes on from JBBBDQ010001353.1 coordinate 4,503,689, forward strand.
GTTAATCCACCTCTTCCTTCCAGTTATGGATTAAATAACAGGACAGGTTGGGTTCTATATCCTTGGTCGGCAACCAGTCTACCGCATAAAGCAATGGCAACCTACTGCGGGATAATCTTTTGCCCAGTCAGTCATGTCTCTTTTGAGTCATGATCGCCCAAGCGTGTATTAAGTATGGTACTTAACTGAGTGACTGAAGAGGCTAAAAGTGAAAAAATTTAAAATTTTTCACAGAGGAAAAAAACTCTACTGACATTATCGACTTTTCTATATTCTTTTTTCTTTTTTTGTTTTTAACCCTCTAGGGCCATTCGTATCATATTAGTGGGGGATCTGTTTATTACTTCATAACAATATAGAACTGATCCCCCACTTTATGCCCAGTAGAAGCCTTAACCCTCTAGGGCCATTCGTATCATATTTGATGCAGTATGAAAACAAGCCTTGAAAGAAATATTTTCCTGAAAAGTTTTTAAGAGAAATATTTTATAAATTTCAAATGAAAGCAGTACTGTCTGCTCAGTCAATGAATACCGAATGTTTCCTTATAGGGAAATACCAAATGTTTCCTTATAGGGAAATACTGTATCAAATATGATACGAATGGCCCTAGAGGGTTAACGGCCCATTGGCTTCTATTTTTACTTGGGGATTTATGTTGGTTTAACCCTCTAGGGCCATTCGTATCATATTTGATACAGTATGAAAACAAGCCTTGAAAGAAATATTTTCCTGAAAAATTTTTTAAGAGAAATATTTTATAAATTTCAAATGAAAGCTGTACTAACTGCTCAGTCAATGAATACCAAATGTTTCCTTATAGGGAAATACCAAATGTTTCCTTATAGGGAAATACTGTATCAAATATGATACGAATGGCCCTAGAGGGTTAACGGCCCATTGGCCTCTATTTTTACTTGGGGATTTATGTTGGTTTAACCCTCTAGGGCCATTCGTATCATATTTGATACAGTATGAAAACAAGCCTTGAAAGAAATATTTTCCTGAAAAATTTTTTAAGAGAAATATTTTATAAATTTCAAATGAAAGCAGTACTGTCTGCTCAGTCAATGAATACCGAATGTTTCCTTATAGGGAAATACCAAATGTTTCCTTATAGGGAAAATACTGTATCAAATATGATACGAATGGCCCTAGAGGGTTAACGGCCCATTGGCCTCTATTTTTACTTGGGGATTTATGTTGGTTTAACCCTCTAGGGCCATTCGTATCATATTTGATACAGTATGAAAACAAGCCTTGAAAGAAATATTTTCCTGAAAAATTTTTTAAGAGAAATATTTTATAAATTTCAAATGAAAGCTGTACTAACTGCTCAGTCAATGAATACCAAATGTTTCCTTATAGGGAAATACCAAATGTTTCCTTATAGGGAAATACCAAATGTTTCCTTATAGGGAAATACTGTATCAAATATGATACGAATGGTCCTAGAGGGTTAAACAATCATATGGAATTCAGGGACGTATTATTCCAATTTAGATTGATTCCTATGGGAAAACAGTTTCGATTTACGAACATCTCGAGTCACGAACAGCATTCGAGAATTTAATTAATTCGTGAACCACTATGTTCACTTCTGCGCAAATGCCCTTGGGTAAGGTACGGCTTCACCTCTTCTTTCACCTGGTTTAAAATAAAGATTTCATAAGTTTCAACCAAAAGTAATACTAACTGTTCAAAGAATGTTTCTTGTATGGCAACGGTTGATCTTATAATTCGTCAGACTTTCAAATCGAAGTCATCTTTCTAGATAAGTCGTCGTCCAATGTGAGATAGTTCACTCTACTCTGGTATTCAAATCGAAGCAAAAGAAAAAAATCGTGCTTTTATACGAGGGTCGGCTGAAAAGTTCATAGGCTGACTAAGATATAAATGTAGGTAAACACACCAGGTGGCAGATTTTAAAAGATAGCAGGTGTACCTATAGGATACAAATCCTACATTATCTAACAATTAACTCAAACAAAAAAAAGTAAAATTGCACACCAGCAAATTCGGATCAAAACAACTTAAACATTTTAGAAAAAACCAAACCAAGGCAAATTTCACAAGTCAGTGTGAAAGTTAAGATTCTTGATTTTGATTGGATAGGAAATAGCAAATGACCCCAGTCATTTTTTTTTTACACCTAGAAAATGGGTATGCTGTTCGGAGCTGATCAGTCAGTCAGTTAAGTGCCATACTTGATACACACTTGGGCGATCATGTCTCGAAAGAGACCTGACTGACTAGGCAGAAGATTATCCCGCAGTAGGTTGCCATTGCTTTCTGCGGTAGACTGGTTGCCGACCGAAGCTATAGAACCCAATCTGTCCTGCTATTTAACCCATAACTGGAAGGAAGAGACGGATTAATACCTTTCCCAAGGGTATTTGCGCGTAAGTGAATGCGATGAATTCAGCTGGAATTCGAACTCGGCTTCTCGATTTCTCGTTCCAAGCCGATATCCAATGCACCACAACGCACATCCTGAGCTGATCACTAAAATCCACAACTTGACCAGTCAAATCAGTCCGAGATAGGAGCGTTAATCTGAAGGACCTCACACAATGTAAGGAAGATATTTCAAGACGCCGACCTTATCGTGTCTCGTCGACATGCATTATACCTCTCCTTCAAATTTTCCTTTCTTCGTCTTTACCCACACACCATTAAAGAAAACAACAACTGACTTCGATAGGTACAATCTTCTTTATTGCCTGACTTTCGTCTTCATTTTTTTCTCCAGCCATAAAAAGGAAAAAAAAAAACACAGACTTTCATTAGCAACCATTTTAATCTTTTTACATACATACATTCTGCTTCTATCAACTACTAGCAAGATAGCCCAGCGTTGCTCGGGTATAATGAAAGCTTTATAACAATCCATGGTCCTGGAGCTCAGACTCTTTGAACGTTGGCACGAAAGACTAAAAAGCAATAGTTGTTTCCAGTTAAAGCGAAACCGGAGGCTGAGAAAAAAATGAATGGATGTAAGTGAAATTTTGATTTCCTGGTATCGATATCAAATAAGTTTTTTCGTCGTAAACTGAATTTTGAAGGCTAAATAAGTCCTCTGGGTAAATGGTAGCTAAAATAATAGGGCTGAAAAAATACAGACATACAGGCAGATAAACACACATACACACAAACATCTTGCCTTTTATATATATATATATATATATATATATATATATATATATTATTGATTTTCTGCACTATTGTAAGAACTGCAATCTTGAAACTTCTGAATATCGTTTCTTATGTCTTTGTCTATAAGTGTATCAAATTTGATTAAAATCGAACCACTCCTTCTATAATACGATCTTTTCGATTATCGATTTTCGATATTTATCGGGTGTAACTCTACACAAAACTTAGCTAAGAACACTCGCAGACGCTTAGGGTACAACTGTGTAAATTGTCAAGAAAATCGGTTCAGCCGTTTCGGAGTCTATAGGTAAGGGACACACACACATAGACAGACAGACAGACACACACACACACACAGACAAAGTTCCATTGATAAATAACTTTGGATACATTCTGAATTTCTGTGGAACATTTAACTACATACATTTTCTCTTTGAACATTTTCTTATTTATGTGTTTCTGTTCTGTAAATAAAATTTCACTTATTTTAAAAATTAAACACTTTTATCCTTTCAACCTTTTGATACTTTAAATTGTGGGGGACTTCAGATATGTTTTGCACAAGGCGAACTTGACAAGCATAGCCGAGGCCCCTACATACCTAAATGCAAATTTTCAGCCGACCTTCGGAGTATGAATGAGAACATAACATACTACATTAGAATTCAAATTCGAATTAACGGTTCTATGTTCCGTATAGATAACGTTTACGCAATCAGGCTCATAGCAAATTTACAATATTCATGTAACAGATTGAAATATATTTATTCCCACGATGAAAGATGAACGTTAATAGATGTATTGATAGTAAGTCACCGACCTGATATGTTTTGTGCAAGAAATTAAAAAAAAAAACGAAAGGGAGGCTTCATTATTTGCTATTCCTTTTTATCGAATCTACACCACTGCAACAAAGAAAAGTCGCTATCGACTTTTGGGATTGAGCCGTTTTTAGATATTTCCATTTATTTTTTAACTGTTTTTATTTATTTAAGGATTATGCACTCAGTGACACTGAAATATTTCTGAATATAATTTTTTAAGAATAAAGCGTGTATCTTGACACGTGTGCATTAGACGCGTATTTCGTAAGCGACGAGGAGAGAAGCGTGATCAATCGAAATCATCTATTCGGATTGCTGTGCTTTACGGTATATCAACCTTTTCATAGATATTTAATGAAGAATTATGTTGGCTTAATAAGCAATGGAAACGTAGACGCTATCGCCCGGTTCACACTCTACCCGCGTCTATTGAACAGGTGTAGAGGCTCATCCCTTGTTCCCTGTTTAGGATGTGGTTTCCGGCTTTCTCTTTTCCAATCTTTTCACTTTTCCTTATTTTTCTTCAGTTGGAGCAGATAGACTGAACTATCGCCCGGTTCACACTCCATCCACGTCTATTGAACAGGTATAGAGGCTCATCCCTTGTTCCCTGTTTAGGATGTGGTTTCCGGCTTTCTCTTTTCTAATCTTTTCACTCTTTACGTGTGCAGGGGGGCACACCAGTGGCATTACCGCCTTGCCCGGGGTGATATGATTAAAAAAAAAAGTGTGGCTTGAACGTGTATCAAAAAGGTAGACAGTTTGAGTCTCAAGAAGAGCGAGATTAGGCGAACTGTTAGTCCTTGTTCCCTCACTGTTTTGGAGCACAGTCAGCGTATCCTCGACCCCAATGGACAATAATATTTTTTTAATCGTTTCACCTCAAGCAAGGCGGTACCGCCACTGATGCATAGGGGGCTACATAAGAGTAAAAGTTTAGACAAGAGGAGAGTGAAGAGAAAGATGAACTAGTTACAGGGGTTGTCAGAGAAAGGGCAAGAGAAGGATGGGAACACAGGTGTGAAGACAGTTGCGAAGGTAGAGAGAAAGAAAAAGAACAAGATATACGGGGTGATGTAGAAATGACTGGAGTCAAGTGGATAAGAAACGGATATTGACATTGCATTTAAATTCCTAGAGGTAGTAGCCGTCAGGAAAGCAAGTCCATGGAAGGGAGTTCCACAGGTGGGAAGTGCGAGAAAAGAAGCTGGTAAAGTAGAATTGTCGGCTGCATTTGGTTGATCAATTATAATATTATAAAAACTTAACTAATGCAAATTGATAAGATAATAAATAAATTTTAAAGTATTTTTTCAGTCAAACTTGCAAGTCGGCATGACTAAAATAACTTTGTTCAGCTAAGTGTAAAACCTCTCCTCACTAATTTTATTAACGCTCTGCCCCTATCTTGATAGCGAACACTTGATGAAAAAAGTAAAAAAAAAGGCCGCTTGCCTAAAATGCCTTTCTTTCAATGAACTACTGAAAAAAAAAAAAACAGCGCACTAAGCATCATTACTATTAAACACTTTAATATATATATATATATATATCATTCACATAAAAGCCTGTTTTGCTGTATCACAGTTCATTAGTTTGCTAGACACATACACTTGTTTCCAGCCGGGATAAAAATTCGATGAATTTGCGGTCAGTCGGAGTCCCTATTCCCTAATCCATGTGTGCATGGAATGAGAGAAAGGAAATTTTAGCCTGTTATATATATATATATGCGATGTATACACACGCCAGTCACCGAGAGATTCATTACCGAAGAGTAACACGTATATATATATATATAGGTAATCATGGCAATTGGTCGGTTCAACTATTAGCTGTGGCAGCTAGAATCTAAAATTTAAGTGAAGTAATAGATTAACGACAAGTTCTCATCAATACACATTAATTAGGTTATATCTAACCGTATAAACTATGCTAACAGTTGATTTTTCTTGCACTTTCCACTCGTAGAACTCCCTTCCGACTCCATGCTTTCCATCCATCTTTCATCTAAGGAATTTTTATCCAACATTATTTCTGATAAGCGTTAGTTCAATTGCTACATGAATAATAAAATTATATACATATATATATATATATATATATATATATATATATATATATATATATATATATATATAACTTATTTATAAATGGAACTTTGTCTCTCTGTGTGTGTCTGTGTATGTGTGTGTCCGTTACCTATAGACTCCGAAACGGCTGAACCGATTTTCTTGAAAATTTACACAGTTATACTATAAGCGTCTGCGAGTGTTCTTAGCTAGGTTTTGTGTCGAGGTACCCTGGATAAATATCGAAAATCGATAATCGAAAAAATCGGGTTATAGAAGGAGTGGTCCGATGTTAATCAAATTTGATGCACTCATAGACAAAGACATAAGAAACGATATTCATAAGTTTCAAGGTTGTAGTTATTACAATAGTCCAGAAAATCGATAATATATATATATATATATATATATATATATATATATATATATATATATATATATAAAAGGCAAGATGTTTTTGTGTGTTTGTTTATCTGCCTGTATGTCTGTATTTTTTTCAGCTCTTTTATTTTAGTTTTTGCTTCGGGTTTGGCTCTAAGTAGGTATAATTGTAGTTCTTAGTCTCAGCCATGATACAATTTACTCAGAGGACTTATTTAGCTTTCAATATTCAATTTACGACGAAAAAAACTTATTTGATATCGATACCAGGAAATCAAAATTTCACTTACATCCATTCATTTTTCTTTCAGTCTATGGTTTCGCTTTAACTGGAAACAACTATTGCTTTTTAGTTTTTCGTGCCAACGTCCAAAGAGTCTGAGCTCCAGGATCATGAATTATTTTTAAAGCTTTCATTACGCCCGAGCAACGCCGGGATATAATGTTAATATATATATATATATATATATAAAACTTTTTTTTAAGTTTCTCTGTTTAAATTCTACTTAACTGTTTTGGTAATGAAGACTTGTTTTGTAAACGTCCCTTGCATGAAGGATATTTATTTCCGCTACTTAATATCCTATGTCCCAATTTAGTGCCCCACCTTTTACCTCAGCAAAATTACCTGTCGCCCTTTTTACTAACAATTTAAATAACGTATTTATGTCTCCCTTAAAATTGTACACGGAAGCATTTACCGCTTGATAAACGAAGCGAAGTATTTAACACGTCCTCGTCGCGAAAAACAAATCTTATTCAAGCTCTGCGGCATTAACACTAATGTCCACATCGACTTACCCTAATGATGTACCGACTAACAACCTCGAAAACGACATTAACTCCCCTAATATAAAAAGTAGGCCCAATATGACTGCGGTCGTGCGGGCTCAGCGAAAATGGAGATGTGCGTTGTGGTGCATTGGATATCGGCTCGGAACGAGAAATCGGTGGTGCCGAGTTCGAATTCCAGCCGAATTCATTGCATTCACTTTCACTTGGGAAAGGTATTTATCCGTCTATTCCTTCCAGTTATGGGTTAAATAACAGGACAGACTGGGTTCTATAGCCTTGGTCGGCAACCAGTCTACCGCAGAAAGCAATGGCAACCTACTTATCTTCTTCCCAGTCAGTCATGTCTCTTTCGAGACATGATCGCTCAAGCGTGTATCACGTATTGCACTTAACTGACGGACATCTTCGATACTTTCCTTAGCTGGATAGCATGCCCTCAGCCAGAGATGTTTTTATTCTAAATACGACCGCCCAGTCAGTCATGTCTCTTTCGAGGCATGATCGTCCAAATTGTGTATCACGTATGGCACTTAACTGACTGACTGACATCTTCGATACTTTCCTTAGCTGCATAGCATGTCCTCAGCCAGAGATGTTTTTATTCTAAATACGACTGCCCAGTCAGTCGTGTCTCTTTCGAGACATGATCGCCCAAACGTGTATCACGTATGACACTTAACTGACTGACTCTTCGACCCAGTCCTTCACTGACAGAAGGCGTCGTGATGAGGTCACATTTCCATTCTCACCATTGGTAAACGACAAACATTCCAAATTACTCTGGAAAATCCGACTGAATATTATCTCAGCATCAATTTAAGTTGGACATTTTTCTTTTGAATAATGTTCATTAAATGTTGCCGGCGGGTTTCATTAGGCAAGATGCCACATCGGTTTCGATTTGTATAAGTTATAGCTATATGCAAATAAATAAATAACTATATATTATGATAATTAAGATATTTTTGTAAATGTCATTTTCATTCTGAATGAGGACGATCATGTCTCTCCACAAAATCTTTTATTATATTAACTATGAATTGCATTGGACGGGTTTCTCAAAAAAAGAATTTTAATTCACAAGAACAAAAGAATTATTTCTATTTCCAACACATAAACACGCACACACACTTTCTCTCTCACACGCACACACACATATATATTTATTATAAATTACATTTTAGAACATGTACAAATTTTCTATGTATATATATATATATATGTTCTAAAATATAATTTATAATAAATGTTCACATCTCTATATATTATATATCGAGTACTGTTTTAAATTAATGTTTTGGACGTTGTAAAAAAAAAAATCTTTCTTCGTTCCATATTCACTCGGATATATATATATGATTTTTTTAAGGAATGGAAGACATTTTTTGTTTATTTTACTGCTATCTAAGTGTGATGGGAGTGGCGCCGCTGTTAATGATAACGATGTAAGTAAATGTGGGGTGGAAGTTTAGAATGATCTAGATAGATAGATAGATAGATAGATAGATAGATAGATAGATAGATAGATAGGTCTGAACAGACTGAGATAGATAGATAGATAGATAGATAGATAGATAGATAGATAGATAGATACGAACAGAAATGACATAGATAGATAGATAGATAGATAGATAGATAGATAGATAGATAGATAGATAGGAACAGAAATGACATAGATAGATAGATAGATAGATAGATAGATAGATACGAACAGAAATGACATAGATAGATAGATAGATAGATAGATAGATAGATAGATAGATAGATAGATAGATAGATACGAACAGAAATGACATAGATAGATAGATAGATAGATAGATAGATAGATAGATAGATAGATAGATAGATAGATACGAACAGAAATGACATAGATAGATAGATAGATAGATAGATAGATAGATAGATAGATAGATACTGAACAGACTTAGATAGATAGATAGATAGATAGATAGATAGATAGATAGATAGATACGAACAGAAATGACATAGATAGATAGATAGATAGATAGATAGATACGAACAGAAATGACATAGATAGATAGATAGATAGATAGATAGATAGATAGATAGATAGATAGATAGATAGATATAATTTTGAATTTTAGCAACAATTTCTCGTTTGTAAAGGTTTCATGTAAAACAACTGGCAAAGGACCGCGGTTATAATTTTCAGAACTTTTTCTTGGATTCGTTTAAGCGGTATCATTTCTTGACATACACTATGCGACCAGAAAAGAAATCGCTTATACGATTGCAAGAACAAAATTCATAAAATGCTTAAACTTGTATAAAAAATATTGTTGCCCAAATGCATACTTATATATATATATAATATTTTGTTTAGAAATTTTTTAATGAATACTCGCATTTGAGTAGATACTTTGTTTCGTTTCTTTGCTTTTCTTTTTGTAATTAAACAGTATATTTATTGATATTTACCAGCCTGAATAAACGAGAAATCTTCTTAGGAAATATGCTACTCTGGCAGGATACGTATTTTACGCTTTCCTCCGAAGGACGCATATTTTCCCATCAAGATTTCTCGATTATTCAGGCTGGTAAATATCAATAAACATACTGTTTAATTATAAAAATAAAAATTTACTCAAATACGAGTATCCATTAAAAATAATGTTTAAACAAAGAAATTAAAATATGTCGAAATTAATTAATTTCGTATCGGATTTTGTAAAATTTCTAATATATATATATATATATATATATATATATATATATATATATAAGTGTATCACCAGGCATACATTTTGTAAGAAAAATTATAACAATAACACATTTTTGATGGAAAAAATTATTTTCAGCAAAACAGTTTTTGAATAACAAACTAGAAATTATTTTCAGTTTTCTAAATTAAAAACAAAACAAAAAATGTCTTTTAAACCTGAGTAAATCAACCTTCTCTCTACAACTAAACATTAAAAAATACCTTAATACGCTACCTTTTTGGCATTAAATAACCCAGAAAGGTGTTGATATGCCGTTAAACAAACGTTAAACTGAAACTTTCTAGCAGTAGCTGAAGTTACAGGTATAACGATAGGGTTTTTAGTGGTACTATAGCGTTGCTACTAATAAAACGATTAGAAACCAAAGTTTTATTTGGTAATGTCAGCAGTATATCGAAAAGTGGAGAAGTACATAGAAGTTAGTTTGAAGCGGACGTTGACTCAATCTGACGTGAATTCGTAAAAGCTGTCGTTCAAAAATACAGAGATAAAAAAAAATTAAATCAATGTTTATTCAATTCCATCAAATTGATTTACTGAAATTACTGTGTATCTCTGCAGTCGCTGAAGCAGGATATCTTTCATTTTTTTCCTTTTTAATTTTGTTTCGAAGGCATTTAATTTATCTGATGGGCAGAGTTTTCAGCCTGAAACACGCAGAATCGGAAATAGAGGCAGGGGTATGGACGTTGATTCTTCGATTTCCGGTGAAATAACCGCGGCCGAAACAAATGACGTTTCTCTTTCATTTTTGGCGTTCTTATGAAATGTAAAATGATTATCATATTCATGCAAACACGCACGCACGCACGCACACACACACACACACACACACAGACTAATACACACAGAGGCACAGACACTGAGGTGAACATGCAGACAGATTGATAGTTACAAGTAAAGTTATATATGGACAAAAATAGATAGTTACATACATATATTTGTGTATTTAGGTAGCAAATTTGTTTTTAGACATGTCACATTAAAGAAATTGCAAACATTGTGTCTGCTTATTTTTAATAAAATCCGTCCATACTCACGAATAATCTTTCGCGTGTTATAATTGAAATAAATCAGAAATGAGCTGTAACGTGAACAGATGTTATTATCATTCGTACATACATAAATATGAACTGACTAAAATAGAAGTGACATAATAGATAGACTGTTAATAACTAAGATAGATAGATAGATAGATAGATAGATAGATAGATAGATAGATAGATAGATAGATAGATAAGTAGATAATGAATAGATGATAGATAGATAGATAGATAGATAGATAGATAGATAGATAGATAGATAGATAGATAATGAGCAGGATGTGTTAGATAGATAGATAGATAGATAGATAGATAGATAGATAGATAGATAGATAGATAGATAGATAATGAGCAGGATGTGTTAGATAGATAGATAGATAGATAGATAGGATAGATAGATAGATAATGAGCAGGATGATAGATAGATAGATAGATAGATAGATAGATAGATAGATAGATAGATAGATAGATAGATAGATAGATAATGAACAGGATGAGATAGATAGATAGATAGATAGATAGATAGATAGATAGATAGATAGATAGATAGATAATGAGCAGGATGTGTTAGATAGATAGATAGATAGATAGATAGATAGATAGATAGATAGATAGATAGATAGATAATGAACAGGATGAGATAGATAGATAGATAGATAGATAGATAGATAGATAGATAGATAGATAGATAATGAGCAGGATGATAGATAGATAGATAGATAGATAGATAGATAGATAGATAGATAGATAATGAACAGGATGATAGATAGATAGATAGATAGATAGATAGATAGATAGATAGATAGATAATGAACAGGATGAGATAGATAGATAGATAGATAGATAGATAGATAGATAGATAGATAGATAGATAATGAGCAGGATGTGTTAGATAGATAGATAGATAGATAGATAGATAGATAGATAGATAGATAGATAGATAGATAGATAGATAGATAGATAGATAGATAGATAGATAGATAATGAACAGGATGTGATAGATAGATAGATAATGAGCAGGATGTGTTAGATAGATAGATAGATAATGAGCAGGATGTGATAGATAGATTTCACTATTTATCTATGATCTGGTTTGGGCACCTAGACGTAGTGTAATGGTTAGCAATTTTGTCTTACTAGGACCTATTGCATGTGAGTTCGATATTCACTGGGAGCCGCATACTTTCGAATTATGTTTTACAAATACAACAAAAAATTAATACTTACTTCGCATTTTTTTTAACTTACGCGTCACATCAGCCTAGTATTAGAGCTTTTTAGATAAACACTGACCTTAGCGTTTCAATAAAACCAGTAAAAAAAACCCGAAAAACGCCGGCTATGCACCTAGTCTTTAATAGGTTTTCTCGGGTACGCTGTCGGGTAGACGATATAAATACTCTTTGCGATAAACGAGCATCTGCTTAAATACGGGTATCCACTAATGTAAATAATCTTTGAAGTAGACCGATTGTAAAAATGTAATTCTTTAGAAATTGCTCTGTTTACGTTTCTAATAAACGTATCTATCTATCTATCTATCTATCTATCTATCTATCTATCTATCTATCTATCTATCACATCCTGTTCATTATCTATCTATCTATCTATCTATCTATCTATCTATCTATCTATCTATCTATCTATCTATCTATCACATCCTGCTCATTATCTATCTATCTATCTATCTATCTATCTATCTATCTATCTATCTAACACATCCTGCTCATATCTATCTATCTATCTATCTATCTATCTATCTATCTATCTATCTATCTATCTATCTAACACATCCTGCTCATTATCTATCTATCTATCTATCTATCTATCTCATCCTGTTCATTTTCTATCTATCTATCTATCTATCTATCTATCTATCTATCTATCTATCTATCTCTGTGTGTGTGTGTGTGTGTGTGTGTGTGTGTGTGTGTGTGTGTGTGACCATCTATCTCTTTCATTCATATTATCTTATTCTTTCATTGACATCATCTGTATATTTTGTTCTTTTTTTCTATCTTTCCTTATCTCTCACTACAAACCTCGGGGCGCCATTGGTGGTCATGCCTGGCATGGGCTGAAACGATTATATATATATATGTGAAAATGTTTGTATATATATATATATACATATACTAGCAGTATAGCCCGGCGTTGCTCGGGTGTAATAAAAGATTTTATATATATTATCGATTTTCTGCACTACTGTAAGAACTGCAAACTTGAAACTTCTGAATATCGTTTCTTATGTCTTTTTCTATGAGTGTATCAAATTTGATTAAAATCGGACCACTCCTTCTATAACCCGATTTTTTCGATTATCGATTTTCGATATTTATTCAGGGTACCACGACACAAAACCTAGCTAAGAACACTCGCAGACGCTTATAATACAACTGTGTAAATTTTCAAGAAAATCGGTTCAGCTGTTTCGGAGTCTATAGGTAACGGACACACACAGACACACAGACACACAGACACACACACATACATACACACACAGACAAAGTTCCATTTATAAATAAGCTTAGATTTAGATTTATATATATATATATATATTTAATCCTGTGTTCATAAGGATCGTTTCAAAACTAATTACATTCAGTTGCACTATATATTAGAGTTATATATATATCAATATACTGTCTAATTAAAATCATTGTATCTACTCAAAAATAATTTTCACAACAAATAAATTAAAATATGTCGTTTGGTAATCTTATATATAATGCACGTTATCAGATGAAATATTCGCTACGTTACTTGGACTTCTTGAATTTAAGCGCAGTCCTAAATTGGTAGGAACTTCTCGTTTCATACACCAAATATAAAAATCTTTGTACTGCTCTAGTAAGTACCTGACTCCGCCTAATATACTTCTTTATAACCCTTCTGCAGCTTAAAATCTGGTCAGTAGTGATCAAATATGTTACCCCTATATCAGTCCTCGTCAGTAGTAACCAATAATGTAGCCCTTCAACCCATATTGATCCTCAAGTTCCTACAGACTCTCATGGTTATCATTGAACTGACGCCTCACTCGTTAACGCATCATTCATTTTGTCGCTGGTATCATGTTGGTTGCACGGTTCCACTAAACTTAGCTGTCATTTGATTTTTCACAACTAACCACTCCTCTGCCACATTATGTTTTTGATCTCAGAGAAGATTGCTGGTGAAGCTAACTTGAAGTAATGATTGGTCCAACATCTCAGACATTCTTTGAGATAATGAATTATCTCGGGTTTTTTTTTAATCATTTCATCCCAAGCAAGGCGGTACTGCCACTGATGCACAAGGGGTTACATAAGAGAGTTAAAGTATTAGGAAGGAGGAGAATGACGGCAAAGACGAAGCAGCTACAGGGGGTGAAGGGGAAAGTGCAAGAGTAGGATATGAATACAGGAATGAAGACAGTTGCGAAGGTAGAGAGAAAGGAAAAGAACAAGATACACGGGGTGATGTGGAAAGGGCTGGAGTTAAGTAGATAAGAGATGGGAATTGATTTTGCATTTAAATTCATGGAGATTGTAGCCGTCAGGAAAACAAGTAAATGGAAGAGAGTCCAACAGTCGGGAAGCGCGAGAAAAGAAGCTGAAAAGTAGAATTGTTACCTGCATTTGGTTGATCTAACTGTAAAAGGGTGGGACATTGTTGTCAATCTGGTTGACCGAGTAAATTCTTGTGGAGGGAGCACCATTGACTGATGTTCAGTGATCTAAGTTCATCAGAGCAGAAGTCGTCAGAATATTTATAGAAGAGACAGAGAGAATTCACATTCCACCGATGAGAAAGTGGCTGGAGTCGAGTTGCCAGGTCGAGACCAATCACATTACAGATTCTTCTTTGGAGCCTGTCGTAAACACTGAGACGGACAGCAGGGGTGCCTGACCGGATATGACAACAATATTCCATGCACGGTCGGGTCGTAACAACGATTTTGTTTATAACTATTTTGTTGTAAAAAAAGATGTCATAAAATCTTACTCATTGGATAAACAAATTGCACCATCTAAATTGATATAACTACTATAAACAAATATATTGGGTAACTCCATATTTTTATGTATGATTATCTCGCCAAGAGTCCTGACTTAATACCCTATGATATTTTTCATTTAGGTTGTTTAAAGAAGCAAGTCAACCATAACAAACCAAGAACTAGGAAGAACTAAGTGGGCGAATGAGAGAGGTTATGTCTTCCATATCACAAGTATTCCTAGTGAAATCAGATGACACAATTCCTAAACGGTTCGTGAAGCTTGTAAAGAAACCTGATGCCCGTATCGGATTTTAAATAAAACATATTTTAGTTTATGCATGAGTGCCCAGCCAAGAGTCCTGGCTTAAATCTGTTGATGCGATTCTTGGGTGTATCGAGAAACTCATAGCGAAAACTGGTGCCAAATTAGATTTTAAATGAAGCCTAATGCGTTGTGATAGAAGGAAGGAGAGACAGAGGAAGGCAGCGTATATCATATTTGCAGGGCCTGATCAGGTGGATGACGGAACGGGGGTTGCCAGGAGCAACAGGAGCAAACATACTAAGAGCCACAAGGGATAGGGAGACGTGGAGAGCCATGATCGCCTACGTCCTGAAGGGACAGGGCACATAGAAGAAGAAGAATGCGTTGTGGTGCAGTGGATATCGGCTTGGAACGACAAATCGGGGTGTCGAGATTGAATTCCAGTTGAAATCCTCGCATTCACTTACGCACAAATACTCTTGGGAAAGGTATTAATCTGTCTCTTACCTCCAGTTATGCGTTCAATAATAGGACAAATTGGGTTCTATAGCCTTGGTCGGCAACCAGTCTACCGCAGAAAGCAATGGCAACCTACTGCAGGAAAATTTTCTGCCCAATCAGTCATGTCTCTTTCGAGACATGATCGCCCAAAGCGTGTATCACTTAACTGACTGACTAATGCTAAACGTGTTCTTCCTATGTACATTTCTTGCATAAATTAGAGTTAATAAATAAATTAGCATTTTAAAATGAGGAATTACTTTTTAGTCACCCTGTGTGTGTGTGTGTGTGTGTGTGTGTGTGTCTTCTGTCATTTTCTGTGTTTCCTTCGACGAACAGGACAAAGTGAAAGGTTTGACGATTTTGCTTAGAACTAATCGAACACAAATCAATTTAATGAGGATAGCAATAGATCACTGTTGATTGATTGGCCAAATCAATGATGTTTCTCTGCTTCGAGGGAAAGGATACTTCTAGACTGAAAATCACGCAATCGCAGGTATCGGCAGGGTGCAAATCTAATTATTTATTTGTGTCTTGGGTCGAATAATCAATTCATTCATTTCTTTTCGCCTCTCAATTCATCTCAGTCTTTCTTTCTTTATCGTAACTTCGTTCAGAACTTCTGTCTAAAATTATAAAAAACGGTAATCCCCGTATAATATTTGATTGCACCAACATTAGGACAACCAGATATTTATTTAGCAAAATTTAAATCATTTAAAAGTCATATATATATATATATATATATATATATATATATATATATATATATAAACAAAATAACCAGCTGCTCTAACGTGAGAAATTGGTTTAGAAGAAAAAAGTGCGTGAAGCCGTAAAAGTTTTATTTAAAGTGTAGATTTATTGGCGTTATTATTAATATTACTTGCTTTTTGTATGATATATTAAGTGTTCTTAATGGTATTTGTGTCGCTACACGTGTTTCGAGTCTAAAGTTCACTCTCTTCAGACGAAAAACTTATGATTTCACATATCAAGATCCGTTTGTTTTTCTGATGGCCAAAGTATGGTGTATAAATAGATAAGTGTTAAGCAGGTAAGAAAGTAAATATGCGTGCGTATATATATATATATATATATATACATATATATATATATATATATATATATATATATGGATTCTCTCCTTTTTTTTACAAATGTTTTCACGGCGTCTGTTCCGACGACATCTCCTTGGTGCCCCTTCTATACGAAATTACTCAAGCTACTAGATTGATAATTAGGTTCCACCATTTTACAGTCGAAACAAACAAATATAGCCGCACTTCTACTCACACACTTTCTTTTCTCGCATTTACCGCCTGTGGAACTCCCTTCTGTATAACGTATACTTGCTTTCCTGATAGTTAAAATCTCTAGGAGATCAAGTGCAATGTCTGTTGCCATCTTTTATCCCCTTGACTGTCATTTTTCTCTTATCCATTCCCTGACATCCCATGTATCTTGTGCTTCTTCCTTTTCGCTCTACTTTCCTGTAATCCTCTTCACATCAGTATTTCTATCCTTATTTTATCCATTTTCTGACACTCCTTATTTTATTTTATTTTTGTTTTCGCTATCCTCTTATGCAGACCCCTGTACTTCCTTGCCTGGGGCGAAACAGTTAAAAAAAAAAAGGATTTTTTACGCAAATCGGAAAAATCTATTTCTTACAAAATCCTATTTTTTCTTTTATTTTTGACGCATCTCGAAAGATATGGGTTTTTTAACCAAGACTTCTTCTAGTTCTCTTCTTCTTCTTCTTCTTCTTCTTCTTCTTCTTCTTCTTCTTCTTCTTCTTCAGAACATAGGTGATCATGGACTTCAACTTGGTTCTTTTTCTTGTCGTTCTTAAAATTCCTCTTGGTATCTCTCCCAAACCCCGCTCTGCTATCCATTTGCTCAGGCCTATCAAGTAGATCCCGCGCTGCTTTCCCTCTATCCGTCCTGTGAATATTAAATTATCTAGGTTGTCCTTCCTCACTACATGTCCCAAAAACCCCAGCTGTCTCTTTCTTATGATAATTGTGATTTTTCTCCTCGATTCCATCCTCTCCAACGCCTCGTTGTTAGTCACGTGCTCAGTGCATGGTATCCTCAGCATCCTTCTGTAAAACCACATTTCTGCTGCCTCAAACCTCTCCTTCATCCTTGAGGAGATCGTCGAACATTCACTGTTATACAGAAGAACAGATATCAAATAACAATCCAGCATTCTCTTCTTAGTTTCCAATGAGATTTTCCAGTCTTTTAGTACTTTGGTTAGCTTTTGAAATCCGTCTGTGGCCATGCCAATGCGTCTTTGGATCTCAAAATCGCACGTTCCATCCTCTGTCAGTACGCTTACCAGGTATATAAATTTCTTTACTTGTTTTATTTTAGTTTCTCAGACCTGTAATTCCCATTTTGAGGTCTTCTTAGTTTTTATTACAAAACGTTTACAGATTCTATATTTTTTTATGGAGCTATTGTTTATAACAAAAGAGTCTTTTGTTTTATTCTCACAGCGAGGCTTCTTCTTCTTCATGTCATGAATCCTATTCTTTAATGCCAAGTATTCAGCTTGAATCATGTAATCTTATGTATGTTACTCACGCAAATTAAATCACACATCCCTCCATTAGTAAATTTTCACGTGTTGTCTTCTTCTATATGCAATGTATCTTCAGGATGTTGGCGTTCATGTAGCTCTCAATAAATTTTATCTTTTTGCTACCTCTCCTAAAACTAGTTTCCCCATCTAGTTACTCAAACACTCTCGGTATTTTATGATTTATTTCCATCTGTCACTCTTGATTTCAATCTATCCTCCATCAAAATTTCCGAACCCTTTTTTTCTCATTATTTTCCCTAAAAATTTCATTTATTTCTTCCTGATATTCTGTATAGTCATCTTACATCTTTAGTCTATGGAATTCTCAACATTCTTCGGTTGGACCGAATTTTTCTTACTTTAACCCTCTAGGGCCATTCGTATCATATTTGATACAGTATTTCCCTATAAGGAAACATTTGGTATTTCCCTATAAGGAAACATTTGGTATTCATTGACTGAGCAGTCAGTACTGCTTTCATTTGAAATTTATAAAATATTTCTCTTAAAAAATTTTTCAGGAAAATATTTCTTTCAAGGCTTGTTTTCATACTGTATCAAATATGATACGAATGGCCCTAGAGGGTTAACGGACCATTGGCCTCTATTTTTACTTGGGGATTTATGTTGGTTTAACCCTCTAGGGCCATTCGTATCATATTTGATACAGTATGAAAACAAGCCTTGAAAGAAATATTTTCCTGAAAAATCTTTTAAGAGAAATATTTTCTAAATTTCAAATGCTCAGTCAATGAATACCAAATGTTTCCTTATAGGGAAATACCAAATGTTTCCTTATAGGGAAATACTGTATCAAATATGATACGAATGGCCCTAGAGGGTTAAGTCTCTTCTTCGTCTGTGCCAAGATTGTTTATAATTCACTGCTATATAGAACGACTGATATTACGTAACATTTCAGTGATCAGAATGCTTTTTTAATAATTTCATCCCAAGCAAGGTGAGACCACCACTATCGTGCAGGGGTTACAGTGAGATAAAAGACTGGGTACAGGATATATAGAAGAAAATATAAGAAATAGATGAGATTCAAAGAGACAGATGATGTCAATTAATGTTGGATTTAAACTTTTGGAAATTGTAGTTATCAGGGAAGTAAGTAAATTGAAGGAATTTCCACAGACAGGAAGTGCGAAAAAAGAACCTGTTGGAGTAGAAGTGAAAGTTACATTTAAGTATTTTAACAGTAAAAGAGTGGGACGTAGATGCCAATGTAGTTGTTTGCTTAAATTCACAGGGAAAAGGCTCCAGGGTAAAATGCTCGTCAGAACAGTTTGA
Source organism: Ascarosepion bandense (assembly GCA_037127315.1). Taxonomy (NCBI): domain Eukaryota; kingdom Metazoa; phylum Mollusca; class Cephalopoda; order Sepiida; family Sepiidae; genus Ascarosepion; species Ascarosepion bandense. The sequence goes on from JBBBDQ010001353.1 coordinate 4,523,347, forward strand.
ATGAAAATATATATAAAATTTATGGAAATAAAGTACTTAATTGCTGATTGATATGTTTCAAAGATTTACACTCAGTAAAAAAAAGGTGAGCAATAACTGAGTATTACTAAATATAAGATATTGCAAGACATGGGCAGCAGAACAAGAACAATTTAACTCAGGAAATATAAATTTGTGACATCGTAATTGTGAGTTCAGACTACAACTAAATAGTGAGTTTGATCCTCAATTAGTACCCCATTCTTTCGGCCTTGTGCCACGCTTAGAAAATTATGGTACTTCTACATGGTGTAGTGGGTAGCAAGCATTTCTCGCTATATCATTAAAGACTGAATAGAGTGTTTAATCCTCATTGTGTGCCCCACATTCTTGGCATTGTGCTATGCTCAGTGGACAGTATGGGAATGTGCGTTGTGGTGCAGTGGTTATCGGCTCGGAACGAGAAATCGGGAAAACGAATTCGAATCACAGTTTAATTCCTTGCATACCCTTGGGAAAGGTACTAAAATCCCTCCAGTTATGAATTAAATAACAGGACAGATTGGGTTCTATAGCCTTGGTCAGCAACCAGTCTACCGCAGAAAGCAATGGCAACCTACTGCGGGATAATGTTCTCTCCAGTCAGTCATGTCTCGAAAGAGACATGATCGTCCAAGCGTGTATCACTTATGGCACTTAACTGACTGGCTATGCTTAGAAAAATCAGTGGCTATGCATGTAACTTAATGATTATTGGCATGGAAAGTGGAATTGATGTGCTGGGTTCAAATTTCCGCAAAGGTTGTTAAGAAAAGTATGAATCTATTTCTTCACTTCCATCAATGAGTTAAATAGGAGAGACTTGTATTTCTAGTCTTGGATGGAAACCACTCTATACTAAGGATAATTATGAATCTAAATTGATTCAAATGCCTACTTTCTATAAAATCCGTATCAACAACAGATAGCATGGTGAGGCTATGGCCTTATACTTTAGACGAGTACTAAAAAGAGTTTTGTCAGTCCAATTTTATAGAACAATAAATAACAGAAATATTTTTCTGCTGTTAATGAATCAAACTTTGATTCTTTCTACAGTATTTACATTATTCGGACTATTGTCTTCATATCTGTTGCCATTTATACAACGTTTCGGAAGTTATACGCTCCGGCCTTCTTCAGGTGCTAGGAATTTCGAACCGATTCTTTCTTTTTTTAAGGTTTTGTTTCTATATTTTCCGTCAGTTTATTCTATCTTTGGCCTTTAGATCTAACCTGTTTTTAATTTTTCTGATTACAGTCATATGAGGTTGAAAAGCCGGTAAATGTATAGGGCTCAGTACTTAATTACTTGAAAGCTATCCGTATAAACAGAAACCTGATTAAAGCCTGCGGGGATAACGGCCATAAAGTTATTATAATAGTCTGTATGTAAAAGATATAAATGAATCTTCATTTTAAAAAAATTCGGCAAAGTCTTTAATACGCTTAATTTGGACGAATTTCAAAAAGTAAATAAAATTCCACTCAAATATTTTTTCAGGAGAAGGTTTATGTTATGGTGTAAATGACTTCTTGTAAAAATACCTTTATATTATTATTTACTAGAAGTATAGCCCGGCGTTGCTCGGGTGTAATGAAAGCTTTAAAAATAATCCTGGAGCTCAGAATCAGCGTAAAGAATATTTGAAATAATAAAGTAATTGCGACCATTTACCAATCGCACCTAGTATATATATATATATATATATATATATATATATATATATATATATATATATATATACTAGCAGTATAGTCCGACGTTTCTCAGGTGTAATGAAAGCTTTAAAACTAATCCATGGTCCTGGACCTCAGAATCAGCCTAAAGAATATTTAAAATAATAAAATATTTTCGACAATTTACCAATCGCACCTAGTATATATATATATGTATATATACTAGCAGGATGGCCCGGCGTTGCTCGGGTGTAATGAAAGCTTTAAAACTATTCCATGGTCCTGAAGCTCAGACACAGCCTAAAGAATATTTGTGTGAAGTTTGATGAGAATCGGATAAAATTTGTGGATTTGTATAAAGGACATACAGACAGATAAACAGACACACACACAAACATCTTGCCTTTTATATATATATATATATATATATTATCGATTTTCTGCACTATTGTAAGAACTGCAACCTTGAAACTTCTGAATATCGTTTCTTATGTTTTTGTCTATGAGTGTATCAAATTTGATTAAAATCGGACCACTCCTTCTATAACCCGATTTTTTCGATTATCGATTTTCGATATTTATCCAGGGTACCTCGACACAAAACCTAGCTAAGAACACTCGCAGACGCTTATAGTATAACTGTGTAAATTTTCAAGAAAATCGGTTCAGCCGTTTCGGAGTCTATAGGTAACGGACCACACATACATACACACACACACAAACACACACACAGACAAAGTTCCATTTATAAATACGTTTAGATTTTATCTTTTTATTTTATTTGTCTTTCTTGCATTTTATTTTCATTATCATTTATTCAAAGAAACACAATAAAGCAAAGAACATTTAGCGGCAACATAAAAATTAAGGTGGCTCCGTTTGTCAGCTTTGGTAAGCTTGCATGCAAACGGAATCGTAGAACTCTATTGAGGACAATCGAGGCATTGTTATTTTTCAAGTCGTGACTGTGATACGTATATAATTAGGAATTTAACAAGAAAAAAAAAGGAAACTAAAGATGATCTCGATGGAAAAGGTTAAGAACTATATGTTGTTTTCAATTTGAACCTACATTCGTATCAGACACGATGAATGATGTCTCAAAAACACCGCCCTTGAAAATATAAAAATCACTTTTTTATTATTCCACAGGTTATTTAAATTAATTTCCTGGTTTTTATTGTTTTTATTTTTCTAGTATTTTGATAATTTCGGCTTTTTTATTTATTTATTTTTTTATAACTCTATATTATTTAGCAGGAGAGTTGATTAAAAACTAGAGTCATGTTTATATGTAGATTTGTGAGATTGAAAGTTCCTGATGGATACACATCATGTCGCCCATCTTGTTCAGACATATGGAAACACACAGCTGTATAAAATCGTTTTCTTAGGTCGATGCTTAAAAAATGGCTTATTATAAAATTTGAATTTTTAAGCCTTTACCGACCTCAATGCTGTATCTTCAAGATATCTTGATTCCAGAAATGTATAATATGTCTATGTAGAGCAAGTGTCGAAATAGTAGGATTTCAGATTCACAGACGAACAGACAAAATTTGCCATTTTAATTAATTAGATTAGAAAACAAGACAGTCTTATTAACCATAATATTACCTTCCTGTGAAATAATATGGAAACGTGCAAACTACTCATTACAAATATTTAAGTAATCAAATATTCTAAATATTAAATGTTCTATTTAAGTTTTAAAATTGAATATATGTTCCAATGAATGTACGTCATGGTGCAGTGGATATCGACTCTGAATGATAAATCGGGGTGCCGTGTTCAAATTCTAGTTAAATTCCTTGTATTCACTTACGCGCAAATACCATTGGGAAAGGTATTAATCCGTCTCTTAAATCCAGGTATGAGTTAAATAATAGGAAAGATTGGGTTCTATAACATTGGCTGACAACCAGTCCATTGCAGAAAGCAATGGCAACCTACTGCGGGATAATCTTCTGCCCAGTCAGTCATGTCTCTTTCGAAACATAATCACCTAAAGCGTGTATCACGTTTGGCACTTGACTGGCTGATATGATCCGATGTAAAGAAACTCTATTTAGATGCTTGATGGGTATATCGAACTGAAAATGTTTCTGATTTTAATTAATGGTTTTACTTAATACAGGAATTTTTTAAGACTCAGTTTTAACTATTTTTGTATCTGTCTGATTTACTTCGCGTAGAACACGTTTATGTCTAAATTAGTTCGAGGAATGATAAAATCGTCAAGGACGTGACTTCCTGATGACAACCTGGACGGAAAACAGTCGGAAATGCCTGAAAAACCATTTTACAGTTTAATCCGTACTTTCAAAGTAAAATTTGGTAGACAAAACTACACTGGTTGTACTAGCACATGACTAAGCCATGACAGTTTAGGCATACTGATCTGGGAAGTGTTTTGACATTTTAGTTTAGAAAATGCGACACTAAACTTTTAGTTTAGAAAATGCGACACTGAGATCCAAAGACACATTGGCATGGCCAAAGACGCATTTCAGAAGCTAACCAGAGTACTGAAAAGCAAGAAAATCTCATTAGAAACAAAGAAAAAAGTGCTAGATTGCTATGTGATATCTGTCCTTCTGTATGGAAGTGAATACTGGACGATTTCATCAAAGATGAAGAAGAGGCTTAAGGCAGCAGAAATGTGGTTTTACAGAAGGATGCTGAGGATAACATGAACAGAGCACACGTACAACGATGAGTTCTTGGAAAGGATGCAAACGAGAAGAAAACTAATTATAAGTATAAGGAAGATACAAATGAGGTTCCTGGGACACATAATGAGGAAGGAGGGCCTGGAGAAGTTGATACTCACAGGTCGAATAAATGGAAGAAGAGACACGGGAAAGCAGATCGAGACGTACTTGTTAGATCTGAGTAAATGGTTAACGGTGCGAGGCTTAGAAGGGATACCAGGAGAAAAATTTTTTAGAGCGACAAGAGACAGAGCCAAATGGAAGTCCATGATCGCCTACATCCTGAAGGGACACGCCACATGAAGAAGAAGATCTCGTTCATCTCTTGAACGTATCAGATTATGCATTATTTCCCAGAAACTGTGTAACGAAATTCCAGTCAGCAATATAAACCATAGGTTGCGTCTATGGGCATTGGACAGACAAATGTTCCTGAAGAGGCATATGTAAACCTACTTGGAAACAGTCACGCATTACTTATATCTAAATTCTTCAGTGAAGCCTGAAAGAAGCATGTATAAATTTGTTTTAATTTCTATTATTAAAATAATTTCTATTGTGATTTTTTCTTAATATTTCTCTGAAAAAAAAAATCAATCAAGGGAGGTAATTATACTTTTATTCCGTACTGAATGAAAAGAGATAAAATATAATAATCAACTGGCTGATAAGATTTTCAACATCATGGACAAATACTGTTCTGTTCATTAATACAACGAGTTTAATTCGTTTTTTAGACAAACGTTCACCCTATGCAAGGCGTAAGAGACACTCATGGTAGTCGAATACTAAATGAGGTGACCGTAAGAAGAGAGAATAGTGAAGATTATGATGATAGGAAGGAATATAAAAAAATAATCCTTGCCGTGAACAGATTATGATTGTAGTGTTCAGGGGAACTTCCAAATAGAAGCATGTAGCAGTTCTCGGGAGACAACTTTTTCTATGTAACTTGTCTTTTCAGGACGTAGGCGATCATGGTCTTCCACGTCTCTCTATCTCTCTATCTCTGGTGGCACTTAGCACGCTTTCCCCTACAACGTCTCGCAGCCCACATTCTGTCATCCACCTGCTCAGGCCCTTCAAATATGATATCCGCTGCTTTCCTCTGTCTCTTTTCCCCTCTAGCTTGCTAGTTAGTATCAGATTCTATGTGGCGGATTCAGCTACGTGGATACGGAATTATAAGTTAAAACTATAATAGTATAAACTGATAGAACGAAAGAATGGAGTTTGCCTGGTTGTATTTGTCATGGAAATAGGAAGACAATTAGCAAGAGACTTAGAACATTATGGAAATGGAAAAGAGGCTTCTGATGTGTATGAGATAAACTCTTCTACCTCCCATTAGTATGGGCGAGGTCAATCTCTCAGAAAGCTTCGCCTCCTCGGCCTCACACTGTCAGTCGATCTCAAGTGAGGCGTCTAAATCAAATCAATGGCTACTTCTACTGCTAGGAGGGTGGGTAACTCTGTTGAGCCAGAATGTTTTTTTCTTATCGGAATCCATCTGGCACATATACAAATCTATCATTCGTCTGTGGTTGGACGTTTTGATTTAAAATAAAATATCCGATTTCCTTTTCTGATTGGCATTTTGATTTTTGATTACATGTCCTTACGGCTCAGAATTTTGATGTTCTGTTCATTAATCACTAATTTAAAACGGCGTGTTTAATTCGACTTTTGAGTAAAGTTCACCCACCGCAAGGAACAAGTGCTACTCATAACAAACGGAGACTGAATTAGGTGACTGTTTAGAAGAAAGAACAAGGAAGGTTGTGATAAGAAGGAAATAAGTAACCCTTGTCTGAACAGCATAAGGGAAACTTCCAAGCGAGAACATGTCTTCTAAAGTAGTAGTCCTCGGGGGAAAGCTATCTCGGTAAATCTAATTCGTTTTTTAGATCAATGTTTACCCAACGCAAGGCACAATTACCACTCAGGCTTGACAATTACTGAATGAGGTGTCTGACATGACCATAAGACCAGGGAAAAAGAAGTGAAGATTATGATGATGAGGAGGAAATAAAGCAAGTGCCCTTTGATTTTAAGAGGTTAAATCTGCAGTGTTCGACGAAACATCCAAACAAGAGCAGGTCCTACAGAATAACAGTTTTCGGGAGAACGTTGTCTGACTGAAATTATTTTCTTAATAACTGTGTTAAATAGAAAATTCGGTCCTGGGTATGACGGTAAACTGCATCCTGCAGCAAGGCCTCTGATTGGGACATTGTGAGGAGCATGGCATCACCTCTCAATTGCAGTTGTTCCCAGGTCCAATCTGATCCGGAGTGGTAGCACCTGTTATGGTCCCAACTATGGGTAAATAATTTATAATGACAGGAAGGTAATATAAAAAATAACCCATTGTCTGAACAGCATAAGGGAAACTTCCAAGCGAGAACGTGTCCTCTAAAGTAGTAGTCCTCGGGGGAAAGCTATCTCGGTAAATCTAATTCGTTTTTTAGACCAATGTTTACCCAACGCAAGGCACAATTACCACTCAGGCTAGACAATTACTGAATGAGGTGTCTGACATGACCATAAGACCAGGGAAAAAGAAGTGAAGATTGTGATGATGAGGAGGAAATAAAGCAAGTGCCCCTTGATTTTAAGAGATTAAATCTGCAGTGTTCGACGAAACATCCAAACAAGAGCAGGTCCTACAGAGTAACAGTTCTTGGAAGAACGTTGTCTGACTGAAATTATTTTCTTAATAACTGTGTTAAATAGAAAATTCGATCCTGGGTATGACGGTAAAGTGCATACAACACCAAGGCCTCTGATTGAGAGTTTGTGAAAAGCATGGAACCACCTCTCAATTTCTGTTATACCAGGTCCACCCTGACCCGGAGTGGTAGCACCTGTTAGGGTCCCAACTATGGACAAATAGTTAACCCCTAAACTGGAGTCAAAACATTATGAGAGTATAAGATAGATCTTTATAGAAATATATACATAAAAATAGACTTTTATAGAAAAATATACATTTTTGAAGGAAAACTATTACCACTAATACATTTTTGAAGGAAAAAAATATTGCCATAATACATTTTTGAAATAAAACATTATTACCAGCAATACATTGTTAAATACAAAACGAGAAGACATTTTCAGTTTTCTATAATAAAAAATAAAAAATTTTCATCAAAATCTGACTAAAACAATCTTCTCACTATAACCGAACATTAAAAAAATATCTTAAAACCCCACCTTTTTGGATATTAAGTGACCCACAGAGGTGTTGATATGCCGTTAAACAAAACTCAAACACAAACTCAAACATGGAAAATTTGTCGGTGATTTGATCTTTTAAACATGGCATCACGAGTTCAATTCTTAAAACTATCAAATTTTATTATATATCAGATAATTTGGCTGGAACCATTCTTTAGGATTTAAATACACACATCTTCTAGTGATGGTAATTTAAGGAGCCTGGCTTTTGTTTTGTAGGTTGAGTCACTGTGTCGGGCCAGGAAGTTTTTTTGCCTGAATCCATCTTGCACAAATACAAATCAACCATCCGACCATGCATGGGATACTGTTGTCATATCTGGTCAGGCGCCCCAGCTGTTCGTCTCAGTGTCTCGCCAGGCTCCAAAGGAGAATCTGTAATCTGGTTGGTCCCGAACTGGCAGCTCGACTCTAGCCACATTCTCACCGGCAGGAAGTGGCTTTCCTCTTTGTCTTCTATAAATATTTTTAGGGCTTCCGCTCTGACGAAATTAGGTCACTGGTGACCCCTCTACAAGAATTTACTCATGCAACCAGACTGGCAACAGTTAAATCAACCAAATGCAGGCGACAATTCTACTTTAGCATCTTCTCGCCCGTGGAACTCCCTTCCATATACTTGCTTTCCTTTCTCAAGGAATTTAAACGCAATGTCAATTCCCATCTCTTATCCACTTAACTCCAGTTTTTTCTCCATCACCCCGTATATCTTGTTCTTTTCTTTTCTCTCTACCTTCACAACTGTTTTCACTCATGTGTTCACATCCATCTCTTGCCCTTTCTCGGACACCTCCTGTAACTGGTTCATCTTTCTCTTCACTTTCCTCCTGCTTAAAACTTTAACACGCTTATGCAGCTCCTTGAACATCAGTGGCGGTACCGCCTTGTTTGGGGTGAAATGATAAAAAAAAGCTTTGCAACGGTTTTAACATTTCCATAAAATTAAAAAAAAGAAGAAAAAATCTAGTCTACATCATTTCAGGTAGATGCTTTTGCCAGAAAATAAAGGTGAGTATAATCGTAGGAGTAAGATTAAAACTAAGGAGAACTACTAATTGTACATTGTACTAATCGTAACGTCTTTGTCTTTTATGCAATGTATTTTAGTTATCCCTTGGTTTCAAATAAATAACTAACTCTTACCCTTCTTTTCATATTTTTGTACATTTCCAGGCGCATATTTTTGTCTTAGTATGGTGATGATTACCCTCTCAACAGTATTTGCCTGCGTAGTGGCCAACATGTTTTTCCGCGGCGTTCGGGTCCATCGAGCCCCGTATTGGTTACGAGCAGTAAGTACATACTATTTATTTATTTGTTGCTTTTAAAATTTTGCACTTTGTATATTCATCAAATGTCCCATGGGTAGCGTAACACTTCACACATTGGTTACAAAACCACTATATTATCGCGTCGATCAACTTGCTATTTATCTTTTAATTTTTTCAGTTAAGTCGTATATAACCAGCCAACACATGGAATCCAACAAATAATTACCAATAAAATAAAAATGTTGTATCACATAAAATGAGTACTACTTATAGCATTAAACATAAAATCATGCAAATAAACACGTTAAAAGTGTTAAAATTTATGAAAAAACGTATTAAATGTATAGCAGCTAAAAGTGCAGGGTTTATTAGGGATTATTAGAAAGAGTTGAACAAATACTGAGTAGTAATACAATTAAAAACTAGACTATATCCATGGCCAGTTGAACGAGAACAATCTATTAAATAAAGGGTTAAGTTTAGTCTTCCCTCTAGATCGAAATACAATTGAAGAAGGTCGGAGGACACGACAGCCGAAACGTTGTAATAACAATAGTACGAATATATATAATGTAAATAATGAAGTGACGTTTAATTTTTTTTTTTTCGGGGTGGGGGCTTGCTTTTCCTTTTAAACGAAACTCAAAAGGGGATAACATTAACCCCAAATCACTGTTTGTTTCTTTCCTCTGTGGGTCAAAGTAAAATCAAAAGCAGAGGGACAGAAAGGGTTAAATACTAATGCAAACTAAAATTAAACGTAGACGGACAAAAACTGGTTAAATACTAATTAAAAATGAAAATAAAACAAAGCGGGACAACAAGGGTTAAATACAAATAGAAACTAAAATAAAAAAGAGGGGGGCAAAACTGAATTAAATAAATAGTGGAGGAGGCAGCGATTTACCTCTCATATATTTTCCTCATGAACCAATATCAATTCACAGATATATATAAAAAAAAAAAGTTCACACATATGTATATATATTACGGAATTTAACGGAAATCCACGAAACTGGCATTAGCGGACAATTTTTATTTGTTTAACTGAATTATGTTTTAATGGATAATTGTATTTGAGTGGAAATTTGTTTATATATATATATATATATAGAGAGAGAGAGAGAGAGTTAAACAGTACTTTGTAATTTCCACTGTCCTTAGTCGTTTGAAAAATATCTACCTTCCAGTAAGAATCGAACCTGCACACCGAAAAAATGCCGTCTTTAGATCAGACATGTCTTTACCAATCGACCCACGGAAGTTTTCATGGAAGACAAAGTTCACGTTCACCTTTAAGCCCAGTGGAAATTAAAATGTACTGTATAACTATAACTATAACTATATATATATATATATATATATATATATATATATATGAACATATTTTACTCTCAAATACGAGTACCCATTAAAAAATAATAAACAAATATAAACATATAATGTTAAATATAAGAGACAATGAATGTCTATTATGTTTAATCATGAGCTGCTCTAAAGATCGTGTTTTGGCTTTAATTTCAGGTGAAAATGAAGACAAAAATTCTCCAACATATGGATAATTTTTTATTAAGTTGGTTCTAAGCTTTCGGCTCACAGGAGCCATCTTCAGAGAGGTTACAAGGACGTTAACATAAAATTATCCACCATCATAAACGTTTTTATCTTGTGTTGACAAAAAACTTTGCTAAGCAACGATAACAGTTATCAAAAATAGCAAACGCATTTCGTAAATTTGCAATGCGATTCTATAAATTATCCAAATGTTGTGGAATTTTTGTCTTTATTTTCAACTGAAATTAAAGCCAAAATACGACGTTTAGAACAGCTCGTGATTAAACATAATAGACATTCATTAATTAACAGTATTATATGTTTACAAAAATGATTTGCTGCCTCGATACACTATATATATATATATATATATATATATATATATATATATATATAATTATGTATATTTGGTTAGCAACATTTTTTTATATTTCGATGAAAACGACCAACAAGGTTGATTTTATTATTTTTAATTCAAGTTTTCTAGCATTTTAACACATATCTTTTACTGGAGATAAGGTACGTAAAAATGTTGCGTAAATATTTTCCAAGCAATTTCCAAGCAATTCCCAAGAATGTAATGTTTCTGGTGTAGGTATTTTATCCTCATGTTTTGACTGTAACGTAAATCATTTTGTGCTGACTTTGAAAAGAAGCGTTATTTCAAAGATCTTTGTAGCATCTTTCTACTTTAAAAACTTTCAATACTCTATTTCTACTATTAATGTCAGGTTGATAGTAGAAAAGAATTGTTTGACATATAGTGCTTGTATGATAGCGAGATGATTTTAATGCTGGGATTTGAATGGTATTCTTCACACTCCACCCACGTCTACTGAACAGGTGAAGAGGCCCATCCCTTGTTCCTTGTTTAGGATGTGGTTTCCCGCTTTCTCTTTCCCATTCTTTTTACCCTTACGTAGCCCCCTGCGCATCAGTGGCGTTATCGCCTTGCTTGGGGTGATATGATTAATATATATATATATATATATATATATATATATATATATATGATTTCTGAATATTTTCTCGTTGGAGTTTGAACTCTAGACTTGCCCTGCAAGGCTAGACAGCCTAGTCTATCCTGTTGTTTTACTCAGTTTTCAAACCTTAACTGGTATTTCCCTTCAGAAGCAATAATGAATCTAATATATATATATATATATATATATATATATCCGAGTGGGTACAGAACGAAGAAAGATTTTTTTCCGTCCAAAACATTAATTTAAAACAGTGCTCGATATATGATGTATAGAGCTGTGAATATTTATTATAAATTATGTTTTAGAACATGTACATTAGTTTTTAATATCTGTCCTCGACAATCATGTTTGTTTCAACGTTGGGTGTCCAACGTTTTGCTTTTTACCTCCCGAAGAAACGTTAGACACCCAACGTAGAAACAAACATATGATTGTCGAGGACATATATTAAAAAATAATGTACATGTTCTAAAACATAATAAATATATATATATATATATATATATATATATATATATATATATATATATCACTACGCTTGACGCGACATTTAAACGACAATTCCAACATCTTTAGACATCAAAAACAACATCCCAGGCCACATACACAATTCCGTGAAATCCTCGTCGACAACACAACCATACTTAAACACGAAAACAATAAACAAAAACTAAAATACTTGAAGCCATATATATATATATATAAAAGAGTTGAAACCTAACATGAACAAAATTGACTACGAAATCTCCACACACATTCTCAAATGCCTATAATAGATAACATAAGCGATTGGTTATCCCAATGGCTTTCCATACTTAATACTTCTCGCCCCCACTCTCGTGTAGTTATGTGAGACGCCACAAGCTGTAGTGCGATTTTTGCTTCCAGCATACACGCACGTGTTCGCCAATCCTCCACACAAACAAAATAGACGACCAATACTATAGTTCGTCCGCGTACTGCCCGTTACAACCAACACTATTTTCATATTTGATAATATCTGATGTGAGCCGAAATCTCAGAAAGGATTAAATAAAAATACGTATCAATATTGTGATTTTCTTTCCTCTTTCAACGATAATGCTATTAAGCTTATCAGACGATATGAAATAAATTTACATAAAATAAATCGACAAAACTTCTCTCTCTCTCTCTCTCTCTCTCTCTATATATATATATATATATATATATATATATTTTGCGAACCCAGACGATGTCAATTTTTTTCTTTTCTTATTTATTTGATTTTATTCTATCTTTTCCTTTTTCTTTTTCGTTTTCTTTTTCTTTTTCTTTCCCTTTATTTTTATTTTTATTTTATTTTATTTTATTATTTATTTTTTAATTTCTTTGCAATCTATTTAAAAAGGAAAAGTAGACTAATTTTTCTCCAGTTTCTGAAAGGTTTTTTCTGTTGCTGAGGTGATGTGTCGTCCCCCGTGGGGATATTCATATCGAAATGGCCATTCAACATCTTTGAATTAATCCTTTTTTAATATATATATATATATATATATATATATAGTTTAATTACTTGGTTTTTGCTCCTAATAAAATTAGACCAGTACACAGTTGTATTTTAAAAGTACAATTATATTATAGAACTTTTTTAATATTCTTCATTTGTAAACAAGTTATTACGTGACCTAGGTTTCTACCATGTGTTGTATTTGGACGATTAGCAAAAACTGATTTTACCGTTTATTTTGTTCCTTTTTGTTATTTTTTTACCGTCTTTTTTATCTGTTGTTTTTTTTTTTTTTGGAATGCTCACTTAACGAGGAATTTTTGAACGCGCGATTTTTAAAACTATAAGAAATTATAACGTTTTATCCATGGTTGTATAAACCTAATAAGTATTTTATGGTATGGTTACACTTAGTTATATGCAATAAAATATTTATTAGGTTCATACAACCATGGATGAAAACGTTATAATTTGTTCTAATTTTAAAAATTGCGCGTTCAAAAAAATTAATAACTCGTTTACAAATGAAGAAAAAAGAAAAAAAAATATATTTATGATTCGCAGATATAAAGTTATAAAGAAGCTGTGGAGAGTCATTATTGCTTCTGAAGGGAAATACCAGTTAAGGTTTGAAAACTGAGTAAAACAACAGGATAGACTAGGCTGTCTAGCCTTGCCGGGCAAGTCTAGATTTCAAACACCAACGAGAAAATATTCAGCAATCATTTCCGAACTTACGACCACTTCACGTTTAAACGCATGTTTTTCGTAAGATCATCGAAGTTAAGCAACGTCGAGCCCGGTCAGTACCGATATGGGTAACCGATTGAGAATACCAGGTGTTGTAAGCGTGGATGTCTCGGCGATGTAATTGATAATATTTTGACAATGTTAATCGGAGAACGACTTCCAATTTCATTCGGTTTACTTATATTCACTAACACGAAATACTATTGGGAAAAGTATGAATCTTCATTTTCCCCTTGGTTATGGGTTAATTAGTAAGTTCTCTATCCCTAAACCACTATTATCTAAAAAAAAATTCTTAAAATATTTTTCTGGTTTTGAGTAATCTGTAAAGGTTTGATAAACTGTAAAAAAGGAGTCATGTTATGTCGCTGATACGAAGCAACCGAAACCTGTAATGAGACCTGATGTGTTCTGAAAGATATTGTGATGCAGTGGATATCGACTCGGAACGAGAAATAGAATAGCCGAGTTCGAATTCCAGTTGAATTCGCTGCATTCACTTACACGAAAATACCTTTGAGAAAGGTATTGCACGAAAATACTTTTGGGGAAGGTATTAATCCATCACTCTTCTTCCACATATGGGTTAAATAGTTGTATAGCTTTCTTTGGAAACCAATCTATCACGAAAATAATGACCATCTACTGCAGGCAAATCTTCTGCCCAGTCGGTCATGTCTATTTCGAGACATGACCGCTCAAGCGTGTATTATGTATGGCACTTAACTGACTGAATGGTATTAATGAATATCAAATGTGAAAAAAGGGTCGGTACTAAACTAAATTTAGAGATTATCAGTGAACGTTCAGAAAACGTGCAAAGGTTTAAATTGTCCGATGTCTAAATCATTCATTCATTCATTCAGTTAGCTCATTTTTGAGCCGCTGTGGTCACCACTTGCCTCGAGCTCACAATTGTGGCTTCTGGTGTTATATAAAGTCAAACAGTGCAATGGCTTGCCGATCAGTTTGCACCGGAGACGTTGAGGTTAGCACGTCCCTCCTCACAGATTTTCAAGCGGCTAGACTTACAAGACAGCAGGTGGATTGAAATTTGAGTTTTTCTTCTCCTAGACTGGATGCCTACAAAGAAAGAAAGGATGGAAGAACGATAGAAAGAAAGAAACTAAAGAAACAGACTAAGTTTAAAGAAAGAAAGAGAGAATTACATAGCAGCGTGAACAAATATAATTAGATTAAAGGGAAAAGAAAGAAAGAAAGAAAGAAAGAAAGAAAGAAAGAAAGAAATTAAGCGAAACAGAGAAACCAATGAAAAGAAACAATTAAACAAATAGTAGTGAAAAAAAGAAAAAGGTATTTTAAAGTAAGGCATGCCAAAGCAAGAAAGAAAGAAAGAAAGAAAGAAAGAAAGAAAACGCATAGAAGCCAAGCAAAAGTTTTAAGAAGAAAGAAAGAAAGAAAGAACGAACGAAAGAAAGAAAGAAAAAGGAATGAATGAATAAAAGAAAGAAATAGAAAGAAACATAGAAACGCATAGAAGGCAAGCAAACTGGTTAAGAAAGAAAGAAAGAAAGAAAGAAAGAACGAAAGAAAGAAAGAAAGAAAACGCAGAGAAACGAAGCAAAAGTTTTATGAAGAAACAATGAATGAATGAATGAAAGAAAGAAAGAAAGAAAGAAAGAAAGAAAGAAACAGAGAAACGCATAGAAGGCAAGCAAACGGGTTAAGAAAGAAAGAAAGAAACAAACAAACAAACAAACAAACAAACAAAGTAAGTAAATAAACGGACTACGTTTAAAAAACAAATAATTACATATCACGTTAAGCAGACATAAAATGATTAAAGCGAAAGAAAGAAAGAAAGAAAGGAAAACAAAGAACATAAGAGCAAGCAGGAAAGAAAGCAATGAAGAAATAGAGAAATAAATTTAAGGAACAAATAAAAAAAGAAAGAGAAAGCGAAGACAATAAATAAATAAATACCCCCCCCCCCCCGACAAAATTTTTAGATAAATAAGGAAGTCAGTTAAAAAATGAAGGCTTAAAACTATCGAATTGAAATTCATTCGTCACACCTCCGAAAATGCAAAAATGAAATCGAACTGACTTTTCTAATAAAAGGCAGAATCGGGAAAAAAAGTGACAAATTTAATTAAATCAGAATGAATAACCAAAACTTTGTCTTCCTTTTACGTTCATTGTTTTTAGTAGTAAGTAATTACAATTGAATCTTCTTTCCCTTAATAAATCAATGATCTTTGACAACATCCTGATTTCAAATAGTCGCTAGCTTTTGCACCACGAAAACGTCCATGATGTATGATCTGTAACATACACACGAGGAAATAGATTTAGTTACTTGTTGGCATGAACACAGGAATGACTTTTATCAGTGCCCGGAGGCCATTTTAATTTGCTTCATTTTACCATCATAAATTGTCTTGAGTGTCGAGTATAATTTTGGAAAATCTGTAGCTTAAAACAAACAAACAAACAAACAAACAAACAAACAAACAAACAAACATGCCTGACAGATAAATAAATCCTTTATCAATCTGAGGTCAAAATAAATAGATATATAGATAATGACATCTCGCAGGTGAGAAAAACCACGGCTTCTATGTTGAAGTCATGACCTGCGCTTTAACTGAATTTAAGTGAGGGAGAGTTGCGCACGGTCGTCAGCTCACTCTCTCTTCCTATTTCATCTGGGTCCAGTGGCACAACATAGGCGAGACATACCGGAGACAGTCAGGGATGAAGTGGATGGCCAACAGTGATATTATTGTTTTGACAGTGCCCTGAATGCGATCCACAGCGCTTAGGTAGGCATTTTTTCTTTAATTTTTTTAAATCCCGCAAGAGGTTGCCGTTACCTTCTCTGGTAGACTGGTTACCAGCCAAGGCTATAGAACCCAATCTGTTCTGTTATTTGACGAATAACTGGAGGGAAGGAATGGATTAATACCTCTCGCAAGGGTATTTGCGCGTAAGTGACTGCAGGGCATTCAACTAGAAATCGAACTCGGTTGCCCGATTTCTCGTTCCGAGAAATCAACTGCACCACAGCGCACATCCATATATATATATATATATATATATATATATATATATATATATATATATGCGTGTGTGTGTGTGTATAAATGCTTTGATGAGGTTCTTCCCCTGGTATCATGACCACAGGAATTTACTCGTGCTACTAAATTGGCAACTAGGTCCCACTCTTTTACCGTATAAATAGTTATATGTAATCTTCTCTTCTATTCTAACAGTTGCTTTTCTCGTATATCTCGTCTGTGAAACACCTTTCGGTAAATATATATATATATATATATATATATATATATAAAGAGAGAGAAAGAAAAAGAGACAGAGAGAGAAAGGCGGCGATTAATGCTGAAGACACATATATAAAGATCGTACATTCTGAGAAAAAATAGGTAGCCATATTTACAGAGGGAAATATGAGCAGACTATGAAAGATTGAGCAAGATTAATAAAGGAGAAATGCATAATGAAATAAGGTGAACTGACAGGACAAAAAGCATGCTCCTCAACAGGATGTATAAAATCCAAAGATGGAGCAATCATATTAGAGAAAGAGGAAATACTACAGTGATAGGAAGAATGTATAAAATATCCTTTCCGTGACAAGAGAGAGAGCAACTCCGATAGCAAAAAACGAAACAAAAAAAAAAATGAAAAGAAAAGAATTAAAGAAAAAAAAAGGATGCTGACGGACCGGAATACTAAAATCCAAAACGAAAGCTGCAATGGATAAAATGAATAGGAACAAAGCAGCTGGACCAGACGACATTGTAAGAGAGATGCCTTGGAAGATTTTGGCGTAGAGAAAATTACGGAAATAATAAGTGAAATCTACAACAGTGGAGTAATACCAAGATGATTTAAGCAGATTAATCTTCTTAGCTCTGCCTAAGAAGCCAGGCACAAAGAAAGCGAACACCATTAAACAATCAGTTTGATGAGCTACATGACGAAACTCATTGTCCAAATCCTGATGAATAGAGCGTGAAGCAGAATCAGGCCAGAAATAGGACAAGAAAAGGGTGGTTTCATCAATGACAATTGAACAAGTAATGCGACATTTATGCTTCGGATACTATCAGAAAGGCCGATACCAATGAAAAAGTACGTCTACCTATGTTTTGTAAACTATGGTAAGGCGTTCGACAAAGTACGCCACAAAGAATTGATAGAAATGCTCAGCAACTTCGACATATTTAGGAAAAATATTAGATCAATCAAGAACCTCTACTGGCAGCAAACCACCTGCATACGGACAGGTAACGAATTCAGCAGATATACAAAGATAGAAAAAGACGTAAGACAAGGATGTGTCTTCTAACCGGATCTATTCAACTTGTACAGCGAGACTATTCTGAGGACCCTGGATGCTATGCCAGAATTCGTCATCGGCGGTCAAAATCTGAACAATATGCTGATGATACAGTGCTGATAGCAGACACTAAAAGAAAACCACAAGACCACCTAAAAAGTTAGACGAAGAAAGTCGAAAGAAAGGAGTACAAATAAACTACAAGAAAACCGAATGTATGGTCATCAGCAAACAGAAGAGCCTAAAATCCCAATTACAGGTTATGGATACCAAAATCAAGCAGTACAAACATTTAAGTACTTGGGAAGTGTTTAATGGAAGACGGAAGCTGAGCAGAGTATTAAAAGACAGGAAAATTTAGCTAGAAACAAAGAAGAGAGTACTGGATTGATATGTGATGTTTGTTCGTCAATACAGCAGTGAAGGCGGGACAATATCATCAAAGATAAAGGAAACACTTGAAGCAGCTGAAATGTGGTTCTACAGAAGGATGCTGCGGATATCATAGATCGAGCATGTGAGCAATGATGAGGCCCGGAAAGAATGGAAGCGAGAAGGAAATTAATACTGATCATCAAGAAGAGGTAGATAAAATATCTGGGACATGTGATGAGAAAAAAAGGCTTGGAGAATCTGATACTCACGAATCAAATCGAGAGAAAAAAGACAGGGGAAAGCAGCGGAGAATATATTTGACGGGTCTGAGCAGGTGGATGGCATAGCGGGGTTTGCATTGTGCGACAGTAGAAAGTGTGCTACGAGCGACCAGGGATAGAGAGACGTGGACGGCCCTGATCACCTACATCCTGAAGAGACATGGTACATAGAAGAAAAAGAAGATATATATATATATATATATATATATATATATATATATATATAGATAGATAGATAGATAGATAGATAGATAGATAGGTCTAATCTAAACTTATTTATAAATGGAACTTTGTCTGTGTTTGTGTGTCTCTCTGTGTGTGTATCCGTTACATATAAACTCCGAATAGGCTGAACCGATTTTCTTGAAAATTTACACAGTTGTACTAGAAGCATCTGCGAGTGTTCTTAGCTAGGTTTTGTGCCGAGGTATCCCCAATAAATATCGAAAATCGATAATCGAAAAAATCGGGTTATAGAAGGAGTGTTCCGATTTTAATCAAATTTGATACACTCGTAGACAAAGACATAAGAAACGATATTCAGAAGTTTCAAGGTTGCAGTCCTTAAAATAGTGCCGAAAATCGATTATATATATATATATATATATATATATATATATATATATATATATATATATATATATATGATACTATTTACACAGAGGACTTATTTAGCCTTCAAAATTCAGTTTATGACGAAAAAATCTTATTTGATATCGATACCAGGAAATCAAAATTTGACTTACATCCATTCATTTTTCTTTCACTCTACGGTTTTGCTTTAACTGGAAACAACTATTGCTTTTTAGTCTTTCGTGCCAACGTCCAAAGAGTCTGAGCTCCAGGACCATGGATTAGTTTTAAGCTTTCATTACACCTGAGCAATGCCGGGCTATACTGCTAGTAGATAGATAGATAGATATGAACATATTTAGTGAGCCACCAACATACATAACATGTGGGTGACACTTTCAGTTTCGATAAAAAAAATCCTAGCTTTTGTAGCTGTAGACAGCAAAGCTCTGCCAAGTCGTGCGCAAATGCAATGGAATTATGATGGCGTAGAAAACGTCTGCTCTCTATCAGTTTACAAGGTAAAACGTTAGATTTATTACTAGAAAAATACTTCAACAGTCACGTGACAGCGTTTATTAACTAACCAGTTAAATCTTTTTTCCTTCACTTCAATATTTTCTCGTTGTTAAAAATATCTTGTTTTGTAATTTCAACATATGTGGTTTGAAGATGATTGCGAAAACGAGATTAATATATCCAAATTATATAGAGTCAATATATCGGCGCGCTATCTCCGTTTTAATATATTATCTTCCCCGAGATTTTAATCTTTAGTGATATTTGTTGATTTGAATGATTTTGATGAAGGCATTTTAGCGCGAAATTGGCTGTCATTTCTGCTCGACCACATTTTATGCTGAGATCCAGTTCAATTTAGAAATCAAATTGGTAGGGGGGAAGAAAAGACGAAAGTTAGTTATGGGAAGAAAGAAAAGAAAAGAAAGAAAGATAAATAGAAAGAAGAAAATAGGGAAGAAATCTGAAATAAAGACAGAAAGTAATAATTTAAAAAGAAAGAAGAAATAAAGAAATATAGGTAATAGAAACAAAGAATAAAAAAACGATGTGAAAAATAGAAAGAATGAAAAAGAGAGGGAAAGAAATGAAGAAAGAAAAATATATGGATAAAAAAGAAATAAAGAAATGTAGGCAACAGAAATAAAAAATAAATAAAAAAAATCTAAAGAATCAAAGAAAGAAACAAACATGGCTAATGAGAAGAAAGTAAAACATGCGTAAGAAAGAAAGAAACAAAGAAATAAAGAAAGAAAGAAACAAAGAAATAAAGAAAGAAAGAAACAAAGAAAGAGATATTCATAAAAGAAAGGAATATGGTTTATAGGAAAAATTAAAACATGCGAAAAGAAAGAATGAAAAACAAGAAAGAAAGAAAGAAAGAAAAATATTGATGATAGAAAGAAAAATGGATTATAGAAAGAAAGTAAAACACGCATGAAGAAAGAAAGAAAGAAAGAAAGAAATATTAGTAATAAAAAGAAATATGGGTTATAGAAAAAATTAATACATGCGTAAATAATGAAAAACAAGAAAGAAAGAATGAATGAAAGAAAGAAAGAAAGAAAAATATTGATAATAGGAAGAAAAATACATTATAGAAAGAAAGTAAAACACGCATGAAGAAAGAAAGAAAGAAAGAAAGAAATATTAGTAATAAAAAGAAATATGGATTATAGAAAAAATTAAAACATGCGTAAAGAAAGAATGAAAAACAAGAAAGAAAGAAAGAAAGAAAGAATGAAAAACAAGAAAGAAAGAAAGAAAGAAAGAATGAAAAACAAGAAAGAAAGAAAGAAAGAAAGAAAGAAATATTAATAATAAAAAGAAATATGGGTTATAGAAAGAAATTAATACATGCGTAATGAAAGAATTAAAAAAGAAGAACGAAAGAAAGAAAGAAAGAAAGAAAGAAAGAAAGAAAGAAATATTAATAATAAAAAGTAATATGTCTTATAGAAAGAAATTAAAACATGCGTAAAAAAAGAATGGAAATAGAAGAACGAAAGAAAGAAAGGAAAAAGAAAGAAAGAAAGAGATATTGGTAATAGAAAGAAATGTGGATTATAGAAAGAAAGTAAAACATGCGGAATGAAAGAATGAAAAAGAAAGAAAGAAAGAGATATTGATAATAGAAAGAAATGTGGATTATAGAAAGAAAGTAAAACATGCGGAATGAAAGAATGAAAAAGAAAGAAAGAAAGAGATATTGATAATAGAAAGAAATGTGCATTATAGAAAGAAAGTAAAACATGCGGAATGAAAGAATGAAAAAGAAAGAAAGAAAGAGATATTGATAATAGAAAGAAATGTGGATTATAGAAAGAAAGTAAAACATGCGGAATGAAAGAATGAAAAAGAAAGAAAGAAAGAGATATTGATAATAGAAAGAAATGTGGATTATAGAAAGAAAGTAAAACATGCGGAATGAAAGAATGAAAAAGAAAGAAAGAAAGAGATATTGATAATAGAAAGAAATGTGGATTATAGAAAGAAAGTAAAACATGCGGAATGAAAGAATGAAAAAGAAAGAAAGAAAGAGATATTGATAATAGAAAGAAATGAGCATTATAGAAAGAAAGTAAAACATGCGGAATGAAAGAATGAAAAAGAAAGAAAGAAAGAGATATTGATAATAGAAAGAAATGTGGATTATAGAAAGAAAGTAAAACATGCGGAATGAAAGAATGAAAAAGAAAGAAAGAAAGAGATATTGATAATAGAAAGAAATGTGGATTATAGAAAGAAAGTAAAACATGCGGAATGAAAGAATGAAAAAGAAAGAAAGAAAGAGATATTGGTAATAGAAAGAAATGTGGATTATAGAAAGAAAGTAAAACATGCGGAATGAAAGAATGAAAAAGAAAGAAAGAAAGAGATATTGATAATATAAAGAAATGTGGATTATAGAAAGAAAGTAAAACATGCGGAATGAAAGAATGAAAAAGAAAGAAAGAAAGAGATATTGATAATAGAAAGAAATGTGGATTATAGAAAGAAAGTAAAACATGCGGAATGAAAGAATGAAAAAGAAAGAAAGAAAGAGATATTGATAATAGAAAGAAATGTGGATTATAGAAAGAAAGTAAAACACGCATGAAGAAAGAAAGAAAGAAAGAAAGAAATATTAGTAATAAAAAGAAATATGGGTTATAGAAAAAATTAATACATGCGTAAATAATGAAAAACAAGAAAGAAAGAATGAATGAAAGAAAGAAAGAAAGAAAAATATTGATAATAGGAAGAAAAATACATTATAGAAAGAAAGTAAAACACGCATGAAGAAAGAAAGAAAGAAAGAAAGAAATATTAGTAATAAAAAGAAATATGGATTATAGAAAAAATTAAAACATGCGTAAAGAAAGAATGAAAAACAAGAAAGAAAGAAAGAAAGAAAGAATGAAAAACAAGAAAGAAAGAAAGAAAGAAAGAATGAAAAACAAGAAAGAAAGAAAGAAAGAAAGAAAGAAATATTAATAATAAAAAGAAATATGGGTTATAGAAAGAAATTAATACATGCGTAATGAAAGAATTAAAAAAGAAGAACGAAAGAAAGAAAGAAAGAAAGAAAGAAAGAAATATTAATAATAAAAAGTAATATGTCTTATAGAAAGAAATTAAAACATGCGTAAAAAAAGAATGGAAATAGAAGAACGAAAGAAAGAAAGGAAAAAGAAAGAAAGAAAGAGATATTGGTAATAGAAAGAAATGTGGATTATAGAAAGAAAGTAAAACATGCGGAATGAAAGAATGAAAAAGAAAGAAAGAAAGAGATATTGATAATAGAAAGAAATGTGGATTATAGAAAGAAAGTAAAACATGCGGAATGAAAGAATGAAAAAGAAAGAAAGAAAGAGATATTGGTAATAGAAAGAAATGTGGATTATAGAAAGAAAGTAAAACATGCGGAATGAAAGAATGAAAAAGAAAGAAAGAAAGAGATATTGATAATATAAAGAAATGTGGATTATAGAAAGAAAGTAAAACATGCGGAATGAAAGAATGAAAAAGAAAGAAAGAAAGAGATATTGATAATAGAAAGAAATGTGGATTATAGAAAGAAAGTAAAACATGCGGAATGAAAGAATGAAAAAGAAAGAAAGAAAGAGATATTGATAATAGAAAGAAATGTGGATTATAGAAAGAAAGTAAAACATGCGGAATGAAAGAATGAAAAAGAAAGAAAGAAAGAAAGAGATATTGATAATATAAAGAAATATGGGTTATAGAAAGAAAGTAAAACATGGTTAAAGAAAAAAGAAAGCGAGAGAAACAAAAAGGATGTAATGAAAGACAAAAAGAAGGCAATATCGATAATAAAAAGAAAGAAAGATAGATATACTGATACTAAAAGACAAGAAAATATATGGATAAAGGAAAGAAATAAAAAAGGAAGAAATATGGATGATAAAAAGAAACATGTGAAAACTAGAAAGAAAGAAAGACATATGAATGAAAAATAAATAAATACATATAAAAGACAGAAAGAAAAAGAAAGAAATAGAGACAAAGAAATAAGAAATAAACATGGGAAATTGAAAGAAAGAAAAATATATTGATTATAGGAAAGAAGTCCTACGCATGCGTAAAAATGAATGAACGAAAGAAAGAAAGACGGAATCGTAAATGGAGGTAAGAAAGAAAGAAAATGGGAATGAATAGGTAAGAAATTGAAAGCGTTAAAATAAAAATAGTAGAAATACACTTTCAAAAACCTCAAAGATTATTTATATATTCGAATATCATGTGAGTTTTTATAATCTGCATATTTTACGCAAAAATTAAGGACCGCACTATACAAATTTGTTTTCTTTCCTTTTTTTTTTTTTTTTTTTGAAGAGATAAAAACACGCATTTTCGGCGTCCGGTGGGAGATGGTTAAATTCATGCCAAAATATTTCAGGGGTCGCAGCATACCTAAAGTCAGCTTATACACAAAACCTCGAGTAGAATATCGATCAATATTTTTGTCCATTTTCTATATTTGTAGAAATTGCTAAGCGTATACCTCGCCGTGGAGTATTAGTTATATGGTTCACGGAAACCTTTACCCCTCGAAAAAGTACTCGTCTAAGTCTTACATTACCGGCCATAATTATTAGGCCACCCCAGGTTTTTATAAAAAATGATGTCATTCATACTATTTTTAGTATTTATTACCAAGTGGATAATTCTAAATGAAAATAGAATGGTTCTTTTGTTATTATTACTTTGTAAATTTTACAAGGCAGCCAGGAAGCCTTTGCTTCGGACAGCCAATAAGAAGAGACTAGCATGGGGAAGAGAGCACAAAAACTGGACACCAGAACAGTTCATTTGATGCACATATTATTGTGCAGTATTAACAAAAGAACCATTCTATTTTCATTTAGAACTATCCACTTGGTATTAAATACTAAAAATAGTAAGAAATACATCATTTTATTTAAACTGGAGTGGCCTAATAATTATGGCCGGTAGTGTATGTCAGACTTGAGACTACAGCAGATCTTCAAACAAACTATATACATATAGTTATATTGTAATGGGAGCAATATCCGTTTCCCTATAAGGAAATATTTAACATTTACTGACGGAGCAGCTAACATTGATTTCGGTTAAATTTTATAAAATATTTTCTTATATGAACACACATATATGCACGCACATACCAGTGGGAAATGAGTTTTTATTTTATTTTATTCTTTGTTTTGTTTTGTCGTCTGTTTTCTATTTTTCTTCTTTTATGTACGGTGTCCTTTCAGGATCATGGCCCTCCACATCTTCCTGTCGTTTGCAGCTCTTAATATATCTGTCTTGTTATTTCTCGCAAATCCTGCTTTGCCATCCATTTTCTGAAGCCCATCACGTATGTCACGCCTGTTTTTACCTGTTCGTATTTTCCACTAAACATCCAGTGAGCATTAGAATCTCTAAGCCTTCCTTCTTCATTACGTGTCCCAGAAACTGCAGCTGTCTCTTTCTGATGTTAGATATAAGTTTCTGTTTCGTTTCCATTCTCTTCGAAACCTCGTCGTTTCTCACATGTTCACTCGATAGTATGCTCAGCACTCTTCTGTAGAACCACATTTCTGTTGCTTCGATTCTTTTCTTCATCTTTGAGGAGATTGTCAAGCATTCTTTGGACTATAAGAGGACAGATATCACGTAAAATTTCAGTAGTTTTCTTTGTTTTTATCGAGGTTTTCCTGGCTCTCATTACTTTGTTTAGCTTTTGGAATGAGTCCTTGGATATCCCAATACTTACTTTGGATCTTAGGGTGACACTTACCGTCCTCTGTTAGAACACTTCTTAGGTATTGAAATTTCTGTACCTGCTTGATTTTTGTCATCCCTTACCAGCAATTAGTATTTTGGGCATCATGCTGATGACCATGTATTCAGTTATTTTACAGTCGATGTTTAGTCCTTTCTTCTCGCTTTCCTTCGCTTCATTGGTCAATGTCAATGGCGTCTTGGTGATTTTCGTAAGGACATAAATTCTACGGTGTACTCAATTATTTGTGTAAATTTTTAAGTACACAAGCAGATGTTTTTACAAATTAGTAACACCGAATGTAATGATAGTTCATTATATTTTCTTTTTCATTTCAAGCCGGAACGAAAAAAATGAATAATAAAAATCTAAATTATAACAGAAACAACAGCAGGTATCTTTTTTTAGCGTGGGAAGAGATTATTGAACTGAAAACTGTTTTGTAGAAGGTCTTGTAGTTCGCTATCAGCATTGTAATCTGTGTATCATATATTAAGATTGTGGCCGTCAATGACGAATTCTGGCAGATTTTCTAGTTCTATAAGAACTGATTTGTTTTATGTGTTAAATAAATTCGGTGAGAAGATACTCATTTGATTAAATATAGTAATGCCCACCAATGCTAATCTTAATAATAGTTTTTTTCTTTATAAGTAAATATTTTGTATTCGTTGTTCGAAATTTGGTTGAAATTTATAAAATGTTTCTCTTGAAACAATTTTCCCGGAAAAAAAAGGTTTATGTCCAGTAGCTGATAATACACTTTCGAGTGTTGATTGAGGTTTCCTTTCTTGCCTTTTGATGGAGGTAGTGTGGAAGGTCAACGTCTTGATTGTATTATAATTCTCTCTTTGATTTTCACGTGTTATCCAATTTAGTTGTTGCTGTTGGAAGTCCTCAAGTAACGTGGTTACTTTTATTTGGCAGAGTTCTGTCTGTGATTCGGTAGCGCTAGCTCACGAAATTTGAATGATGCATACTGTTGTGAATTCCGGATGAGGAACCGCACAAAATAATGAACAACAAAACAGATAGTTGAGATAGAAATCAGGTTATATTAAACGTAATATATAAACCTGAACGCAGGTTAGTAATCCAGGAATACGATTAGTAAGGAATATATATATATATATATATATATATATATATATATATATACAAGTCTTTGAAATGAAGCCGTGCTGGAAGTGGTATATCCGTGTAATATTATACTGGTTGAGTGAAGATCAGAGTTACAATGACTACTGACGCGATATTCTCTGTGGAACTTCGGTATCTCTCGGTAACTTACAGTAACCTCTTACGGTACTCATACTAACGGATCTCTTTGTACTCTAACGTAACTCATTATGGCAGGGGTATATGTATACTCAAGTTGAGTCCATTATCATAGAAAAAGGGGAGATCCCACGACACTTACTGAGATCTTCGTTGCTGCTGTCGGTTGAAATTCATAAAATCATTCTCTTAAAGAAAGAAAAAAATCTGAAAAGTAGGATTATTAATTCCAGTAGCTGTTATATCTATTTCCATTATTGACGGGAGTGTTCTTCCTAACCATTTATCTGAAGTAGTGTGGAATGTCAACACATTTGATTATATTATTATTTCATCTTTGAGCTACATGCACTATCCATTTCCATTTCATCTGTTGTTACTGTTCTTTGTCTATGATTGTGTAGCGCCAGGTGTTTTATATGAAATGGCGCGTGGGAATATTAAAATAATGGAATACTACTGCCATATATGGTCAGGCGCTCCTGCTGTTCATCTCAGTGTTCTCGATAGGCTCCAAAGGAGAATCAGTAATGTGATAGGTACCGACTTGGCGGCTCGACTACAGCCACTTCCCAACCGACGAGATGTGGCTTCCCGTTGTCTATTCTATAAATACTTTCATGGCTTCTGCTCCAACGAACTTAACTCACTGGTGCCTCTGCAACAGGTGTTTACTCGTGCAACCAGATTGGCAACTGGATCCCACCCATTCACAGTTAGATTAACCAAATGCAGACGAAAATTCTACTCATTTAGCTTCTTCACTCGCACTTCCCGCCTGTGGAACTCGATTCTATATTCTTGCTTTCCTGACGGCTACAACCTCCAGGAATTTAAATGCACTGTCAATACTCATCTATTAACTACTTGACTCTAGTTCTTTCACCACCCAGTATATCCTTTCCATTCTCTCCACCTTTGTAACTGTCATCACACCTGAATTCCCATCCTTCTCTTGCTCCTTTCTAACTAGTTCGTCTTCCTCTTCACTCTCTTCTGCTTTTTACTCTTATGTAGCCCCCTGCACATCAGTGGCATTACCGCCTTGCTCGGGGTGATACGATTAAAAAAAATGAAAGTTTGCTAACGATTCCTTTCTTACTAAGAAGCATTAATTTGTCCATAACAAAACGACTGACTCTTATTTTTCTTCTCTTTTCACACAGGTGATGATAGATGGAATAGCTCGTGTTCTCTTTTTACGAGATCAAGTCATGGACAAATCTCAAAAGGAACAATCAAAGATGCGGAACTGGAATGTAAAAGTGACCGGAGAGAACAACAAGAAGTACCCTGCGGCCGACGTAAAATTTGCTAAAGTGCGTTTGCTCGAGAATAAGGACGAAAAAATGTCCGCCTCGTCAGACGCGCTGGAGCCGTCAGTCCCAGATACAGTTGTTGAACAGCACGATGATCGACAGTCTCTCATGCGTTCGGCTATTCTCGAAGAAGTCAAAGCCATTCGAGAGATGCTGGATAAAGTTCAGGAAAAAAAATTAAAATTGGAAGAGAGAGAACGTTTGGTTCGTGAATGGCGCGTCATAGCCTGTGTTACGGATAGATTGTTTTTTATCGTGTATGTATTGGTCAATGTCATTGGCGTTTTGGTGATTTTCGTAAGGAAATAAGTTCTACGGTGTATTTAATTATTTGTGTAATGATTTTAAGTACACGAGCTGAGGTCTTCACAAATTACCAACACCGAATGTAAAGATGGCCGCTTATCTTATTCCTTTTTTTTTTTCATTTCAACTTGGAACGAAGAAACAGAAAAAAAAATCCAAATTATAATAGCAACAACAACAAGTATCTTTCTCTTTTGGGGAAAACATTATTGAACTGAAAACTGTTTAATGAAAAACTGTTTAATGCAAAAAAAAATGCGATTCAGAACTCTCCATCCCCTCCTCCATTGACTCCTTGAAAATAACTTTTTAAAACGACCATGTAGATTGTAGAATATTATATACATATATATATAGAAAATATATACACACGCAAACACATATATATGTATACATATATGCATATACGTATATAAATAAAATTATATAGATTTATATATGTACATTTTTTACAAAGCACATACATAAATATATATATGGTTATATACGTGTGTACTTATGCATATATATATAAAAGTGAGTGCGTATTTAGTTTTATTTATTCCTGAACTATAATGTAAGCAAAGTATATGTCAGTATACATAATTATATATATATATGTATGTATTCTCGTATGTGTGTAATTTATATGTATATACAAACATACATACATACATACATATACATATATACACATATATATATATATATTACTATATATTTCAATATATGTCTTCGTATACATATATATATATATATATATATACATATATATACTTACTGATACACGTATACGAATACAGAAAGTTGCATATATATATATATATATATATGTATACTTACAGGCTATTGCAATTTTTTATCGACACTGAGACACGCAAATAACGAATTTCTATTAAAATGTGTGTTGTGTATATTTGTATATATAATGTGTGTGTATATATATATATATATATATATATATATATATATATATATATAAGTTAACATTACATATATATGTACTCAAGTTATAGATATATGTACATATATGTACACACACACACATATATATATATGTATATACTTAAATAAGAAACAATGCATAATGGCTACTTATGTATATTATTAGAATTTAAATTAAATTTTCTTACGGATAACTAAAATTTAATTTGAAATTACAGGCGCATGCCTTTATGTGTGAAGCGAAAATATTACTCGTATGTGATGCATATATATATATATATATATATATATATATATATATATATATATATATATGGATTAGAGTGCGTTGGTCTTAATGTTTATTGCAAGGCAATCGAACGAACGGTGTCCATGTAGTGACTAACGCTTTGATTTTTGCATGATAGGTTGTAATACAATTTCCTAGTCAGGATGAAAATCGAATCGATGAAGGAAAAAAAAACTATGAAAAAGAAAGGAAGTAAGAAAGGAAAGAAGGAAGGAAAACTGGTGAGAGAAAGAAAAACGAAAGGAAACAATGCAACGATTGAAAGAAAGAAAGAAAGAAAGAAAGAAGTAATATAACGAAAGAAAAATGTGTGAAGGAATGAAAGACATAGAAATGTAGTGCAACGAGCGAAAGCTGGAATAAAAGAATAAAAGAAAATGTGAGAAATATGTCAGAGAAGGAAGGAAGAACTAAAGGCGCTGTAAAGAAAGAAAAAATAAGTAAAGTTAAGAGAGATATGTAAACGAAAGTAAGAAAGATAATGAGACAATGTGAATGAAAAAAAGAAAGAAAATCAAGAATGAATCATGTATAATGAAAAGTAAACTCTGTAACAAAAAGAAGGATTTTTATGTCACAAATGATGTGTAATGTGACTAAAAAATCAAAGAAAGAAGGAATTTCCTATCAGAGTTCTAATGTAATTTTACGAACGAAAGATGGAAATGAAAGGAAAGAAGGATTTTTATGTCACAAATGATGTGTAATGTGACTAAAAAATCAAAGAAAGAAGGAATTTCTTGTCAGAGTTATAATGTAATGTTACGAACGAAAGATGGATATGAAAGGAAAGAAAGATTTTTATGTCACAAATGATGTGTAATGTGACTAAAAAATCAAAGAAAGAAGGAATTTCCTATCAGAGTTCTAATGTAATTTTACGAACGAAAGATGGAAATGAAAGGAAAGAAGGATTTTTATGTCACAAATGATGTGTAATGTGACTAAAAAATCAAAGAAAGAAGGAATTGCCTGTCAGAGTTATAATGTAATGTTACGAACGAAAGATGGAAATGAAAGGAAAGAAAGATTTTTATGTCACAAATGATGTGTAATGTGACTAAAAAATCAAAGAAAGAAGGAATTGCCTGTCAGAGTTATAATGTAATGTTACGAACGAAAGATGGAAATGAAAGGAAAGAAGGATTTTTATGTCACAAATGATGTGTAATGTGACTAAAAAATCAAAGAAAGAAGGAATTTCCTGTCAGAGTTATAATGTAATGTTACGAACGAATGATGGAAATGAAAGGAAAGAAAGATTTTTATGTCACAAATGATGTGTAATGTGACTAAAAAATCAAAGAAAGAAGGAATTTCCTATCAGAGTTCTAATGTAATTTTACGAACGAAAGATGGAAATGAAAGGAAAGAAGGATTTTTATGTCACAAATGATGTGTAATGTGACTAAAAAATCAAAGAAAGAAGGAATTTCCTGTCAGAGTTATAATGTAATGTTACGAACGAATGATGGAAATGAAAGGAAAGAAAGATTTTTATGTCACAAATGATGTGTAATGTGACTAAAAAATCAAAGAAAGAAGGAATTTCCTATCAGAGTTCTAATGTAATTTTACGAACGAAAGATGGAAATGAAAGGAAAGAAGGATTTTTATGTCACAAATGATGTGTAATGTGACTAAAAAATCAAAGAAAGAAGGAATTTCCTGTCAGAGTTATAATGTAATGTTACGAACGAAAGATGGAAATGAAAGGAAAGAAAGATTTTTATGTCACAAATGATGTGTAATGTGACTAAAAAATCAAAGAAAGAAGGAATTGCCTGTCAGAGTTATAATGTAATGTTACGAACGAAAGATGGAAATGAAAGGAAAGAAGGATTTTTATGTCACAAATGATGTGTAATGTGACTAAAAAATCAAAGAAAGAAGGAATTTCTTGTCAGAGTTATAATGTAATGTTACGAACGAAAGATGGAAATGAAAGGAAAGAAAGATTTTTATGTCACAAATGATGTGTAATGTGACTAAAAAATCAAAGAAAGAAGGAATTTCCTGTCAGAGTTATA
>JBBBDQ010001353.1:4560000-4562500 GCA_037127315.1 Ascarosepion bandense
TTAATATCTTTGACACACGAACGAAATAAAAACCCTTTCCAACGTCCAGTGTTTTAATAATAGAGAGTTATGTCCACAAAAGAAAGGAAAAAAACCTCGCAAAAATCTGTACCATGTTTGCCATCATTTCCCACACACAAAAAAAAAAATTTAAAAATTTAAAAATAATATTGAATGAAAACATTTCCGTTTAAAGTCGATATCACTCTTTTCGCGTGTGAGGGGGAATAAAAAACACAAGAATATGCATACAAGAGGACAATTTATAAATCATTATCTATCTATGTCTATATAAAAATGAGTAGTGATAGTAATAAAACCTCAATTTCACAAAAAAAAAGAAAAAAATTAAAAAAACGAAAAAAAAAGTTAATATCTAAAGGTGTATCGTAAGATAACCTATGAAAAATGTTGTTTTTTTTACGAAAAATAAAATTTCAAATTAAAAAGAAGAAAGACGTTTTATACACATCGTTGTCATAAAAATTGTTTTTTTACATGATTTGAATTTAATACAGACAATTCTGAAGTTAACTATTCCCCCACAGAACGTGAAAATGAAATTGACAAAATAATTCTCAACAAAATATATAAACACTTAAAAATAATAGCTTCAAGTACTTGACTCAAGAACAGTTAATCCGATCCCGTTCGTACTGAAAGGAATTTCGTTTATTACAATGAAAACCCCAATGAGACCAACCGAAACGAACCCTTTCAGAGTTTTATATAAAAACGGAAATCGGAAACGAAGTATGTTTTAACCAGTAGACAGAGGTGATCGACAGAGACAAGGAGGCTACTGATTGAATAATGACGGAAAAAAAACAAAAACTGTTTTCTTCAAAACTAATTATATAATTGAAAGTATGACAAAGCATCCACGTATTCCTTTTGGGGAAAAGAAAGAAGAACAAAAAAATTGTTTTCAAAAACATCCCCAAAACAAATGTCGGAAACAAAATAAAAATAAACAAAAAAGATTGAAAAGAAAAACAAAATGAACAAATGAAGTCAGTATCAATTCAAAGAAATAAAATAAATGAAATAATTTTTTTTTTCAGATTTGGAGGCCCAGGAATATAAACCCCTCCTAAAAAAAAAACAAAAAAAAATCAGCAACAAACTAAAAATTTGAAAGCAAGTAAATTCCGACAATAAGATCTGACTTCAATATACACATTCGTATATAGAAAATACTTATGCATATATATATATATATATATATATATATATATATATATATATATATATATATGTATGTATCACTACATATATGCATATAGATATATATATATATATGTATATGTATAGATATATACCTACACATATACATTTTGCATTTGCCTTGAACGAAGGTGTTGAAGAGTGAATGCATGACAGGGTTTTTGTGTTTTATTTTTGTTTGTTTGTTTTAATTTTTCTCCTTTTTTGTAACGAACTTGTAACATAAGAATCGAGAGATGATCCTGATTGAAAACAAATCAGTTAAACAGATCACACACACACACACACAAACACACACAGAGGGAGGCAGACACACACACTGTTTTTATAACATGACAATGTAAGGAAAAAAGCGAGAGGAACAAAATGGCGGACTTTTAATTTATTAACGGAAAGCAAACAATAATAATAAAGTAATCTAAGGGACAATGGCAACAAAATCAACAAATAGATAAGATGGTATTGGTTTTCAATTCGGATATTTTTTTTGTTTTGTTTTTTGCGCGTGCGTGTGTGTTTTTCTTTTTTTCTTTTCTTTTATTTTCTTCTGATTGATGTTAAAAGTGATTGATAAGAACAATAAAGAAAGAAAAAGAAAGAAAGAAAAGAGAAAGAAAAGAAAGAAGAAAGACAGAAAGAAAAATTGTTAGAAAGAAAAGAACAAATGTCGAGAAAAGCGTTTATAACGCAGAAAGTTCGTCGCAAAAAAAAAAATGAAACACAATTCCTTTTAGTATTTAACACAATTCCTTTTAGTATTTATAATTAAGCAAACTGAATAACAATACAACCACACTCACACACGCACGTATGTATGCACGTATATATACATATATATATATGTGTGTGTGTGTGAGAGAGTGTATATATACATATATATATATATATATATATATATATATATATATATAAGGTTGCCGTTTGCTAAAACTCACAAATATAAAAATACCTTTAAGAATTACACGAAAACACACACATATATATATATATATATATATATATATATATATATATGTTCACAAATACTAATGATTCCTGTACAAATGATATCATCTACTTCCTACTACTGTGATCTTTGTAAAGCTTTCAATTGACTCTATTTTCTGGTTTCGTTTTATTTTCGACACTTCTTTTTATTTTCATCGTCTAAAAATGTTTTATTAAAAAGAAAACAAGTTTGCATGTGTCTGAGTGTGAATGTGTCGTTCTTTTTGTCCCACCAGCATGGCTACCCCCACCCCGCAAAAAAAAAACAACAAAAAAAAAAAACAAA